>JAUMHE010000053.1:10773733-10802971 GCA_032359235.1 Enteromius mattozi | reverse complement strand
AATATGGGCTCGTTCTTTTGACAGTAGTTAGTGATTATTACAAGGAAGGTTTGACAGAAATTTGGGTTTCCCTCGTTGGTTTTTAGAAGCGTAAGCCACGTTAAGAGTTTTTTTAATGTCCCTCTTTCTTGTAACATTAGACAAGAGGCGACACAATCTTTACCCTTCTTTCTTACCCTTCTTACTTCTTTATGTGTTAATGTTAATTATGTTTTTATATTATGTTGTCACAAAAAGGACTTGTAACAGCTGATATGATAGGTCATTTGTTGCTGGTTTCAGTATGCATGCCTGGATAAACTGTATTAGAAGTAACAGTAACCAATGGAACTGCAGCCACCTTTTTTTCCTCTCTGTTCAGGTTTCCAATCAGCAAGCCTCAGCTAGCCGAGCAATGGGTACGAAACCTTGGGAGAAAGAACTTTGTTCCCACTCAGAACTCCTGTTTGTGCTCAGAGCATTTCCAGCCTGACTGCTTCCGTGACTATAATGGAAAACTTTTTCTCAGAGAGGATGCAGTGCCAACTATTTTCACAAACTCTGGAGGAGATGGCACAAAGGTGTGTGTCTCTACACTTAGTAGCGTTATTCTCCAATGAACATACGTGTGACTGTTTACTTATTGTTTTAATCATGGTGTTTATGTATTTCTTTTCAGATTGAGTTACGGAAAAACAGAGGAGGCTTAGTGGGAAAGGATGCAAATGATTCCGGTCGGTTTGGTTCGCTTGCTGACAAAGATCGAGCCAAACTGATCACAAAAGATAGAAGACAGCCTATTAGAGACTCTAGCCTGAAGGTAACACATACATTGCTGAATATGCAATTACTAACACTTTCTTTAGTCTGTTTTTAGCTTCTCTGAAAGTCATTAACACATCTCACACTTTTTTGGTGTTTAATCTCATGGAGAAAATTCAAATTTTCAGATTTGCTGCATGTGACTGGAGTGAATCTTAAAGGTGTTTGGCCACTAGGTGCATCAAAGATACGAGTCTGTGTAGATATGTTGATTTAAAAGCACAGCAATAGCTACAATAACAGACTGGTGTGTAAAACTCTCGTGTTTTAAAGATTCTATACCACAAATTTGAAACGTGTCACATATTTCTGAAAATCTAGTGTGTAGTTGATCCTGATAAGCGCTCGTCATCACAGTTGTAAACACGATGGCTTTCTACTGTCACGAGGGAGTTTGCCGTCATGGGAACTTTGTTTCCAGGCAGAACGTTAAAGACTGCGAGACACACATCTTCTGGAAATTCTGTATAAGTTAACCAATCCGATGATGACTTTGAAACTCCTGAAGTGTGCCATATGCATAAAGGTCTTGGCCATGAAATCTGAGACTAAAAGCAATAGCAAACAGCCTAGGCTTTGCCCATTTGTCAGTAAGACTCATTTAAAACACAATCAAATTTAATATGCTTCCTTATTCTTTTATACATTTTAATATGTGTAAGTCAGAATAAGCATGACATTTTACATAAACATTGTGTTACACCTAATGATAATGTAACATTATTTAAACCAAATTTGACATTTTATTCTCAAAAACATATTTGAAACCTTAAAAGTAGACATTTTACTTACATTTAATGTTCTTTCTATGCACAAATAATCACTTTTGTGAATTTCTTGTGATGTGGCCATCTTGACGTCTTTGACCCGTATATAAACTCAAACTTGCAAGGTGAAAAAGTCACAATTACCTTTTATGTTTTTATTGTGAATCAGAAACAAACTTACATAAAAAAGTCTGACTACTCTTTATCAATCAGACATTTTTTCTTTATTGCAGAGCAGAGGTGTGAATGACCGGAGACGTGCAGGGAAGGTCTCGCTAGGTGACAGGTACATGTCTTTCTAGATTCTCAAACTTATGAACACATCACCTCAGCCCTAATGAAAATTAGCATATAAATCACTGTTTGTTAGCTGAAGTCCAGTTATATTCAAAGTTTTATATGGTTTCTTAAGCATTGGAGAAAAAAAGTTTGGATGGAACTTTGGATGAACCCCATTTATTTATATTTTTTTTTGCCATCTTTCTTGTCCCTGCAGACAGACCATGTCTCTCAAGAGTAAAGTGTATGACAGCAAAGGTCTGTTGATTTCATGTGGAAGAGATCTGTGTGACTGTCTGGATGTAGACTGCATGGGATGCTTCTACCCATGTCCCGAGTGCGGATCGCGGAAGTGTGGTGTGGAGTGCAGATGTGACCGGAAATGGTTGTATGAGCAGGTGGAGGTCGAGGGAGGAGAGATCATTCGCAACAAGTTTGCAAATTAGCTACTTCTGCTTCTGAGTAAAAAAGACTGATACCGCCTTGGTACATGGACATTGCAGAAGTACTTGCTTCATTTGCTATATTGTTTATTTTTTAAATGTAAAGGTTTAATAAAGACTGTTGTTGTATGTTTTTGCTGCTGTCACAGCTGTTCATTTCTGTAATCTTTCCAGGATTTCCACTTCTTAGTTATGTTAGAGTGCGCAGTGCTTAATCAAAGGTTTTACAAATATGATCTTTTAACCTAATTTCAGTGCTGTGAACTTGTATTATCTTTTGTAAAATACCAAGCATAGTATGTAGCCACTTTTTTATTATTAATAATTTGTTTTTCATTTTTAGTTCTTTGATTTACTCGGTGAACTACGATGATGCCCAGAAACCTGTTGGTTTACTGCAGGGCACTTTAGTATTTGTTTGAAGATATCATCTATTAGATATTGTCTAAGATGTTTTTCTAATTGGCCCATTTGTCTCAGCCTACACATTCAGGACGCTCCACCTCCTGTTGTAGTGCTAGGAGCCAGGAACGTCAAGATGAAGAACAATCTGTCATAGGCCCAGTTTGCCTTGTAGCTGCACAACAATAAGAATGTACAAACGGCAAGAAAGTTGATTTGAAGCAGGGATAATGTATTGCAAAAGCGCTCAAATGAGGCTGATTTTTGATGATTTTCAAAACATGCAAATCTAGACAGGCAGTTTATCTAGGGAAAACTGCTGGGGTGAAGCTTTTTCCAGTGCAAATAACTGCCAGTGCAATTTTAAAGATGAAGCATTGATACATTTGTTTAAATATTACAGTGTTTGTAATGTAAGGTGAGTGTAAACCCTTTACTGCCATAACTCCATTGCCATAACTTATCGCTCACATACTCTGGTTTGCAGTGTGCCAACATAAGAATGTTACATACACATAATGTGTACATAGATTATTTGTTTCTCATTAACCTTGTACAGTCTTAACTCATAAGCAACTGAAAGTCTTGCATGTTTTTGTTTAGATGGCATCTTGTTCTTAAAGAGCATCTGTTATGATGTAGTGTCTCTTGTTTTTCTCATCTGCTCCTTTTATTTCCATACATGATTATTAAAGGCTCTTTGTGATGTGCCCTAACCCTTTTCTCTATTTATATGTAAGACATTACCCCTTTTTCAGAAAACTCTTTGATATTCATATTGATTCATTACTAATTTGATTATGTAAATGTAGTATGGTTTCAGTGAGTTTGCTCAGCGAATCAGAGAGAGCATCCTCACAGAGAGAAATTTTTACAGTTGGTCTCAGAAGGACAATTATAAGCTCTGGTAAAAAAAAAAACGCACCAATTTCACAAGCAAAATGAACGTGTCTGTGTGTAAGCGCTTGGGAACAGATGGTTTATCACAGGAAATGAGTTCTGTTTACGCTATGTGAGAGCTGTTTTAATGCTGCAGTTCGTGCTTGACTGAGATTACTGACACCACAGAAGATTCCAGAAACACAACAGGATGAAACAGCACCTTGCATATGACCTGTCAGGAGCTTTGAGCCTAAGCATCTTTTATACGGCTTTAAAAATGAATTATATTTAGCCTTTAATGGGTACTTGCAGTATGTTATATTTATTGATGTTTGCAAATAATATGAAAATGTTTTATATTTGTTTTATTCCATTGTGCAATTTACAAGGTATTATGAAATATTCAGGACACAGGTTTTCAGATGGTTTGGTTTCCTTGTCTAATGTGCATTGCAGCTGTGTGTCTGCTGGCTGAGAACTCCACAGTCTGTGATGTCAGAGTTACACTTTTTGCAGTCACAGCTGAGGGCCACTGGGTAAGTGAAGACAGAGTCAGCCCTGGCAGGACAGCCTTTGAACTCGTAGGTCTCGTAGGTCCATTCTTTGAAGTTACAGATGTTCTGGTAGGGGGGCATCAGTGGGCTACGGTAAACACTTTCCTGCCATAAAAAGGTATTTTAGTTCCCTTGTATCTGGTGCAAGAAAGAAGAATCAATGTTGTGTTATATAGGCCAATTTGTGAGACATAATAGATATATAGGCTATTACATATTATATATATATATATATATATATATATATATTACATCATTTACTGTTCTTAAAACACGTCTCTTACGCTTACTAAGACTACATTGATAAAAATACAGTAAAAACAGTAGCCTAATATTGTGAAATACTATTACAATTTAAAAGAACCATTTACTATTTAAATGTAATTTATTCTTGGTAGCAGAGCTTAAAGTGACCCTATTATGGATTTTTAAAAATGACCCTTCATTAATGTGTAACACAGCTGTAGCTAAGTGAATGAAAAGTTTTACATCTGAAAGTGCGCCGTATATAAAGTTGTCTCTCAAAAGAAAGACTTTTCATTTTGACGTCAACATGAAACATTAGCACATTGCATGCTCACTTATTGAGGCCAGACCTGGGAAAACTTGATTTGAAAATGCAAATTCATTTTTTGCCACTAGGTTCCGCTTTTGGAGCGTTAAAAACTCAAACACTGCTTTAATGAAATTGACCGATCACCGCAGAATTAGCGTCACGCAAGGGAGGGGTTTGGAAAATGAATCCTTGAACAAATCGTTTGGGAGTCATTGAGTAAATAAGGTAAAAAATAAATGCATATTATAAGAGAATAAAAGTGTTTTTTGACCTTGCATGCATGTCAACCTGTTGTTGGGGACTCAAAAACCAAAAATATGAACCTTTCATAACCCATAATAGTACGGTGGCCGAGAGAGCTCAACGCGCTGCAACTTAAGAAAACAAATGCAAATAGAGAGAACACCAGCACATTAAGAAAACATCAAGTTGACAACACAAGTGCAGCGAATCCTCACAACACGTGCAATTGAAGAAATGACTTGCAAATCATCACAACGGGCAAACTAAGAAACGCGCTGCATATTGCGTAGACCACAACGGAAATGTTTCAAGGGGAACCAAAAAAGTGACAAACCAGCTGCAATATGGGCCTGATGCACAAGATGGCGCCGGCTCGCAATAACTGCAAGGGAAACTTCCATACGAAACTTGACTAAATATATAATTCATGTTTTTAAAATTAAACAGCGGATTTGGAATAATAAAGACAAGAGAAAACATCCTCCTTTTGATTGATTTTGTTCTGACTGCTGTTTATACGATCGTAACCGTCAAACTGATGATATTCTCCATGTGTGTTTTATTACTGGATAACATAACTAACTGCACAATTTAACATAATGTAGCCTATGGTAAGTTTGCATTCTTTAAAAGATTGGTGTTTGCATTTCCCTGTGTGTATTATTAATATTTATCTTGTAAGATCTGTTGCATAAATCATTAAATGTCTATAAGCAGCGAATGTTTTTATGATATATTTTGCATTAATTATATAAATAAAATCTTTATGCATTAGTTGTATTCTTTTATATGTTGTGAAAATGATGATATATGTACACAATTGAGAAATTGATATTTATTACGCTCAGTCGCAGCCCATTTCTCACAAGGTAAATATATAATTAAAGTAATATATAATATGTAACACAAAATCTATTTTTTGTTTTTGAGAAATAAGTAATTTGGGTCAGTGGAGTTGTTGGTGAAAGGCAAGTTTTTTTGTTTCCACAAAAATATTAGGCAACAAATTTTTTTTTAACACTAAAGCAACACCAAATGAGCATATTAGAATGGTTTTTGAAGGTTCATGTGACACAGAACACTGGAGTAATAGCTGCTAAAAATTCATATATATAAATTCACATAGATGTCAGATGTGTACAAATCCATTTAAAAGAAATATTACTTTAACCTACCTGTGTTTCGCAAAGCCCGGCACAGGCAGTGGTGTCAATTATGATGCAGCTGCCACATTCCTCACTTTCCACGGTAATGGAGATATTGGTGAGAAGACAGCTGGACCTGCATTCTGATCCTGCCCTCATTAACGCTGGCAACAGCATCACCATAACAACGAAGCGCATCCTCATCTGGGAATCAATGCGAAAGTGTGCACCTAATCAAATACAGGTACTGCAGTGGGTAAAGTAGCATTGCATTTGTAGCTTGGGCTTTATTGCTTAGTTATTATAACTATTATTATTTTAAGAAAAAGTGTTGAATCTAATCCTGAACTCTCTAAACTGAGTCACATAGCCTGGACATAAACAAAAAGTTAGCTAAATTATTATTAGGTGATCAACTAAGATTTGGTTTGGAAAAATCAACTATCAAACACATTAAAACTGAAGTCAAATTACTAATATAATGTTCATGTCGGTCCTACCTGCTGGAGTTTGGCTGAGACAAAATCCTTTCACCTCAGTTCATGTGGACACTTATACCCTCCTGTCAGACGTGACGCCCACATCTGTTTGAGAGCAGCCATGTCTTATCATACTACTGCATTTGCTTTTGTGGAGGTGGCACAAATCCCCAAAAGCCCTGTGGCCATGGCATTCAGTCTGGAAGAGGTTTAGACAGAACAGGATCCATGTAAAGGCCACCACTGATGTTCTGCTTTTCAAGGTCAGTGTTCTGCAGCACAATCACTGGAACAACAGCTTGTCATCTCTAAGAGATCCATACATGGTTGCTTCAGAATTATTTCAGCAGGATATTTTTAAGAATATTTCACATAAAATCAATCAGTTTTTAGTCATCACAGCATCTGTTCAGTTTTTACCTGACTAACTTTTGAAACAGTTTCTCATAACAGATGGAGGTGGGTTTTTTTTAACCACTAGATCTATCAACTGATATTTGAAAATTATATTGGGATTGAGATGGTCATGGACTTTGAAAGGTGTAAGGGGTACTTTGATGCATTAAACTGATAAAGGATGTGATAAATTGATTAAATGTGACATGTTGTTCACATGTCTTTGACAGATCAAAGACATTTAGAATTTTGGATTTTTAATTATACTTTTAATTTTTATTTTTAATTATAGTTTTATTTAAGAAATATCTGTTTCCAATTAAAACTGCTGTTTTACAATTTTTAGTATTTCTGTTAAATAATCCTGAAAAACAAGTATGATTTTCACAAGAATATTAAGTAACTCTTTTTTTCAGTTTAGATGATAGCCTGATAAGAATCATTATTAGCAACTGAGCAGCATTTTAAAATAATTTTTGGTAGTTATTCTGATCATTCTGAAGACTGGAGTGATGGCTGCTGCTTTGCTCCTTTATTTAAAACTGCAATCTCATAAATTAAAAAAAAAAGATTTCATTGCTCTTTTGTTGATTTTGATTGCTTCCGTTGTCCTCATTTGTACGTCGCTTTGGATAAAAGCATCTGTTAGATGAATAAATATATAAAAAATCGTTTTTATCTGTTTAATGCATCCTTCAGCAATTTAATGCATGAAATCACCCATTACTCTTTTCAAAGCTTGTAAGCATTTCAATCTGCATTTAATTTTCAAATACAAACATCAAAAGATTTATCTAGCGGTGTGCATAAAGACTTACTTTAAACATTTGAAATCTTCCTGACCCCAAACTTCTGAACATTTTATATACAGTATATAGTCTACGAAACTGTCTTCTGTAAAAGAACTATCCTAGCATTCATTCCATTTAGCGGCAGGCCTAGCCATTATTGCCTTTACCATTATCTGTTTTAAAGTTATACAGCGCCCTGGATTTTCATTTTGATTCTGTTCATTTTCTTCAGTCTGGCTCTACAGCTTTTCATCTCCAGCTCAACCTTGACAAAACGAAGCTCTTTTTTCTTTCAGCCGCCCCCAGTCTCTTTCCATCGCTTTTGAAGGTTGTACAATCATTGACTCCTGATGTGTACAAATCTTGGAAATTGTCCAAGATGACCCACTGACCTTCATTTATCACGCTGCGACAAGTGCCCTATCTGAATAAGGCTTTTTAATGTAGAGAAAATCTGTCTTCTCACTCCCATCAGTGCATCCAAAATGCTCCTGACTTTATACATCCAGTAATTCTCCCATTTACTCAGGTCTCTGTGTACTTCCCACTGCTGCCACAGTCATATTCAGGACCCCATTTTTGGCCTACAGTGCAGTCAGCACCATTATTCTAATAACTATAAGCCATTATCCAGTCGCACACCCACAACCTTCACACTACAGTCAGAATCTTTACTCCCTACACATATAAAGCAGCCATCCTGTGTGCTTGCCCACAATGACTAAATGCTGTCTTGTGAAATACTGCCCCCTTTTATTCTGTATACTGCCAGCTGCAGTCTCTACACAGAATAGACAAGCGTAGAAAAACATAAGCCAAGTTCAAAACAAGCTACTAAGGTAGGGTATTTGAATAATGAAACAGCAAGAAGTCAGTTTGACAAGATAGTAAAGGTTGGTAAATGCAAACTGTTTTAACAAGAGCAAACACAATGTCTGGTGCATTACTAATGAGCTGGATGAAACAGCACAATCATTCTGATAGCTCACACATTTCCCCCTCTACATTTCCCCCCCCCCCGAGTAAAACTTGAGTTTTGTTGTCTTGTGAAATGCAATAATTGTTTTCCAGATTATAAATCTAAAGCATTTGTAGCTTAAATGCAGAGCTGCTGATGAAACTGGTTTTCTAAAGCTCTGTGTTGTAAAATAGAGTGCCAGGAGAAACAGGCAGGTGGCGTAGTGGGAGTAATCATTTGCATTTTGCTTTCATACAAGCATCATATGAGTTAAAAGCATTAACAATCTCAGAAAAACAATTTGAGTTAATTTTTTTTTTGCCACTATAGTCTGTATGCTGAGTGCTAATGCCAAGAAACTCACAAATGATCATATTATAGACCGAATTAAATAAATATTATCATTGTTCTAAAGGCAAACTAAACTGATACAAAATATTATTTTGGAAAATATGATGCAACTTATTCCATTGAGATGACAGCTTCTTTTATAAAATAATAACTGTGTAAGTTACAACTAAATAAATTGAAAACCGCAATGAATCTTGTGCTTCCTTGTGTTTAGAAAGAACAGTAATTATTTCAAATTCTGTTAAATGTGTTTTGAAAACTATTGTGTTAAACATATTTAATTGTGTCAACATTTAAACTTTAAGTGTTGTAAAATCTTTCTTTTTCTCCTCAAGTTTTTGGAGCGGATCCTACAGCACCCACTTTACTTCTTCTCGGGGTCCTCAGGGCCCCAGTTTCGGACCCTTTATGTTAAGCTAAAGGAGGTGAATCTTTTATTTATGCTGTCTGTATAAACGCTTGCATGATTAATGAAGAGTGGAAGAGTGAAGTGCAGAGCTCTCACGACACAATCACATTCGTCTTTTTTATGCTGTGTTTACATTCTTAACTTTTTCCAAACGATGACTATACACAAACAGGCCGTGACAGAAAGTGTATGTGGCTTTTTGACAGAGCCACACACAGGCTGCTTAGTGTGTGCAGCTCGTGCTCTGCAGCAGTCCCTCGGGTAGGCAGTTGCGATGAACTGGATGTCAACAGATGCATAAGGGGCTGTCGAAGTTTGAGAACTGCAGCACACCGGTGCGCGCCTGCCACGACCACAGGGGGGCGATCGAGGTCTTTCCGCGCTGCGCAAACGTGCCTCTCGCGGCGGAGCGCAGCTCCCCAATAACACGAGCACAATGGTCAACGGGCGAGACTGAGCGGCAGACAGATGCGCGCTGCGCATACTTACCTAAGGCTATTTCACATGGCATCCTAAAACTTTGATACATCTCGATTCTGACGCCGCTCGTGTGATTTATGGAGCCACGCAGCATGCTCTCGGTAGCAGCACCTGCTTTTTGGTGAGTGCGAGTCCAGGCTCAATGCAGCGGTGCATGTTTTTTTGGGGAGGGGGAGATGGGCAGGTGATGAGAGATCCTGTTGAATAAAGACCCGACGGCGAGCCGTGGCCAAAACTGTCATCCCTCGAATGCGATCACACCTGACTGTTGAGGTGTCATGTTCTGCGTTTGGCTACGTCGAGGAATATCTTGAGCGAGAGGGAAATTTGGACAAACCTGGGATTTACATCCTCAGCCATCTCTAGCTTGTTATATTGAGGGTGGAAGCTGAGAAGACGTCCTCACATCATTTCCTACGTAAGTGGCTCGAATAATCGAAGGTGGAGTGCATGAGAGGGCTGGTAAATTGCGTGCGACGACTGTTTATAATTAATTGTCAAGGGATTTTGGATCAGTAATATCACGCGCTGTTTCCTGTTTCCTTGCTTGGCTGGCCTGTTACAATGAGGATGTGCCACAGTAGTGTTGTTATTAATATTATTATCAATATGTAGCGCAGGAATAGTGACTTGCGCCTTTGTTAGTGATTACTTTTTCCAAATGTTCTGCTCATGTTGATGTACATAGGCTATCCATCACGGTCTGCTTGGGCTACATTACGATGAGCAGTTTGCATTCTACAACACGTTTTTCTTTTCTTTGCAGCTGTTGCTGGTGTCAAGCAGATTCAGTGATTCATTCATAGCCACCAAAGGGGCAGAGGACGGAACAAACCTACACCCCACCCCTCCCTCGCAGCGAAGATGGGAACCAGTGATTTCGTAGGCGAATAAAGTCTCTACCGAGCACCTCAGATAACGGAGCTCTCCTCCTGCATTCGGTTTCCTTTTGGATAACGCAGGCGCGCGCCGCGCACATGGATTCTAGAACTGTTGGACACCTTTTTCTCATAATTATGATGATTATGATGATGGTGATGTCACCAGAAGCGCTTCGCTTCGCCACAGTTGTAAAGTCAAATTACAATAAGTAAAAGTGCATCGAAAGAGCTCAAAGCACTTCCGAAGGCAGCAGACCTAGAGTGTCAGTCAAGTGCATTTATGAACTTGCTGAGGCCGTCTTTTGCTCAGCCTCGTTCTTCAGCCCGTTTTCCATCATTCTGAACGCTTCGTAGTTTGAGAAGATGGAGTTTGCTATGGTGGGCGCGGACAGCGGGGGCTGCAACACCCACCTGCCCTATGGATATGCCCAGGCTCGCGCCAGGGAGAGAGAGCGCGAGCGGGAGCGGCAGTCTCGCGCAGCGGCGGCGGCAGCCGAAGCCGGAACGGTCGGAGAGGGAGGTGGGTCCAGCGGCCATCCCCACAACCATCCGCATCAGAGTCGCACCGCCTCTTCAACGAATGCCAACAACAGTAGCGCCGGGACCGCCTCGCGCCCCTCCTCCTCCTCCTCCCAACAGCCGCAACAGCAACAGCAGCAGCAGCAGCAACACCACGAGCAGCCACAGCAACTTCTCCGAGAGCGAAAAAAGCAACGAGGCGTCGCGCGCTGGAGACGGAACCGCGCGGCACTCGGCGGGGATCTACGCCACTCAGAGTTGGCGCTCCTAGGATCCGAGGAGGACATCATGATCGAGGAGGACGAGGCGGAGGGCGAGGAGGAAGAGGAGGACAGGGCAAGCAAGAGGTCGAGTTTTGTCTATAACATGGATGATGAAGAGGAGACAGTTTCGTTAACGGACAGGCGTCCTCAGTCAGGCTACGAAAATGTTTACAACGAGTACGGCTGCTGCGAGAGAGTTGTCATCAACGTGTCGGGCTTGAAGTTTGAGACCCAGCTGAAGACTCTCGCGCAGTTCCCGGACACTCTCCTGGGGGACCCTGAGAAGCGAATCAGGTACTTCGACCCACTGCGTAACGAATACTTCTTCGACAGAAATCGACCGAGCTTCGACGCCATTCTGTACTTCTATCAGTCCGGGGGCCGCTTGAAGAGACCCGTCAACGTGCCGTTTGACATCTTTTCCGAGGAGGTCAAGTTCTATGAACTCGGGGAAGAGGCGATGCTCAAGTTTCGCGAGGATGAGGGCTTCGTGAAGGAGGAGGAGAAGCCGCTGCCTGAGGACGAGTTTAAACGCCAGATCTGGCTGCTCTTCGAGTATCCAGAAAGTTCAAGCCCAGCCAGAGGGATCGCGGTTGTGTCAGTGCTGGTCATCGTCATATCTATCGTCATCTTTTGTTTGGAAACATTGCCAGAATTCAGGGACGACAAAGAATTCCTCAGCCCAGGTAAAAACTCCACGCAGGCGGACAATGGATTTACGCCGTTCAACGACCCCTTTTTCATCGTTGAGACGGTGTGCATCATTTGGTTCTCGTTTGAGATAATCGTGCGCTTCTTTGCGAGCCCCAGTAAAGCTGCTTTCTTTAAAAACGCGATGAACTCCATAGACATCGTCTCTATTTTGCCTTACTTCATAACTCTCGGCACAGACCTCGCTCAGCAGCAAGGCAACGGGCAACAGGCGATGAGTTTTGCGATCCTGAGGATAATACGACTCGTTCGCGTGTTCAGGATCTTCAAACTGTCTCGACACTCGAAAGGTCTCCAGATTCTGGGGCACACTTTGCGCGCGAGCATGCGAGAGCTGGCGCTGCTCATCTTCTTCCTCGTCATCGGCGTCATCCTGTTCTCCAGCGCGGTTTACTTCGCGGAGGCGGACGAGCCCTCGTCTCAGTTCACCAGCATCCCAGACGCGTTCTGGTGGGCTGTGGTGACCATGACCACGGTGGGCTACGGGGACATGAAGCCCATCACGGTCGGGGGCAAAATCGTGGGCTCGTTGTGCGCCATTGCCGGTGTCCTGACCATTGCGCTTCCAGTCCCTGTCATCGTGTCCAACTTCAACTACTTCTACCACCGGGAGACTGATAACGAGGACCAGGCGCCCGTTGTGGAACAGCCCCCGCCGGGCTGCCCGTATTTTCCGGATTTCCTGAGAAAATTCAAAGGGTCCCCATCGGGGTCGTCTTTGGGTGACAAGGCGGCAGAGTACATGGAGATGGAGGAGGGCGTGACAGAATCTCTGTGCGGGGCTGACACGCAAAGCCCGAGCAGAGGGAACGGTACTGACTTAGGCGGAAAAAACAGTTCACATTCACGAACCCTACAGACAGATGTATGATTATGGACGAACGATAACCTCCTCGGGAGGTTTTCATTAAGATGACTGCACAAATGAATCAGTTAACAGCACACATGCACAACTTGAAGACATATACACAGTACGCGCGTGCGCAAACACTCACTCACAAACATACAGACACGCACTCACTCACTAATCACGTTCTGGACCTGAGCTGAAACATTTTTGCAATGTGGCTACTTTTGTAGTAAAACATACCCTGTAATCACGTGACAGGCAACGCAAAAACCACCAGCTTTACGTGACGTGGAGAGGTGTCTCTACCTGCCCACGACTCCCGGTTCATTAATGAAAGCAACAAAAAGGAACTTGCATAGGCACTTTATGAGTTACATTTGTCAGTAATTGTAGGGAAAAGAGGCGAGTTCTTATCTAATGCTATTATGCAATAACGTTTAAATCGTTTGCACTATCATCAATTATGTTATAGTCTCCCAGTTTAATGCAGAGGAAAGAAACAGGTAACACTGAGGTAGAGAGGGAGGACATTGAAAAACGACTCAGTAAAATCACATTATTACTTGCATTATTAATTAATTAGAAATGCTAGCAAACATACACTGCAATCTTCTCTGATGAAAACCAATTCAGCTAAAAGCAATGAATTATTTGAGCGTATTTGAATTATTATGATTAATTGGAAAGCAGCATGCTGCGTAACTTAATGCAATGTTATCTTAAATCCCATTATGGCAAACATGTGTCCGCATGGCAGTATTCAGTATGTTCTACACTCTGGTAAAACCCCTTTTAGCACACCCTGTGTAGTTCTTTGTGCATTGTCCACAGTGACTGAAGAGTCATTTTTAGTCAGTCCCTTTTGTGAGTATTGGAAAACAAATCAGTCATGTTAGGTTTTTGTTCATTAGCACAATATTTGAAACAAACACCACAATTCATCCATCACGCGAAGCGAGGATTCATTCTCTCTAAGCATCACAGTCACATTATGGCATACCTAGGCCAAAATAACCGGTTCGCATTGTCTCACAAAGTAAACACCTTGTACAACAGAGTCAATGACACCATGGCTTGAAGGATCAGTTGGGCCACAGTTTTCAAGTTACTTTTCATGGGAGTATATTTCAAGGGAATGCTTCATGCAACTATTTGTTTTCATCCCTTTACCAAATGACAATGCATCCCTTTATAAAAATGCTGGCGGAAATGTACAGCACGGAAGGGAACGTGAACTTGGTGGACTTCATGCACAGTGAATTCTCGTCCTTTTGGAGTGCACGATGACCACTGAGCATGCGCAGTGCTTCGCAGAACCCAGGTAAGCAATTTCTGCATTAAGAATTTGCTCAGTCACACAGCAATCATGTTGTCATTATACACGCTCAGTTTTATGCAGCGTCCAGGTGTTTACACATCTGCGTGGACCTACTGGTTGTCTCTTATGGCTAGGAGCAGGTGTTCCACGTGATCTCAGCAGGCATGCGATTTCAACTCTCATGTTTTCTCGTTTTATAATAATATGTCAACAATGTCTTGAATTGCTTAGCAACAAGGGGCTTATTGTCAAAGAGACGACTAACTGTGCTGTGTTCCCTTGGAATCCAAAATTCCTCATTGCTCATTAAGTGTTCCGGGCTTCATTCTCTGATGTCATAATAGCTGTTACCGTTTTTTGTAGACACGATAATTACCATTTAATCTCTAGTAAACCGATATTTTGTCATTAATAAGACATACTCTTAGCACACGCTACAGGGAGATAACTATGGCCTCCCTCGGCCTGCTCATCTCTCACAACACGATTACTTGGCCAACGTGTAGGCTGCTTGTGTAAAATATGCATTCTCGATATTAGATTATCATAAGTGCCTTCTGTGTCATGTCAATCTAGTGCCTTGTGCGCTTGTTACAAGAAAGATGGTTGTGTAAGTTCATAAAACAGTAACCGACAACTGGCATTCATCAGCTGTTAATGCTGTCACCTCTATAAACTATGCACACTATGTACAGTGTCCCTTTTCAGCAGTGATCCTCTTACAGCTTGTAGTAGATGCACTACTGATAACAAATTATATAATGACATTAAATTACAGATAAACCATTCTGCCTTTAGGTGTAAAAAAAAAAAAAGCTTTTGAGCATATTATTACTGCCTTCATGATTTTATCCAAATCTTTTAATTCTAGAACATATTTACTCTGTTAATGTATGTTTTTCTGCAGGGGCCAGTTGCATAAACTTAGCCTTCATGTTAAGACAGCGTCTTAAGAGCTAGTCTGACCAGCTAGCAGTTAGCCAAGTGTAATGTGTTTTATTTTTTGTATTTACCTTAGACTAATATACATTTTTATGTAACTGAATTTAAAAAAAACTGTGACCAGTCTTAAAGAAAAATGTAGCTGACTAACTTTTAAGACTAGTCTTAACCTTTTATGCAACCGGCTGGTCTTGTTAAGAACAATTCATTGGTACTTGTTGATATTGGTTATTGAGAAAGTCTTCACAATCTTCACCACATTTCATAATCAGAATGTAATAACGTTCCCTTGCTTGCTTTCTTTCATTTCCTTTTCTGATGTCACTTAGTCTGCACAGACTCACATAATTTTAAACAATAGTCTAATACCTAGTCAACAGTTGGAGGATCAGAAAAGTGAATCAAAGTTGTTCATCGGAGACAATAACACATTTTGGTTTTAGGACAACTTTGATGAAAGGTTTTGATCCACTTCAAATGTTGACTATGTTACATATTTGTTAAATTTACATCTATTAAAGTCTTGCTAGAAAGTTCTGCTCTACATTGTATTCGTAAATATCATGTAAACATCCTGTTTTGCTTGGAAATCTATCTATCTATCTATCTATCGCATTATTCTTTGATTTTATCTTTTAGTAATGATTGTTTAAAATACACTGTGAATGACCGCTACGGAGTCAATCACCCTCTTTCACATTAAAGGTAAATATTAAAGGTTTATATTCTTTATTTGATTTATTTTTTCCACACAAATGCTCTTTGATACATATCTCATGTTTTTGTTTGCAATCTTAAGGTAGTGTGTTGGCTGTTCCACTAATACAGTTACACAAATAAAAAAGTGGTAGTCCGTATTCTTTGTACTAAATCCTTATGTTTACTGTTAAAATCTGAAATGATATTCAGTGTAAATTAGGATATATTAATAGTCCTTAAACATGATGAGCTCCAGCCTGCTGAGTCATGCAGTACTTTTGCACACATACGCACAGGCACTCATATTCATGATAACCCAGGCTATTAAGCACTCGTTTACAGGTTAATGTTGCGATAGCTCTGTGTCTTCATTTTCTGCTGTAGCACATATTGGATTGCACCAATACTTCACAGCACTAGTTATTTGCTGTGCTGAACATTTTTAAAACGTTTGGTGCTGGCTGTGAAGTAATGGCTGCTGCCCATCTTGAGCTCTTTTAGGTTTCTCTGGGCTTAAACGTTGTTGTTAATGATTCATTGCGTCCAATAGAAGAATCTGCTTCAGCTTCAGAGGATATTTTCTGAAAACAATCTGTTGTGCTGCAGTCCAGGCATTTGTAAAATGGATACCAAACTAAAAGTTGGTTTCCTTCTCAGACTTTATTATTTGGCGTCTTTCTCTCAATCTGTCTTTTGCTTTTCTTTCTCGGTTCCTTCCATTTCCAATTCCTCCTTCTTCTACAAGGCAGTAGAAGCCTATCCCTCCATTTGTGGCGACCTCGTTCACTTCTCTGTAAAATAACTTGCAGAATCATATGCAGACCGTAATTCCTGTGAGATCAGTGGACTGTACAGTTCACAATGCATGTTATTTGTTTAAAGTGTATAGGTCCATATGTGTGCGCTCGCTTGTCTGCGAGAGTGTAATAAATCAATAAAACCCTTCACCCACATCACCTTCATAAATATCAGGCTCAGTGCCACAGTAAATGGATATTAAACTAGATTTCCTAATATCAATCACCCATGACTACGAAAGACATTTTGCCATATTGATAGATCAGTGTAACAGCACTCATTCCCATAACACTGACTCTCTGTAAATATCAAGACTGGCATTTGAGCAGTGTGGAGAGCCAGAATAATGTGGCATTAGTCCAGCCGAAAGCAATCAGCATCACTCTACTCAGGGCATTAATTAGCTGTCGTGCGTGATGTTTGTAGTATGACACAGAAGTGTAGCTGTTCTTAGCTTGATCACCATACCCACACATACATTGGGGCTTAGATTAGAAAGTTGGCATGGCAGATTTTTCACTCCGTAATCCCCTCATCTTATCTCAGTCGAAACAACAGCGTTGTATGTGTTAAAATCAGTTGGGCAGAAAAACACATGCTAGTTACCCTTACGTAACCTTAAAATTAGCCATTTTATTTCTGCTAAGTGTTGTCCTCTAAACTGCTGTTAGTGTCAAGTGCATTGTGCGGCCCCAAGCACAGGTGGTGTGAGGCAGCTGACAATTTAGCATTACTCCTTGTTCTATGTAAAACAATGTTTAACATCTTCATGACATAGAGGTACATGTTCATGCTCGGAGGGGTGCAAACTGGGTTTTTAGGATCACAGGGCTTGCTTGCACTAGTGTACAGAGAGTTTTGTTTGGATGGTGGCCAGTTCTTTCTTTCATCGGGTCCCTCGGCTAAGAAAAAGTTCAGTAAGAATGTCAGTGATGTAAAACAAAATAACTTTAGTTTAATTACTCATGTGGTGCAAGCATCAAATAAAATGTTGGTTTTAAAAATGCATGTGAGTGTACACATATTAATCATTATTTTTATTAATCATTATATTTCACAAGGGTAGGCTATGTATATTGAATTGTTATGGGAGTGTTTTTGTTTTTTTTGTTTTTTTTTGGAGTTGCATCACATGACATTTTACAACCTGAACTAACCTTGCCTTGCAATGCAAAAGTCAAATCATCTGATATTTTAAGAGACGTATTGACCTTGACACAGTGCTGAGGGTCTGCAGGGGTTCTTTCTATTATATCATTTCCTGTTTTATGTTTGTTTTTTCCCCAGCATTTTTCTGCATAGTTTCAGCACATGACTTTAATCAGCACAGTTGTTTTTACCCCTATATCTTTGACTTTATAAGGGTAAAAAAATCCCCCCAGCAAAATAAATAAATTCATTTGATTACAGAAATAAAAACATGTTAATCATAGAATATATGTATTTGAGTCACTGTACATGTAAATTGCATTTTAATGTGCTTTTTAAATAAATTATTTGATAGGCCAGAAAATAAGTTACACTTCACTGACCCAAGAGCTGATTCAGTAAAAAATTTAGTGCTTCTAACAGAAGGGTCTTTCACCCTCAAGTCATGTCTGCTGAGGTTTGTACACTCATATTTTCCTGGAATACAGACAGAGCGACTCTGCACCTGGGTGTGTGGAAGAACCGACTTGATGAACTAATACTCATGTTCTTCTGTTTATATTCTATGAGTAAAATTAAAGCTCGTTTCTATTGTTGTCAGCATATCCCTCCTTGACGTGTTTGTTTGTGTGGTTGCCTTGTCATGGGCACACACACACACATAGACAAAAACACTTCCCTTCAGGGTTTAATAACACTCCCGTAGGGCAGGGCACTGGAGGTCAGGACGTGTGTGTTGCTGAGCAGTTCTGTCTTGTTGGGTTGTGTTTCGCTTATCTGATGGCTTATGCCCGGAGGGTCAGGGTGCATTGTCTGTACTAATAGGACTGACCCCTCTGATGAGAGACCCAAGACGGGACACACGCAATGGGACACTCTAACAAACTTCGTGACCTTAGCAGAGGTCAGCACATCCAATGCAAATTTGTATTCACATCCAGCATGAAGAAGAGCAATTGATTGAAAAAAGCAATCAAAAGACAATTTTAAAAGCTCCTGAAGCTATTTAGAAAATGATTCCTAGGACCACCTCCTTCATTAGCGTAGGGTGCGAACATGCAATTACTGAAAACATTTCAATTGGAAATGAAAAAGGTGATCTTCTTTATTTCATCTGTCAAATTATGTTGAATTATATGTGTACTATTATATATGTGCAGTTCCGTATAATAGTACTGTGACCAATGCTCATCTGAGTTGTTTTTCATTTGGCCAACATATGCTTGAGAACACACTTCAATAATGCTGAAGGAATAGGATATGCAGTTCAATTGAATTCTGCTCTGAGTAAATCCTGTTTTCTAGATATTGTAGAAAAAATGACTGATGCTTCAGGACTGCTAAATATGATAAACGGTACAATCTGAATATCACTAGATGCCACTAGATGTTTCAAAAGACTACGTTTGTTGTCAGTTTCGTATAAGAATAAAACACTGTAATTAAAAATAAAAAAAGAGTAAAGATTAAAGGCAATACCTAACAAAGACATCTCTAGCACACATAACATCATTATATCATCATCGCCGCAGTTGAACTTGGCCTGGACTACAAAGATTTTGGAACAGGAGAGACCTCAGTATGCTGTTCTCAATATCTTTTTAATGGATCTGTTCATTTATATATATGTAGTTATTAGAGTTGACAGCAAGTCGATTTGATTCACGGTTCTTTTATAGGTTTCTTAAAAGACTTCCTCTAATGTATTTCAAGCAAGACAGAGGAGATGGACAGACTTTTCAAGACTATTTATTGCAGCAAAATTAACTTGAAAGGAAAAGCATTTTATGCTAAACTCACAGGCTACTTAGAAGACAAATAATTTAATAAAAGCATTACAACCTAAAGTGGACTAAAATACTAATCAATATATAATAAAATATACATAACATTAATGTAAAATAATGTCTGCTTTTAGTTGTTTGGTTTCAACAGTCACTTCATAGCAATCATACCTTTATGTTACTAGTGAAATTGCACTGTTTGTATTTTACAGCTAATGATTTAAAGTATTTTTTTCTGCTTTTAAAAAGTTACAGATATGAAAAAATTCATTCATATGTTCAAATTCATGTACATTCATATGAGATAGCTTTTATAAAAGCAGATATATATTTGACATACTTTGGGGATTACATGACCAGCCAAATATTCCTTATATTATTACCCAGGTAACTCTACTTTGACAGTTGTGGAATAAATGATATGTCACTAACTGTGAATAGGGCAAGTTTGAGAGCACATTTAAAAAAAATGTTCAATAGTGGTCATTGGAATGAGTTGGACCAGCTAAATCAATGGCTTGAACACACCTGTAGCAGTTACAGGTGGCGGAGTATTGGCAAAACCAATGATTTGTTACAGCCCTAGTTATTAGTTGCATCACTGCAAAGACACATTTCCCAAATGCACAAGCTTCTTGTCCTTCCTTGTCAAGTTATTCAACCATGCATTCTTTCCAAATTACACCATCTTTCAAGTCGTGACATTGTAGTGTCCTGGGGAGGTACCGTGGCCTTGCTCTGCATTATAGTCTCCAATCTACAGAACACACACACACACATGCTCATCAGGAGAAAGGAATTACAAACGGGACCAACTGTGCCCTGATGTAATTCCTGCTCTGTTTGGTGGTTATAGGCTGACAGCAAAGACAAGTGGTAGTCAGTGACCTTCTGACATTCATGCACTCGGAAATACAGCATGAAAACTGCTGAGCATACTCCAATGCAGTATGCTGCCGCACAAGCAGGTCCATCATTTTCTGCATGTTGTCTATGGTTCTTATGATATAGCAGTTGAAATAGTATATCAACTTTTAGCATTTGCCTCGCATCCTGGCCCGTTTTACAGCTATTTACATTTCTCCTCTGTGCTGAGCAAGGAAATCTTCATTGCTGTGATAATACTGGACTGAATGTTTATCTTGGTGGGTTTCCTGTGCTTTAATTGGCTTGCCATGCTGCCCCCAGAGAGCAGGCAGAGAAACTGCAGTTTAGGCCTCTGGAATTAGCCAGCACTTCCTGTCTCTGTGGGACAGACACACTACAGTTAGTATAAACGTAGGCTAATGTGTTTTTGTATTATTATTTATAGTACTGTTGAGGAGGGTACAAGAGTATCTGTGGCTTTCTTCAAGAGCTTTTTATTCGCTTCATTTAGTTGTTCTGCTAACCAAATGTTTAATGTAGGTTTGCTTGTGGAGGACCATCACAGGGATATAAATCTGTTTTAGCAACAAAATGTTTTCTTGTAACGCTATAAAAATGTATTTGTTGCTCTGGTGATGTGGTCCTCAATGAAAAACTGTTATGAAACACATTTGCTTTACAAAATGTAGTTTAATGGCTGAGGCACTGGGAAAGTGAGGCGAAAATGATATGTGATAATGTTATGAAAATCCCATCCAGCTTTACAATGTGGATAAAATAAGGTGAGACCATAACCATTCACCTGCTAAGACATTTACATTGAAGTTGTTTTTGATTCTTCACTTCATAAATGCAAGGCGTGCTTACAGTAATTCGAACTAATAACGAAGTAATAACTCTAGATTAATCAACACTCAAATGAGAAATGCAACAAATGAACTCAGATCATTGATGTATTAGAATGTCTGTATTGTATTTTGTCTTGATTGCTTGTATGCAATCACTGTCAAACTGTGTCTGCAAACTTTACATATCAATTCACATAAATCTATTTCCTATGTAGAGTTACATACAGACAGATGGATGAGGCCTAGCAAGATGATTGACTTCCCCCTTGTTGTTCTGTCTGCAGGAATGGAGGGAGTTTTCCTTTCCTTTCCATTCTCTCTCTCTCTCAGCCTCTGTGTAGCTATAGAGCTGTCTTCGTTTGGGGGGGCGGAAATGTTAATGTTGCCATGGAAACCTTAGCTAAAATCTATTTTATGGCACTAGCTCCAGAGTTAAGTGTGTGTGTATGTGAGAGAGAATGAGAGAAAGAACTTGCGTGTTGCTTGATTGAAACAATGTTTTCTTTATTCTTTTTTTTTGTTAAGTTTTTATCCAACTAGATGATTTGTGTTAGATGATTCAGCACAGGCAGAGTTACTATTGTGCAGAGGTGTTTTCACCGAAGGAGGCTGTGGATGTTTATTTCAAGGCAGTGAAATAAAAAAGGCGTAAGCTTGATTCACTTTTGATGTGATGAAATTTTTATTACATAGTGATATGTTAATATACAAATTCTTGCAAAAAGTGTAATAGTGATAAAATATCAAATTAATTTACATTAGAAAAAAGTGCGGTAACAATTTACTTGAAACTTTTATGAATAATGCATCATTAAAGGGTTATCAAAGGATATAAAGGATTATAATTATTGATAATGTGAGTTGTAATACATTATATCATGTTGTAAATAATTGTAACTGAATTTTAAATGCATAGTGTTACAATAAATTGTGTCATAATGGATTAACTGTGGTTACAATTATTCATGAGACCAACTACGTTTATAATGCATTATACATAAAGGCTTTAAGTAAAGTCTTACCAAAAGTGCCACTCATTGTAAATAAAAGAGAGGTCGTGAGATGCAGCAAGTTGTATCTGAAGCGACCTATGCTGTGTACAAACTTAAAAAAAAATTCTGAAGACTATAGAGTTTAAATATGATTGAATTAGTTGTCTTTTCCATGCATATTTATGGCAAGATTGGCCAGTCTCTACTCTCTATGTAAAATTCTGTCTCTCATAATAAAAACAGTAATTTTGGAGGCTTAATGCAAGTAATGTCACAAAAAAATGCATCACATCATGCGGTTGAATAGAAAAGCTTAGTTGTAAGATGTGCCGGACAAGTCGCTTAACGAGCTCATATTTTTATTGCTGTGTCCGGAAAGATCACACTTCCATCATTATTAGACAGTCACTTTTGGAAAGTGCTTGTATGTCTTATTTGATTCCCTCATGTCACTTACATCAAGTAGAAATGAGCCAGAGTTTAGCTATCAGTCTTGGCACTGAAACAGTGCATTATGTTACAACTCCTAATAAAGCTACCAGTCAGATGCCAAAAAAAGCCATTTATGTTCTTGCCAAAGACTGATGTTTCTTACATTTGGCACATGACGGGTATAAATTTTGATGTCTGGGCACATATATACGAAAGGTATGTTTACACAGAACTGTTTAATGAGCAGAGGGGACATAAATATAATCGCAGAGTAATCACAATAGCAGGAAACAGTGCATCACATGCAGAATTGTTGTCATGAGAAAATATAAGGAAAAAACACATACCGGTTGTCATGGCAACAGCAAAGTTTAAGACACAGAAGGAGAGAGGTAGAATTCTACACTATCCACAATAGTCATTTTTAACAAAATCATTCATTTTCTTCTCAAGCTCATACAACAATCAAACATTTTCAGCCCGTGCCACTGGAGGAGCCGTGCCCCCTGGCTCGTCTTAAATTCCTATGAGATACAGGTCTTTTTCCCCTCCATCTCTCATGCTGTGTTCTCTTGCTCAGTTACCTGGGTATTGTTTATAGTGATTCCATATTCATTGTTGTGTGGCAGACGCCACGACTCGGCTCATGATATCTCTGCCGCTCCCTCAGGCTTTGCTGCATGCAACATGTGGAGCACTTAAGTGCTTTCCTGCTCCTTACTGCTGGAGAGAAGGCTAGATCCCCAAGCACAGCTCATCACGGCAGCTGCTGCCCTCTTTCCACATGGATTTTGACAAGTTTCTCCCTGTCGCTTAAATAATGCAAACTCTCTTGCCTCAGCTTAGCACAGTTAACCACAGTGACACTGTGTGTGTGTGATTTGTGACTTCATCTTTTGTTCTGTATGTTCTAACTTCGCCTGCAGCGATACAGAATTACATAATTAGCTGATTTGTGTAATGCAGATGTTATTGCTGATTTTAGTCATCTTTATGTTCTTCCAAACCTGCATGACATTCTTCCTTGTGCGGAATATAAACTATTTGAAGAATGTTGAATAGTTTCAGTTCCCATTGACTTTCATTGTGTTTTTATATTATATATATATATAAGTCATTGGGAACTGAAACAATTTGATTACCAACATTCTTTAAGTATTTTATGTTCCACAGAAGAAAGAACATCTGCAGGTTTGGAATGACAACCCATGTAAAGTTTCATTATTGGGTGAACTATCTGTTTGATGTAAATCATAGAAATGTGTTAAAATGCCTTTCTTTATAGTTCAGTAGTGCGCTAATATGTGCGCTCCAAAGGAGCAGTTTTCAAGCACCCTGCACAATGCATCATGGGCTGTTTGCTGGCCATTTCACTTTTCTAATCAGTAACAGAATACTCAAGAAAAAAATGTTGTATGAGACTTTTTTTTTTAAACAACAATTTTATTTTAGCTAGGTAGTTAGAGTATGAGAGATTTATGATATCATCTATAAGCAAAAGTCATTTCAGAGATGGAGAATCTGAAGATTAGAGGTTAAGAAGAAATTTAAATCATTTTAAATATATAAAGTATGTTTCATATTATTCTATTCTGGTGCAATGCAATATTTTTTTTACAAAGCCTTAAAGGAAATCATATGTTTTATTATATGAATATTCTTAAGATGAATGTTTAATATACTAGAACAAAACAAACAGTTAAATTCACGATTATTTGTTCAACAAATAATCCTCACTTAAAGTCTCATTATTTTATAACTTTATAACTGTTAATCCCTCACTTTTAGAGACCACTAGCTTCCTTTTACCTCAAAGCATTACAGTATATTCTTGTTTAGCTCGTCTGACAACATTCGTTCTCTCTTTGGTGACATTGCACTTTACATCTTGCTTGTGTCTCCCACCACCTAGCTGCCCTGATTTCATTTAGATGAGGCTTGAAAAATGGCAGCAGACTGTGGTGCTCTTTGTGAGCTTGTGAGGGAGATTTGTCTCAGTCTAGAAATACCCTTATGCTTCAAATACCAGTGTAGATGAAGCAGGCTGTTTAAGAAGTGGACTGTCCGAACAGTAAAGCGAACACATGACACTTTCAAGCAAGACATTTCATAAAATTATGTTGACACACTGTAAAAGTGGCATTGCTGCTAAATAGTGAGCTACAAAGCAGCGTTAGCAGCACTAATGTGACAACAGAGTCTAAATGTCCATGGCATCTGTGAATTGGTATACAGTATATAATTATACTTATCGGTATTGTCTTAATTGCAGAGTTTTGCCTTGTTAATTGCTCGAAAATGTTTTAACTTTAAGCATACTTCTCTTTCTTTTATTGAACATTTAAAAAGTGCTTTTATTTGTTTTTCATTATGTTTATAGGTTAGGGTTAGGGTTAGGGTTAGCCACAATATATGCAGCTACATGTGATCCGACTGCCGTTGCTTTATTCATTTTTATTAGCTTGGCTGCTAATGTAAATGGCATCTTGAGCCCTGAGAGTATTCATTCATCTGTCACAAATTGCAATAACCAAACACGAAATGCATAATGCTATGCCTCGCTGCATATGACAGAAGCGAGTATTCCTGCAACAGATAGTGTCAGGTAAAGCATTATTGATTTGTGCGTGCGTATGCGTGTTTATGTGCGTGCATGTATGTGAGTTTGTGCTTGGAGGAGGCGGAGAAAGCATTTTAAGTCCAACGACTGTGCAGCTTAGACACTGACAGCTGAATCATAGGCTGCTAGGGCAGAAGGAGAAAAATCAATGGCTTTTTAAATTCACTTTGTGAGGTAATATCAAAGGCAGTGACTGTTGAATCGCAAATAAGTACATGAAGGGAATGAAGTGTTATGTAGAGGGTGTTTTCAGCATGCACTGGGCAACAGCTTGATGAAGATGCCTGTCGCTGATAAAAAACTCTCTCAAGACCTCCCACTCACCTTCACTAAATGCTGAAACATGTCTATCAGCTGCAACAGCCTGAAATCTCAAATTGACAACCCATCAGCATACAGTATTGTTGGTTTTGAATGCTAATATGGTACAGTTGATGGTGGATTCATTGTTGTCGCAATTTAAATATTGTAATATTAAATCCTATCTATTTATTTTTAGTTTTCTAAGGTATGCATTTGATGGGTGGACTGTTCGGAAAACCTGTTTGACAACAGTCCTTATTTTTCCCATTCTGTTTGGTGATGCTAGTAGTGCATAAATGACGCATTTCTCTAATAAGGGCATGTTTTAGAGTAATTAAATATGGCATAAAATATAAAAAAATATATATGAGACACAGTTGGGTGTTGGCATTGTCTTTTCTGTTAGTGACACCTTCTGTTGTGTTCTGCAGTTTATCTGCTTTAATCCTCCACTGGCTTTTACAATAGAACCTCTCTTGTTGATTTCACAAAACATCTCAGTTTGGGTGAGGCTGTGGTAGAAGACGTGTCATGAAAGTTTTCTTTTTTATCTAAAGATCAAATCCCACTTTCACATTCCAGTAGCTATCATCATTTTTTCCCTTGAACAAAGCATGTCACCCTATGATGGTATCTATACATTCATGTATACTTGACACTGCATAGCTTTTTACAGTGGAACACAAAAGAAGTTATTTGGCAAAATGTCCGGGTGGCATTTTTTTCATAACTCAGGCCATATGGACTACAAATACAAAAAAAGTAGCCTATATGATATTCCAAGCATTTTAAATCAATACAATAGCTTTTTATAAAGTAGAGGCCCTAAATTGATGCTGTCAAACTTTTAATCGCATCCAAAATAAAAGCTTTATGTTTGCGTACTGTGTAAAAATACACACAGTATATATTTTGAAAATATTTATATGTACATATTTATATTCATATAATTGATATTATATATAAATATATTTCATATATACACTAAATATTTTTCTTAAATCTATACATGCATGTGTGTGTGTGTGTTTATATATACATAATTAATATACACAGCACACACACAAATATTATGTAAAAACAAAAACTTTTATTTTGGATGAGATTAATCTACTCTAAATTAAGCAGATATTCACCAAAAAAAGGCTCAAATTTTGCAGCTTATATATTCGTATGCATTACATTTTTACGTTTTTTAAGAAACCATGTTATTAACCTGCTTGTTCACAGGCACACTCTTACCAGCATTTGTTTTATTAGGACAGCAGTAGCACAGGGTATATTTAATGTAGTGGTCTGTGACATTGTGTTAGTCTTGCATTGTACCCCCACTTGCTGGAAGGCCAGACGTGTTTCTCATGGCTGTACAGCGAGACATAATTGGCATTAGGCAGAGCCCGTCTGAGGCATTAGATCTGTCTTCCTTTAATAGGGATGAAGGTCATTGGCAGTATAAATCTAGCACATGAAAAGAGATGAAAACGGGCACGGGATGACTGCTGATATCATTTCTGTTTCAGATATGTCTGTGTGATTGATGAGGCTGAAAGCAAACAATAAATCTCCTCTCAGGTGAGGAGAAGCAGCAAGGCAACTGGCACACTTGTGTCGCTCCTTTAGATCACCTGCAATCCATTTCGGCTTTGAATGATCAGACATATTGGCATTCGACTATATCACAGATAGAGAGAGGTGTGAATCAAAAGCAGACACTTTTGGCATCTGCATGTTCGTTGGTTAATGGATTTATTGGTAATGATTATATAGTCTGTAAGAGACACTATGTAGTCACTGTCTCAGATTATCCAGCACCAATCACTTCTATTGATCTTCCTTACAGACATGCAATAAATATTCTCATAGAACGTTACAGCAGCACCACCCATGTTGGCTCACAAAGCTCTGACCTACCCTGGGTGGAGATTAGTTACATGATCACATTAGTTATACGGGGAAGTGGGGTAAAAATGTCTTTTACATCAATTTTTACACTGCCTTCAGAGGAATAAATTACATTTGAAAAACAAATGCAATAGAAAACAGTTATTTTAAATTGTTATGATATTTCCTACCTTGTCTCATTTTAGCGAGACACGAAATACGTACCAAGAAGTATATCAGTGCAGTTTCCAAAAGAAATGAACACTAGAGGCAGTACATTTTTTATTCCTTTTTATTCCTTTTCACATTAATTTAGAGTTTTGATTAATAAAAGTGTAATTTTCACACAATAACTTGAAGTATATCATGTTATGACTTCAAAACAATATTAATTTGATGGGGGAAATTTGAAAACTGATGCTTTTGAACATTAGCATTACACATATCCAGCTTCATATCTATGGCTTTTCTTGTAGGTTTACTCGGTAGCTCGTGATACGGCATTGCACTCAAATCCTGTGTAACTACGGTGAGCGTGATTTCACCAAGTACAAGATGTTCCTGGATCAACATCCTTGTTGATCCTGGAACAACAATACAATAAACCAATCAGAATTGAGGAATAACTTTTATGGAAATACCTGTTTTAGGCTTATAATCATAGTTAGGTGCTTCTACACCCTTGTTAATCAGCTATCATTTCCCACTGATTTTAGGCATACATTTTGGGTAGGGGTAGGTTTAAGGGTAAGGATTGGGATAAGTTTATATTTTTGGACAGTAATGTTGATCCAGGATCATGTCTTACTTGGCAAAATCACGGCGACCGTGTAACTACACTTCGACAAAATGGATTAAATAAAAAGAAAGTTAAAATGGCACGGTTGCATCAACAAATGCCTTTTGGTACTAGTTTTGCATTTGTTAACACTATCAGGTAGGTTTAGGGTTGGATTTGGTGTAGGGCATATTTCCAGCATGATAGAGCATTAACTTTTAGCGACAGTCCATGGATATTTGAATTCTGAACCATCACAATAATGTAACTGAAGCAACGTAATAAAAACAGAGCAATACTTCCCTGGGTCAACGTAATAAAAATCCACCAGGGTTCTCATCTTGAACCTGTTTTAGCGCCACTCAGTGGACATTTCTCTTTGAAACTGAGTAAGGTACATAAAAACAGGGTTGCACAAGAAGTGTACCGAGGTACATATTTTTATGAGACCAGGTCACAATATTTCTGACTTCTTTTTTTTTTAATGTATATATTATATAATTTATATATATTATTCTAATATATTAAGTATATTATACATACTGTATACAGTGCCCTCCACTAATATTGGCACCCATGGTAATTCTGATCAAAGGTGGCTGTGAAAATAAATCTGCATTGTTTATCCTTTTGATCTTTCGTTCAAAAAATTTACAAAATTCTAACC
>JAUMHE010000053.1:10745804-10765346 GCA_032359235.1 Enteromius mattozi | reverse complement strand
ACACAGAAAACTGTTATTTTAAATTGAAATAATATTTCACAATATTACAGTTTTTTCTGGATTTTTAATCTAATAAACGCAGCCTTGATGAGCATAAGAAACATCTTTAAAAACCATTAAATATCTTACTGATCCCAAATTTTTTAACGTTAGTGTATATACATAAATATAATACAACTAACACAATAAAACATGATAACATAATAAAAATCCTGATTCTTGAACATTTTAAAAAACCGAGTTATATGTTTTTGCAAATAAACTCTTCATATACTAAATATTTGCTAAAAAAGCTCTTCTGACATATTTGTCTACTTGCTCCAATGTGTGAGTTGGATATCAAAATTTAGAGTTCATATAAACAGCTTTTAGCATCTGAAATCTGACTGAAATGATTTCAATTGCTTTTTAGAAGGAAGTAAGTCATTCAGGTTCAGAGCAACATGAGGCTGAGTAAATGATAGAACTTTAATTTTTATGTAAACAGTCCCTTGAACACCCAGAGGCGTAAAACATCACTAATAGCCTTTTGAATAATAGACCTATGTTTGGTGGCCTTGATGGTCTCTAAGGTGCAGATAAAAGATGAAAGTTGAAATGTGGGTGCCATCAGGTTTGGTGGACAGCTGGTTATTCATTTGAGTTGGTGCATTACTGGACTGATGCCCAGCGCTCAGATGGTGAGCCGAGTCTGCTTCTCTCTGCCTGCATCCACTTTAAATATCAGAGTTTGGTATATAAATATTAGCGATCAGTTCATCGCAGCCGGAATAACGCTACTCTGCTGTTGTAAACCGGGAATTTTAGCATTGCAGTTCAATTCACCCCTTTTGCAATACCCTCTATAAATAGTGCCCTCAAACAGAAGACTGCAAATTACAGTGCCACACACCGACAGCATGACAATAAAGCCACATATAAACAGATCTGCAAGTCATATTCCCAGTTAACTAACACACTCTCTCTCTCTCTCTGTTGGGAGACACAGCAACAGAAAGAGATGACGATACTCTCTCTGAAATGACTGCCCCGCAATCCTCCCTGTCTCTGTCTCTCTTTTCATCTCCCACTCCTTCCTCGTTCTTTGTCTTTTGCTTTCCCTCCTTGCCTATCTGACATGCAACCAAGCATGCAGACTTATGCACACAGTTGTCTTCTCTTTCTCTGTCCCTCTCTTTTTTTCTGTCTGTCTGTCCTGTCGGAAGTACTCCGAATAGACAACGTGTCAGCATCTTAGGATAAACGTGTTCTGATCTTATAGAATATAAACACAAACAATTTCTAGAATCAACCAGCTGCTTCGTTGTCATGGAAATACATTCAAGTAATCTGTATGCAAAGTTCTATGGAAGTGTACTATCTATTTTTTTAAATCTAGCCTTGAATATTATATAACCAAAGTCGAACCCTGAAAATCTATCTATGTTCTATGTTTGGACCTCTTTTTATTTCTTGAAGAGATTTAGACCTAGTTAAAATAGATGCACATGAAACACAACGTATGTACATAAGCAGATGTCTATTTTATTGTGTCCTCAAGGTCACACGTCATTTTAGGCAGATCTACTTTTTGACTGTTAGCCTTCTCGAGTCCCGGGCCCTGTTTTTTCTCTCCTTCTTCTTAATTCCCAATGGTTTTGTGCACCTCGTGGAAGCCGATCCTGCCGGTTGCAGACTCTCTCTCCTCAGCTCTCTCTTTTTTTAGCGTGTGTGTTAGTTAGTTGACTGGACTCTCTAGCAGAGGACCACTTGCTGAGTGCTTTTCATAAACTGAAGCCGAGATCATCAGGTGGATCAGCGCCATGAAGCAACTAAACATGGAGCATTGCGTCACGTCACATGTTGTAGATCTGCATGTGACTTTGATATGTAAATATGTGTTAGTGCTATTATGATGTCACCACGACATGTCGCTCTGTGCTCGACGCAGTGGATCGGAATGGTTTACATTGGAGAACAAAAGAATTCCTTAACATCCACGATGCGATGCGCATGGCTCTTTCATTACACACTGAGTCAACAGCCAAGAATTACCAGCCAACCGTGAGGAGACTTTGTTACCATGGAGATGCTCTGCCAGTGCTGACTGGTCAGCTGGCTTTGGAGGAAAAGGAAGCTTTGCCCTGTGAAAAAAAAACTGGAGAATTACCTGCTAAACGAGATAGACCATATCAGCACATCCTCTCATTGATTCGATCGATTATTTTGTTCATATTCAGCTTGCTGCGATTAAACAGTGACTGATTTACACAGGAATATGCAATGCAACGGAGAGAAATCTATTAGATGCACACACAATATTTCCATTCTGAATTCTGTTTGACTGTTAGGGATGCACTGAGATCAAATTATAACAATAATTGTTTTTTATATGTCATGGCTTATAGAAAATAAATGGCTTATATTCAATTCTATGCTATTTTCTCTTTATACATTTTAAAATTAAAAACTAAAATGTTTTTTTAGGTGGTGCAAGTGAATTTAGGCCTCAAAAAATGGTAATGTAGAGAATATTCATTTTAAGATTTGCTAAAAGTGACGTTTAACAGTGTTATTGAATTAGTGTTTTTCAAAACTTTAAGCGAGCGTTAGATGATGGCTGAGAAAATATAAATGTAAAAAAGGTGGAAAAAAGCATGCACAAATATATGTTCAATATCGGCCAACGTCCTGCAGAGTTTAGCTCCAGCTTGTCCCAGCAAGAAGATTCTAGTGATCCTGAAAATCTTGATTTCTTTGGTCCAGGTGTGATTAATTGGGGTTGGAACTAATCTCTGCAGGACAGTGGCCCTGATCAAATTTATAACATAAAAGAATCTCTAATATTGACCGATATATTGTGCATCTCTATTTGATTGCAAAACAACCAGAATTGCTGCTACTGTGTGCGAGATACTGAGACAAAATTATGGAATCCTTAGAAATGCAACTTAAAATATAGCAATCATAGAATACCTGAAACCTTAGCACACCAATCTGATTGATGTACCGTATGAACAATAATAATTATAATTTAAAAAAATCTTGTGGCTTTCATTACAGCATGGAATATATTGTACTTTGTGTACAAGTGAGTGTCTGCTCATTGTTAATGGATTTCAGTGAGCTTACGTAAGTTCTTGAGAATCATTAGGCATTTTTTTCACTTTTGTAAAGTGTCGTAATGGACAGAGTTACCTGTGTAACGCTTGGCTGCTCACCCTTGTCTCCACACAGTAACAAAACCGCAGGAGAACATTGCTGACTGGAAGAGATCTCTTTCAATTACCAGATCACCTTACTTCTAGTGTCCGTCCTGCAGCAGTGAATGCAGCTACAGGTTGCTAACACAAAATCAGGCAATCGCACGTCAGAAATATGAATCTAATATCAGATCATTTTGGTAATCACAGGTGTGTATTTCCGCTTCGATGAGAGGTGTGTTGGTGTGTGTTGGGTCAGCTTTTGTGCCTCCTAACAAGCATGCAGAGGGAGATGCGCTCGGTGAGTCTGTGTTCTTACAATGAACAATCCGGACGGCAGGAAAGTGTATAGAATCACCCCCCTCAAAGAGGTAAATAAATAAGCAGATGTTTCTCTATTCATGTGAGTTTTGGATGGGCTTGCCCTTTCTTTCTGCATGATGCTTTGGTTTTGAAAACTTGCATCCTGATTGATGATGTATTTGTGTTATTTATTTATTACTATGTTTTTTTTGTTTGTTTGTTTGTTTGTTTTTTGTATATTGGAGACCCTGTATCATTTCTTTCTTCCTTTCTGTTTCTTTTTTCGGGGGTTAATTCATCGATCTTCTGGATTTTTCTACATGCATATCATTTTGTAGGCAGCAATATGAGATGTGATGGAAATGAAATTATGTGCAATGTTGAAAATTAAAAACAAAACAAAACATAATATATTAAATAAAAACAAAGAAGGCCATTTTTTATCTTTCCTCTGTGTGTGTGCATTTTTGAATGAATGGTTTTGGTAATCTAACTCTTCATTATGTTAGCAGCCACCCTGCTCCACTTCTGAGACTCAAATCTCCATTTGTGTGCGTGGCAGTTGATGTAGCACGAGTCTAACAAGTCCCACGCCATGTGTTGGTGCCGTCTTCGACTGAGGCCTGTGATGGAGGACAAAGAGTTTTGCCATTAAGGGACATTTTCTGTTGCAAGGGCTCACAGACTAGTTTTTGACACCTGATCCTCCGGTCATTCTTGTACGGTAGCGGTTAAATATTTAACATGGAAGCTGCATGAAGCAATTACTAGACTCTTGGATTTGCTCCAGACGCAGTAGCCGAACTCCCACTGAAGACAATGTGCCCGAGCTCACACCCTACAAACACAATATCCATCCAGGGGTCACACGCATACGCTCAAATGCGGCGATGTAAACACAATAACACTTGAATGCTGATGCGGTCCTTCCCCTTTTGCGCACATTTGCTTGTCCACACCAGTGCACCAAAATAAATGAGGTGTTAATTAGTCCCAGTCTTATCTGCTGCCATTGTTTGACTTCAGGGAAAAGTCATCAGTGGCTGGAGGACGAGAGTCAACAGGTACTAGGGTACAGGTGACCTTTCTACTTTAATTATAGATCGTCCCGCTCTCTGTGGGCTTCTTTATTTACTGTAAACTGCAGAAGCTGACATGGAAAGAAACAGATTTGTCTTTGTGTGTTTGCATTCCGCCTTGAAGGTCAGTGCCTGTGGACTCTGGGCTACGGCCACAGGGTGTAAATCAGCACTGGGTGCTGATATTTATAGACGAGCGCCCATCATTGCTGTCTGTAAAACGGGGGTGAACTTGCCAGAGGACCCTGAAACAATCTGTGAGGTCTTCCCTTCTTCGCTTCCACTCCAGCTCGCAAACGCTCTGCGCGTCTGCTTCGACACACTTACGTAACACTTCCAACGTGGAATGTCAGCTGTCACATTCACATTAGCTGTGTCCGAGCATGTTTGTTACCGTTGGCCGGATCAGTCAGGGTGCATACGCTCATTTATGGCGACTGGCTCGCCAATGAGCTAGTCCCATTTGGATACTTTATGCATCATCCACATGCAAGGTCATTGAATGAAACAGGCCATGAATGTCCTTCTTGCTGGCTTTGAGTTGGGGCTTGTGGCTGTCTTCCAGGAATAGGCCACATCACTCAAAGGTGTAACATTAAACCTGACACAGGACAATAGCCGAGCACATGGTGGGCATTCTGAAGCGTTCACACTACCAGGGAACGTGGCAGTAAGTGGCTAGCCTTATGCCTAACACTGCTGGAAACATAATACCTGGCCCGTTACTGTCCCTAGAAATTCTACACCATTTTACGCTCCAACAGTTTCCTTTAACCTGACTCTCTCTACGCCATACCCTTAGCCCCTCTCTCTTTTCACTCTAATCCCTCCGTTTTAGGTTCTCCCAACTCATCCTCAGATAATGTCCAATCTCTCTTCTGCTATGTTACTGTGCCCTTTTCCTCATCATGAGTCTGTACCCTAATTACCAGCTCTTTTCCCAGGGCCTCTTCAGACGGCTTTTGATTCTCAACCAATTAAAGCAATCAAGTGATAATCAAAATTTTAATTTGCCCAAAAATGATTGCCGGTCATGGGCCAAAGAAGATTTAGGCAAATTATTTCCCCCTTTGGACAGCAAGTGAAGAAGAGATCAATTGTGTTTTTGCATCATTTATGAGATACGTGTGTAATAAATGACATATGGTCTGTGATCAGTACTTACTCAACTGTTAAATGATCGTAGCTTGATGCTTGTCTTTTAATTGGAAAGCTTTAATCTTTCTTTTTGACAGAGTTCAAAGGTAACGACTTTCTTTTTACTTTATGGTGTAATGCCAAGTTCAGAGTTTGATAGTGTGTCGACGTCAGGCAATGTTCATTTAATTTTAATTGATTTATCAAACAGGATACAGAATTGCAATCTGAGGTAGAAACTAATTTCTGCTAGAAGTTTATCAAGGTTAACTTTCTTAGTTTTTAAGTATTTATTATTTCTTATTTTAAAGGTTTATGGGCTGCATGGCAACATTTTTACATGCGAGAAAAGATGGGTGGATGGATAGATAATAGGATTTTTTAAATTTAATTTAATTTATTGTTAAGCAAACTCATAAACAACAACATTATTTTTTATTTTATTTTATTTTAATTTTATCATTGCAGAAGCCCTCTCAGTGTGAGGAATCTCTTTGAATTCTAATTCAGTAAATTCATCTTCCTGACATTCCAGTTCAACTTTCTCTGGGGTGTGGCCAATTCAGTTCAATTCCAACTCGTGAGTTTGAAGGCAGCCAATTATTCCAAACTTTGACTTATGTTGATGGATGATAGCAATCAAACTGAGTACTTCTCAGTAAGGCGTACAAAGGGCTGACAACATCACTTCACCCTTAAATGTGCTGTAACTACATCCTGTAATATTTGCAGAGAGAAAATCTGCTGTCTTGGCAACAGAAGCCTCTTTTGAAATGGGTCCCTTCGGCAGCTATGAATATATGTTAGACCAGTCTGGTAGCTCTGCAGGACTATGTGAAACAAAGAGAGCGAGATAAGAGAGCAGGAGAGGTGCACAGAGTGAAAAAAGACTCAAATAAATGAGTAGGACAATGGATGACAGAGCAGAATAACAGTCGAGGGACAGTTCCACGGGAATGAGAGGAAGAGATAAAATTGTGAACGAGTGCAGAAGAAAAAAAAAATGTATGAACAAGAATAGGAGCATGACAGAGTGAATGGAAGTAATGCTCTGGCAGAGAAAGAGAAGACTGTTGATGCAGAAACGATTGAATTGTAAGAGAACAGAACACATAAGACCGCACATACTCAGCCATCCATGACACACACACACACCGCCACGGGCACGCGGCACATCCTCAGCCGCTCTGTGCAATTACTGACATCATTCTCAGCTCTGAGAACTCCATACATGCGACTCATCTTAACCCACCCATAATACCAAACCAGCCTCTGAGAGATAGGGAAATGAGAACCAGGGAGCGTGATTCTATATGACACTCGTACCCTCGTGGCCAGCGTGAGGCCTTGAAGAAGCTAGTGGGCTGTAGCTTGGAGCTAAGGCTTAGTGACATGGGTAGTGGAGGAGGGAGGAGGGCTTTTAGGTTGGGAGAAATGGAGGTTGGCGCACAAGAGCATGGCACAGACAGTTTGTGACACGAGAGGCGGGCGCTGTCTTCGATGCACTGGCGGTGAAATGCACCCGCATGAGGTGTGAAGGGAAATTTCTATTTGTTGTCATGGAAACTGCCAGTGTGAATTGTCTGGAGCAAAAATACAAGTGGAAGAGAGAGAACGAGAGAAGAGAAGAGAAGAGAAGAGAAGAGAAGTGGTAGATCTATTCAGGGGAGACCATTACTTTCATTGTGAGATTGTAAGATTTTTTTTTCCTTTCAAAAATGAACGCACCTCAGGGCTGAGGTGCACTCTTTCACTATTAAATATAAACTGTTATTGCAAAAAGCTCCGTCTTTTGCTCACAGCTAAAGCTTTCAAACAGCCACTACAAACATGAATAATTGGATTTGTCGAGTTTCTGAAGTTGATATGATATATTACTCATGTCTAGCTGCAGATATTCATATAGGCTGTATATTCTGAGGCGTTCTTCTTCTCACAGCGGAATAGGTGTCGGGTTACATTTATTCCGATTGTGAGCGACTGAATGGTACATTCATGCCTCTGAATAGTGCACGAACACAGTCGTGCAGAAGCGCTGTGCTTAAGCAGCTCTATCTCAGAGGATTTAGACTTGGGGGGGGTAAGGTGGAACGTATATTTCCAATGAATGTTCGGCAGAGTGATATATAAGGGTGTCAGGCATTGTCAATCATCTACAATGGATATTTCCATTCGCCCGCTCAACCTTTCGGAGCACACAATGCGCCGGGTCCTTTTGGAAAGGCCTCTGACTGACGCACAAATGCATCACGGACACATGCACGCACACACTTTCAAAGGCTTTTGCCAGTCACTGGGGGCCTGGGCTGAACCTGAGCAGCAGGAGTCGGCCTGATATTTTCTGCTGTGACACCTCTGACCTGCCAGTGCCCTCATCGTAGGTGGCCACGCATGTATGTATGCATGTGTGTGTGTGTGTGTGAGACTGGGGAATACAGTTACAAATTTAATTTCAGACCGAATGGGAATGAACGCCGCTCTACACAGCTTAATGACTGTTTAGAAACGACCTTACAACAATGCCACAGAATTCCCAAATCATGTTGGTAGGCCATAATAGTGGCAGCATGTTGGCCAAAACAGCAGATCTCAAACCTTTCACCTAAATGTTAAAAATATCTTCCTAATACCTAGTATTAAAAAAATTATATTTATATTATCCAAATACATAACATAATATTTTAGATATTTACATAATAACATAATAGTATTGTTTATGTATGTGTGTGTATATAGATTATAAAATAGTAAAATAGAATTCACATGGGTTTGTTTTTAAATACTGTTTTTTTTTTTACTATTTTACCTTTTTGAAAAAAAAGTGAAAAATGCAGAGGATTTACTCTTTTTACTTTAATTTGATGTAGTATATTAATATATTATAGTTTAATTCATTCTAATACATTTGAATACATTACAGTTATATTTTACACATTAATATAATTATAGATATAACTAAACTAGTGAAAAAGTGTCCTTGTACTGTAAATAAGTAAATAATGCTTTTTGCTTCAAATAAAATGCAGTGGATTTTTACCTAAGCACTCTTTATAAAAAACATATTAATTTATATATAACTTGTTTTGAGGGAACATTAAATAAAAAGTTTTAATAATAGCACAAAAAAACGCATTACAACTATTCACAGTCTTGCCTTCCTTAAATGCACTCCAAGTCAATTTCAAATAAATGTGGATAAAAATGTGCTCCTTTAAAAACATTGGTATCAAATTCAAGTCTTGTTAACAGTCACGCTAGGTTGAGTTGCTGTGATCACTTTCATGCATTGTAAAAACATCCTCACATGTGCGCTTGTGTGATTAACAATGGGCAGACATTTATGAGAGTTGCAGAATAAACATTTCGTGTTGAAGGGGTTCAGCTTTGGATTCGGATTTCAACGAGGAATGTTCGGAGGAGGTTGAGATAAAGCATGGGGGTGATGTGGAGAAAATAGGAATTTTTGCAAGTGCTGTGTTTTGATCCTACAGTGAGTCACTAGCTGATTTCAATGAGGACAGAAGAGTGTGTGGTAATTTGGGATGAAATAGCAACGAAGCGACAGAGACTGCATGCAGAGAACATCTCTTGGAGAGGCTGCAAATGCAAGTGACGTGAGGGTTTTATGCAGGCGTGTGGTTTGATTGACAGGACAGTTTAAGGATTATCTGAATAAGTGTCATAGTTTCCTATTGAAGTTATGCCACGTTGAGATTTTGCCCCCTGTGTTGAGACGTGCTGCGGTGCTCATTTTTAGAATTCCTCTTTAGCATTTATGGTGCATATAACTGCAGCATTCAGTGATGAAGAGTGTTGCATAACAGAGGTTCCTAAACTATTTTATGCTAGGACCTACTGTACCTAAAGAGGTAATGAATCTTAAGGCCCATCAAAAACTTCTCAGAGTGAAATATGAGAATAGATGGATTTGTTCTCTTATAGTTGACTTTTTGTTTTGTTTTTTCTTGTCATATTATTAAATTAGGTATGCAAATTATAAGGGGTTATGATAAGCTATAAAAGATACACAAATAAAATATATGGGCCATTCTACAGAATTGGTGCAAACTGCTGTCTAACAACCAAAATGAATGTCACTACTGAACACCCTTTTTTCTACAATTACGCACACTTTATTGGGGAGCAATTCCATAACATTTAGTTTTTATATGTGTACTGTTCAGACGTGTGTTAGCTAGCCATGAGCTGATTAGCATCTTTGAGCTAGGTTTTTTCTGGTGTTTTTTGGGTGTTATCCCTTGAATTTTCAATATTGAAACAGTCCCAACTAAAACATGTCATGTCTGTTTCGGTAGTGACAAAAGGGAATATTTAATCTTCATATTTGATAGAAATAAGCAAACATTTTAGTACAGTTATGCTTTTTCTTTTGTATTTTTATGTTTTAGTAGTGTTTTAGCATGCAAGTTAAAATTCTGTAATGTGATGTGGTTGCTCCCAAAGCTGAAAAAGTGCAGTCATTTCCGAAACATGGGGCGTTTTGTCAAAAATAAAGTATATCGGAATTATCAACTAAGATGTTATGATGTTATGTTTTTGGTTCAATGTTTATTTAAACCTTAATTGAATCTTTAACCTTGAAATCAGTATGATCCCCTTTTTGCCTTTGATAAAGAAAAATTGGATTCAAAATAAATCTCAAAAATTACATTTGAAATGTAAATGTTATATTGTAATAAAATTGTAAAAAAAAAAAGATTTACAATGTAGATGTAAGCAAAATATTAGGTCAAAATCTAATTAAATTTTAAACTGTGTTTCGGTAGTGACAAATTGGGGAAAGAACAAATATTCCAAAACTTTCTGAAAATACAGTATGAGAATTAACTGCACAATTATTAAAAATGTGTACCTTGGATATCATACAATTTGTGCACATACAGTATAGATCTTTTGAAAAAAATGTTTTCACCAAGATGTTGACTTTGGACCAATTCTGTAGAATGACCCATATATATATTCATCAGAGGATTTTTCAGACAGATCCAAACTGGTAACTTATGAGTCTTATGAGTAATTTGTTTGTGAATTGGACTAGACTGGTAGTGCTGTATGTTTATCTGTTTAGAATGTGAGAAGTACAGCTGAAAAGTAGTTCATTAAAAACACTGATCGTTCTTGTCAGAAATGTTCAAATACAAGTTATGCCCACCAAAAAAAGTTTTTTGCATTTCTGGCAAGGCATGAACACACTGTCAAGCTTTGAACCACTTATTTCCAATCTGACAGTTTGAAAAACGCTACCCAAAAGGTGTAACTTCGGACGTGTTGTCCTGCGTTTTGTTGCACGTCTAGTGCAAATCTAATTTTGGAGTGCGCAGGTAAGTGGTATGCAGTGTAGTGCTCAGCTGAGCTATGCTGAACTGTGTTACACTATGCCGTCTTAGCTTAAGCTGCTCTGAGGGAGCTGTCAGTCAGCCCTGTATATACGGCTGAGCAGCTCACAGGCATGGGGCATATCATTCAGCCTCACAGAGAGAGTAAGTGAGAGAGAAGAGAGAGACAGAAAGAAAGAGGGACACTAACAGTTTCCTGTGGGAGCAGAGCAGTTCACTTCCAGCCTCACACTGTTAGAATACCAATTCATTCATCAAAGACTCAAACCACACACAAACACACACACATACACACTAAGACTCTTTCATTTTGCCATGTACAAAGCTATTTCAATGACACAGACTATATATGTTCCCTTTTCTTTTTAGTGCTTTGCCCCAAAACAGTGAGTCAAGTCACAAATGAATTTCTCATGGATGCTTAATTTGACGGACTGCAAAATCCAAGAAGCCCTTGCTAAAAATGGCCAGACTTTTTAAAGATCTTGCATCTTTTCCTCCTTTTTCATGGACAGAAATAGAATAAAATGGCTTGGGGGGAAACGAAAGGCATCCTCCTGTTGGAATACCACACAGGCTCCGCCTGTAAGCTTGGGCTTTGCATAAAATGAGCATTGATAAATTTAGCAGACTTACGTAACCATTCCTTCCTCAAATTCAAACTGATGAGGCAGGGAAAGATATTTATTTCATTCTACAGAGCTTCTATGCTAATGAATAGTGGAGAGGCTTTGAATGTGTCACACTGTGCTGGCTAAGTGACAGGCAGAGAGGGGTTGGGATTGGACTTGGCTAAGCTCAGATCCACATGCTGTCTCTGTGATGAACAGGACTACCTGCTGAGGGTCTGCCGCTTGGCCGTGGAATGCTCACCGAAATAAATAAATAAATAAATTCATATAAAAAGCTCTTACATGCTGGGCTAAGATCTGCATTCACCGATATGGCTACAAACATTTTGCCTCAGTTGAAGTGCTGAGTTCGAACTCCATCTGGAATACTTAAGTGTGAAAGCCATTCAGTGATGTGCAAGGTAACAAGCGGCGCACACACTAAAATGCCGCCTGAACATCTGTTTATTGTCTCGCATTTGCAGAGATTTGTAAACGAGCATTCTAACATCCTAATTCTAGGTAATGGCTGGTTAAAAATGCTCTGACACTGGCAATTTTTTCGGGTGAAACGAGAAGAGCATGGTGAGGTTAGATCAGAGGAACTCTCTCTCCATCTTCGCTGCAGCTACATCTATTTCTTACTGGCGTTGTGCCTAAAAATGTTTACAAGCCATCACTGCCGTAAATCCCTCTAAAACATCCATCCTGTGGCTACTCACCCAGAGCCGCTCCAGGGTCTACTTATCTTATGAATGTGTACAAGGTGTGTGTGCATAACTCACTCTCTCTGCTGCCGTCACTCCCAGGAACATAATATGTGATCTTAATGTGCTCTTGAGCTATTCTGTCACACTGCCTGCGCTGCCTCGTATATCTAAAATTTAGGAATGTAAGAACAGTTGACTCGTGGTGATAAAGTGCACCTGTGTTATCATGAGCCAGAGGAATAATAACTGTAATAGATTGCACAGCAGCCCTGTTTTTAATGCATTATAAAATTTAGGGGGGGATAAAGTACGTTTTTAGCCCAGCAAGAATGCAGCCTGGTACTTACCAACTTGATAAATGTACAAATCAGCTAATTACAGAGAACAAATAAACCAGCAAGTTAAGCAAAATGCTATCTATATATATTAAACATTTATAAAACTGTTTCTGATATAAAAACCTCATTACAATCATAAATACTGTAATACTGTACTATAGTACAGCTTAAAAGCAATTGGTTCTATTCAGTCGCTTAAGTGATTTGGCCTGTTTTGTGCCTGTAGTTTTAATGGTCTTAGGGCATGTCATTTTTCTTTGATGCTTTTTATCCTCCCGTGTTTGTCTGAGTCAGAAGAGCGGCAGACCCAGAGAAAAGTCAAGGTTCATCTGACACTTCACAACGAGGCATGGCAAACCCAAGGTCACATTGTCTGGCCCTTATAAGGCAGGGAATAAGGAAACTACTGTAGAAGCAGATAAGACCAAAATAAATTCAGATAAAAGATACGGGTCTGAATAGCACTGTGGACACTGTATTTGATGCAAAATGTTTTATTACAGTGCAAACTAACAGCAGGGTGGAAATGAAAACAGGAAAGTCCTATAAGTAAATCTAGAAATAGAATAAGACTGCCTACAGTACATACCCTTGTAAAAAAAAAAAAAAACACTAAGTATACTTCAGATATATTAACACATACTGACATATCACTTGAGACTTACTGACATAAAAATTATTATGATCAGGGGCAGTCGTGGCCTAATGGATAGGGAGTTGGACTTGTAACCCAAAGGTCGCTGGTTCGAGTCCCAGGTCCGGCAGGGATTGTAGGCGGGGGGAGTGAATAACCAGCACTCTCTCCACCTTCAATACCACAACTGAGGTGAGACCCTTGAGCAAGGCAAGAGTGTTCAAAAGCGTGTTCACGGTATGTGTGTGTGGTTGTTCACTTCTCACTGCTGTGTGTGTGCGCTTGGATGGGTTAAATGCAGAGCACCATACCTGGCCACATGTCACGTCCTCCTCCTTCAATATGTTTATCTTTGAATAATATTGTTTTTAAACGTAAGATATTTAAAGTGTACCAGAAGTACTTACAACATTTCCAATTAAATATACTTCAGTATATCGTAACTTAGACTTCAGTACCAATTTCACACTTTTAAAGCATTAAGTATAAAATTTGTATACATTTTTGTGTAAAAAAAAGTATAAATTTGTTCCAATTTAGCAGACTTGAAGTATACCAGTTTAGTATACCAAAAGTACAGTTGCAGGGTATTTTTATTAAGCACATAAATATGTAAATGTCTTTGTATTATACTTAGCATGAAATTAATATTAAGTATATTTTAGTATATTTATTTTTCACTGGGGTTTACTTATTAATACTATAATATATTTGGAATATTATCTTTGTATACATTTTTTGTAGACCTCTATTTCGTTACTTTATTTCTGTTTAAAAAAAATTTCATTGGAAACAAACAGAGCCCAAATGACCAGGTTATAAGTAAAGACTGCTAAACTCCTTCAAGCACTCATTTAAAAATAAAGGAGAATTTGATATCTGCCACTTGAGAAGTCACTGTAATCACCTTCTAAGACTCTACTAAGTGTTTGACAGGACAGAGGTCATGAAACGGCATGACTGTACATGGCTACAATCATTCAATCTGTCTTCAGTCTCACAGACACTCTCTTGCTTCAGTGCGAAACGGCTTCATGATTCAGTAGCAGCGTGAGACTGCTACTTGGCGGCAGTCAGCAAGACTGTAAACTCGGCAGGGCCGAACAAGACGGAGAGGCCCTGCAAGCTTTGGCACAGGAGGCAGATGGAGAGTTGTCTCGTACCCAGTGGTCTTTCCTCAGGAGGATGCCAGAACAACACAAAGATGCCAATGGCTTCACCACGGTCACTAAAACAGAAGTTTCACAATCATGACACACGAGAATACCACTACCAGCTGTGCATTTCATATTCTGCATTCATTTAGGGCCGAGTCACATGCAGGACTGTACGCTACTCTTAAAGTTTGGAGTCTTCAGAGTCTTATTTGGAGATTTTTTTTGTAAGTCTCTTTGGCTTGCGAAGGCTGCATTTCTTTTGATTGAAATACATTAAAATCAGGAATATTTTGAAATAGCACAATTTATATATATATATTATTATTTTTTTCTATTTTAATATATTTTTAAAATGCAATTTATTCCTGTCTTGGCAAAGCAGAATTTTCAGCAGCCATTCTTCAGTTCTTTCAGAAATCATTCTAATACGCTGAATTGGCGCTAAAGAAACATTGTATTATTATTATTTTCTATTTTGAACATAATACTGTGGAAAAAACATAGTATGAAGATTACTGTAGTAAAAAACTTAAAACTAAAGCCATTAAAAAATGCTAATTAAATTTAATTTAACTGAAATAAAATATAAAAACCCTTAAACTTATTTTATTTCAGCAACTTGATGTACTAAAAACTAATTTATTTGTGTAAATTAATTAAAACAAAACAGTACAATATAAAAATAAAACTTAGTATTACTTTAATTAATGAAAAAAAGGTGAAATAACGTTATGTCCGGTGATTTCCAGGAGACAAGTAAACAGGGAGTGGTGTCCTGACATTGTACTGGGTGGCAAAGAACAGACTCACACATGCTGCAAACAGATGGCACATTTGTCCTTAGAGATGCTTCTCACATTTTTATCATTAACCCATATTAAGAAAATAAAGTGTATTCGGCAGCTTTTTTGTTTTAGTAAAGGGTTTTATTCTTTGGCCAAGGCTCTGGATGATGTTACGCTGTCATTGCATCACATCTGTGCAAAATTTATCTGATCGGCCTCCAGTGAATCATAAAAGGGTAACCTCTGAATGTCAAAAAACTCTCTGGAATGTCTTGACTTTTAAATAAAATTCTTGTCATTTAGTCTAGTTGGCTTCACTTCGGCCGTCTTGGCTCAATCAAAAACAGCTCTAATTGTATTGTAAAATCACTGGCTGTTTTTTAACAGTGCAATATTACAACATATTATTTTCTGCAAATGTAATGCATTGGCTCAAAAAAGCTTCAAGTTTACAATTCACTTGCCCTTTCAAGAATACTGCCAATGCTTCTGCTCTTTGTGATAAACTCATCCCCCATCAGTCGTCTGAATCAAAGCACATCCAAATCCAGGCCACATCCCAGCCAGGATCTGAATAAAAGCCAGCATCCTAGTCTTACCCACTTCAGACCCGCAGTGACATAGGTTTCCAGCTTGGCCTTTCTTGACATCACCTCATCTCTGAGTGGAACATGGATTCAAAGCTAATAAAGGTCTTATCAAAGGTTAGTTCACTCCAAAATGAAAATTGTGTCACTTTTTTTTTACCCTTCTGACAAAAAATAATGTTTATTCTATATGCCTAAAAAACAAGTCATAGTAGCTTTGAGTGCAGAACATACAGAAATTATATATGAAAATATTCTTAATTTATGCTATGATTAATATAATGATAAATACTGTTTGATTCAAATAAGACCAAATTAGAAAATTACAATGATTTCTGAAGGATCATGTAACACCGAAGTAATGATTGCTGAAAATTAAACTTTTTTGTTTGTTTTTTACTGTTTGTAGTCAGTAAAAAAATCTTACTGACCCCAAACATTTAAATGATAGTATAAATATTATAATTTCAATTTTATTAAATATTAATCACTGGCATTCATTTAAATATGACAATTTGTGTTGTGACAGTTTGACATGACCAGTCATCACTTATGTCTGGGGTCATATGTCTAAAAGTCCGAATGTCTGAATAATACATTTATCTGACCTCTCCGTGTGGACCTATTCCACATTATTCTTTTGTTTTGTTTTGTTTTGTGTAATATTTTGGCATTGTTCTGCACAGATAGTCAGAGCCAGGAATCCTTCACTCCCTGCAGCCACCTGCCAAAGCACATGAGTGCCACGGCAACGGTTTCATAACGACACAGTCATCAGTGAGATGTGGATGAGTTTGTGGGCGATGAACTCTTTGGCTGACTCTAAATAATGACATATAGCAGAGGTGTATTCTGACCTTCTCCCGTATCGCTCTGTGAAGATGAATACACCTGTGCTGATTTATAATTTAGAAAAACTTCCAGAACGAACAAAGAATATGGTGTTTGTTCTTATACAGTGGTGGCCAAAAGTAATAGAACACCAGTATTTTCAAAGGCTAAATATGATTTTTAAGTAAGTTATTTCTATCTTTTGCTGTAGTGTGTCAGTAGTAGATACTCATTTTGCCATTAATTGTATTAATCCAGTGAGATTTTTCTTTGTACAAGGAGTCTGACAACAGCCAGTGCTCCACACATCATCCAGTCTGTCTGGAATGACATGAAGTAACACAACAAACTGAGACAGACTAAATCCGGAAGAAATGTGGCAATGTCTCTTCAAGAAACCTACCTGCAAAGCTGCAGTACTGTTAAAAGTTTTAGGCACTTTGGGGTAAAAATGCTGTAAAATGAGGGTGCTGTCAAAAGCAGTGTAAAAAAAGATGTTCTTTATCAGTTAACTTCTATTAACTAAATTAAATAAGCATTCAAGGATGTGTGACCATCCTTTGTGTTTAAAGCAGCTTTTGCCCTAGGTGCACTTACACATATTTTTTCAGATCGCTTAGCAGGTAGTATCTTGGAAACTTTCCCACAGTTCTTCTGTATTTATTCTGAATTTAGTCCTAGCTTCTTTTTGTATCAGCAGGCAATGATCTTGCCACTCAACATTCAAATACTTGGCTAGCACTTGCTGTAGCAGTTGCAGAAACCCTCCACCTCCCCCAGCTCCACCTGTCTGCTACAGAGTGGTTTTAGGTACGTTATATATGGGGGTTATTCATATATGTGACCCTGGACCACAAAAGCAGTCTTAAGTCACTGGGGTATATTTACAGCAGTAGCTAAAAATACATTGTATGGGTCAAATTTATTGATTTTTTCCTTTTATGCCAAAAATCATTAGACTAGTTAAAGATAAGAAACAGATATGTGTATGTGTATATATATATATATATATATATATATATATATATATTAAAATTCATTTTTTTATTAGTATTATGCATTGCTAAGAACTTCATTTGGACTTTCATTTTAGATTTTCTTGAAAATTCCAGATTTTTAAATAGTTATATCTCTGCCAAATATTGTCCAATAACAAACCATCTATCAATGGAAAGCGTATTTATTCAGCATTATATATATATATATATATATATATATATATATATGTATCATAGTAAGTTTTATGTCTTGAAGAAAGTGTTAAAGAAATCTCCAGAGAAGGTTTTGTCAGAACAGCGACCCTCTAATGTTTATAGGGTACTCTTTTACTGGTCCACTTCACTTTGTTTAAAAGACCGGGTCGCTCCTCCTCTCTGTTGAGCTCCCAGTAGTCCATCGCAGGTTAGGTTAAGCCTTAGGCAGCACTTAGCTTGGTTGTATTCATGTCTGATATTCAAGTGGTTCAAAGCAGCAGCAGAGACATGATCTAACCGATCTGATTAAGAGAAAGGGCTCGAGCTCATATGTCTCATATTGCTAGACTTAAAAATGGTGTGTTTATCTAACATTTTAGCCAGCAAAATCTAGCTAGCTTAATCTTATGCAATCATCATAGACATTGCTTGGATATTGGGTAAATGTTTTTGCCAGCGTTCGAGGAGTGTGTGTGCACTTTGGGATCCCTCCCACAATGTTGGCTCCTCAAGAGCAGTCAAACGCCCACCACAGGCCTATCTCTTTATCGCTCCCTCGCATTCATGTTAGCACCGACTTGTGCACAGGAAGGCTGTGTTGATCACTTGATAAATATCGTGATTTCAAAGGCAAAGCTTCTAGTCTGTTTTAAAGAGCAGGTTCATTCGGTCTATTGCAAATTAGCTCTGTTGCAGCCATGCACATTATCCATATTACAACCTCGCTCTGGAACTACACGCTCTGAAAGCTGCCAATGAAACACTGTAAAGAGCCACTGAGTCACTTCAGCTGAACACCAACTCTTCAGTGAGCATACAAACACACATATGAGTCATCATTATTCAGCCAATATGTGGCATGACATCGCAGTTTTCATACAGCCCTCCAAAGTGTGCTGAATAAATTAATCCGCAGTTGTTCGGCTGAGAATAAAAAGGTCTTTAGGAGAACTTAAATGACCGCATTTAAAATCGTGGAATAAAAATGACATTGTTTCAGTTCTCATCAGCAGAGCGGTTGTACATCATCTGTTGATCATTGTAGTTTGCACTAAATGTTTTATATATTGGCCAGTAAAGCATGGCACTAGCAAATGGGTTTGATTTTCAGGGAATGCATGAACTGATAAAAAGTAAGTCTCTTTGTATAAAAGCGTCTGCTAAATGCATAAATGCATCTAAAAGCTATTAAGGTGGAGTATCACAAAATAAGTAGGTCACTCACTATAATAGTAGAAGTCATGTCCATTGAAAGTGTACAAAAAACAATTATGTGCCATTAAAGGTGCCTGAATAAATTGAACTGTGCTTGAGTATGATACAGTCTGTAAGACTATAATTTCACATTAATAAATTGACTGGCAGTTTGTTGACTAAATTCTTATCTGTCATTTGTAATTTTGTATAAAGTACTGTTCAAAGGTTTGTTGGTAATATTTTATATACACACACATTCTAACATGTTCAATTGCGTAACACTTTATAACAGGTAAGACGTGCTGACTATTAACTCCGACTCTATGAAAACTGATATGAAGATATGAAGTTAGATATGTGTAATGCTACGTTCAAAAGCATCAGTTAAATCTCCCATCATATTAATACTGTTTTGAAGTCATAACATGATATATATATATA
>JAUMHE010000053.1:10696182-10745704 GCA_032359235.1 Enteromius mattozi | reverse complement strand
GCAGTGTGAAACCCCCTGTCACCGATCTATCATGCAGTGTGAACACAGCAGCGACTGAATGCTACCCCAGATAGTCATACAGTGTGAAAAGATTTGTGACATGACTACTTTGAAAAATCGTGCAGTCTTACATCGAGTCAGAGGTCAGCCAAGTAGCCGGAACCTTCAAATTCCAGATTTTCAAATAGTTGTATCTCAGCCAAATATAGTCCTATCCTAACAAACTATACACCAATGGAAAGCTTATTTATTCAGAAGATGTATAAATCTCAATTTAACAAATTCACTCTTGTGACTGGTTTGTGACTCATGGTCACATATATGGATATATAATGGGTGTCGTCAAAATGAGTGTCAAAAAACATCACAATAATCCACACCACCCCAGTCCATCAGTTAACATCTTGAGAAGACAAAAGCTGGATGTTTGTAAGAAACAAACCCATCATTAGGCAATTTAAAATCAAACCATTGGATTATTGTTATGTTTTTATCAGCTGTTTGGACTCATTCTGACAGCACCCATTGACATCCATTGCTGAGACACTGATGCAATGACACATTTCTCCAGATCTAATGAAGAAACAAACTCATCTACTGTACATCTGTGTTGGCCTAAGGGGGGGGCACATTTTCAGCTGATGTTCATTTTTGGGTTAACCGTTCCTATAAGGCCTGGGATGTTCTTACCTGTCTGCCTCCTCGGCGGTGGAGGTCTTCTCCTCCTGCTCCTGTGAGGACGTGGTGCTGACGGCGCTGCGGGCGGGGCTGCTGTCGGCGGAGGCACTGGTCGTGGTGGCGGTGGGCGGAGCCGTGTTGGTGTTCTGCTTGAGGGTTTGTAGTTTCGCGAGGGGGATGATGTCACAGCTGTGTGGGCGGTGCCAAACGGTGCGCTGGGTAGAAGCATTGTAGTAGTAGAATCGGGACGTCTTGGAGTCAAAAAGCTCCCACCACTGGTCCTGTCCGCTGCGCTTGATCCGCACGCCCGCCGGGGCGTCCCAAACACACTCGCCTGTCAGCAGGTTGGCATACATGCGCTCCCGGGTGCGCGGCTCGATGATTTCCACCCATTCCAACCTAAACACACACAGAAACCCACTTTATACTCAGTAATGCATTAATTGACAACACAAAACCTGTCGAGAACAAGCCCAGGTCATATTTAAAGGGAAAATTTATAGTTTTTTTTGCATAAATGAAGCGTACTTTTCAAACAGTAATATTTTAAGAATTAACAGCATAGTTCTGAATGAATTATGACTTGAATTATAACATTGTTACTGCAATGCACAAAAAAAAATCAATTATACAGTAATGTTTTTGCTGAATGAAGGCTATTCTTTGAACATTTTAAGAACTATGACAGATTTCTATATATTTAAATATATTTAATAGAATTATGACACTATTAATAGAATGCAAAAGAAAATAGATATATCATATAATACAATATCTCAGTAATAAGAATCATTCTAATGAAAACTAAAATAAATAAAGGATAAAATGTATTTAATGTACTATATAAATAAATAACCATGAACACATTTTCTCTCATATATATACATATATATATACATTAAACATATGCAATTTTATTATCATTAAAATAATGTCACAATCCAAAATACCTGTATCGTTCTTTATGCAAAAATGTATATATATATATATATATATATATGAAAAATATATATATTATTCAAGTTTTTGGGTGAAATATGACTGACTTATGACTGATATGTTTTTGTGAGATGCACCCATATATGGAAGGAGAAAGTCATGATGTCAAAGAGAGGATTACAGTCATATATAGAGTCATCATGATTTCTCATATGAGTCACGTATTACTGTGTGTGTGTGTGTGTGTGTGTGTGTGTGTGTCAGATATACAACATAAGCCGCAAAATCCCAACAGGCAGAGAGAGATGCTCGTTTCATAAGATTGTAGTGCATTTGTTTACATTTTAAATAATTTATAAGCATGAATAAAAATCTTATGAATACTAAATATAAATGCTAAAAAGATTTTAATATTTTCCAAAGAAAATGTCAGTGGTTTTGTTGAACAAGACACATGATTTGAGAAAACATCCATATCTGAAGCACAAACACTGCTTATGCTTATTGCTTATTTTAAGTAACGCAAAAGGTCTAAATGTTCAAAAACTGAAAGAAAGGCTGCATGCTTATTTATCTTTGTTCAGATGGTATTTTCATTGTATATGCACATTATATGTGTGTGATAATCAGCTCTGTTAATCTCATAGTAAATTTCCTCTGATCCCATAATCAAATCTAATCTGCTCTAATCCAGGATAACCTGATCGCTCAAATCCTGCTGAAAGCATTTTTGGGAAGCTGGTCAGAGGGGATGCTGGGTAATTTGATCCGTCTGGATCTTCCATCTGAATGTGCTGAAGCATATGATCGGATTGCACTCCTCAGAATTTCAATATGTTCAGCTAATGGATCTTCATAAATGTGTTATTCAGGAGGTGTATTCATAAGAGAAGTGCTCGAGACTCAATTTTATGGAGATCACGGTTACAATGCAATACTAGAGCACTAGGATCATGTGACACTGAAGACTGGAGTAATAATGCTGAAAATACAGCTTTGATCACATAAATAAATTACATTTTAACATATATTCAAATATACAACAGTTATTTTAATTTGCAGTAACATTTAAAAAAATGTTCCACTATATTTCCATACTGTAATCCTCTTTAATCAAAAGAAACTTCTTACATACCACAAACATTTGTAGTAATATAAATATTGATATTTTGCATTATTTAAATTAACTTTTAATTTTGTAACATTTGAAAGTCTGACCAAATAATCAAGACAGAGCAGGATTATAGGTAACTAAAACTAAAATATCTTTTTTTAATATTTTGTTTATCACTATAATTTAGTTTAACTTAACTTATGTACTAAAATTACTAACACTGATATAAAAACTAATAAAAGCTACATATATACATGTACTTGTGTGTGTGTAGTTTTAATCATTTTGTGTACTGGTTTACAAAATGACTAAAACTTTAAACAATATTAAAATTAAAGTGGAAAATACAAAAATAAAATAAAACTCAAAATATAAATAATACTATACTGCCATTTCAATGATACTAAAATAACACTAAGACAGATATTTTAAATATGGTCCGGTACGACCATTAGCAATTTTTAAAAAATCTTCTGGGGGGAAAAATATCACAATTTTTAGAACAATATTTGCCAATAAAGTAAAGGAGAAAAAAACTTTAAATTAAGATTTATATATTTATAATATTTTTCTGACTCCACTACAGATATTTGTTCGTGCTTTAAGCATAAACTCATTTTGATCATAAGTCTTCATATCTTAGGTCTTCCAGCTTCTCTTGACTGTTAGATATCTGTACTAGAAAACAATACATAAACACTGAGCAAACGTTCATTTTTTTGCAGGCAGCCTGATGACAGGAGTTTATTGAATGGTAATGTTAGTAATGGTATGGTGACTGACGGTACGGGTGGAGTGGAGCAGATGCACTGCTATTGATTGACAGGCTTTCTGCTGCAGTGCTGTTAACAGCCGCCATCTGCAGCAATTACTGACCGCGCTTTACAAAGACGCCCTTTACAAGGTGCCACTAATCATGCGGCTGGATTTAAAGCTGTCGCTCAACGCGCTCACCGCCGACCGCGGGAAACCGCAGCAGGTGAAATCACAGAGACACTGAGTAAAACACAAAACACAATATAACGGTGATAGAAAATGCAAATGAAAAAGCGATTATTAAAATCAGATCACACACGCATACATCAAAAGCGCACAGAAATTCAGTTCCGGATACTCAAAAATGACACTTCAGCTGAATGTATTCCTGAGACGGAAGGTCAGAAGTCACACTGTGACCATCACTATTATCCTCTTGTCAGTCTATTAACCTCTCCAGCTCGTTTCTATCCACCCTTCTGTCTACGACCTGTCCTTTACCTCTCATCGAGCCTATATATAGATATCTTCATCTGTCCTTCATCTCTACAGATAAACGAGAGCACAGGGATTTAATGTGATGAATGACAATGAGAGTTCAGCTGATAACACACAGATATAGAAAGGGAGTGTTCACTCAGAAATGAACATTAGCTGTTAATTTACTCATTCTCAGGCCATCCAAGATGTAGGTGACTTCTTTTCTTGAGTATATCTTTAGCTAAATCTGTGGTCTTCGGTGATTTATAAAATGCAAGTCAATGGCTACCGTCACTTTAAGAGTCAAAAAAGCACATACAGGCAAGATGAAATGAATCCCTGTGGCTCCTGACGTTATACTTATGAAGTGAAATGATCAGAAACTGAACATTATAACCTGTAATTCAGGGCCCGATGCAAATAATCTAGAGTGATGTCTGGATCATGAACTAACTGATTCTTTTTAGTGAGCTAGTTGAACCAGTTCACCTAATCAGACTGATTAGTCTGAATCAGTTTGCATCGAGCAGCACAGATCTACAAGTTACTTAATCAAAACTCATATTCAGATGCCTGACAGTCACTCTGACTGGAAATAAGCCAAAATAAGGGCGTTTATGATCCAATGATGAATGAACAGATTCAGTTTGATCCAGTTCCTCCAACAGTCAGTCAACTGAGGAAACTGAGCTGACGAAAGCTAGTTTATTTGCTTTATATGCTTTAGACATGAAAAACATACACGTTTCACCTCATTATTGGATGCTTTAATACATAACTGCATAAACATTATGCAATTGCATGATTATGTAAACGAACTAGTAAACTGAACCAATTCATTGAAATGAACCTAATGAAAGAACCGCATCGGAATCAAACTGAATCGGCTTGAAAAAGAATCATATTTCCCCATTTGCCTGAGGATTACAGTAATGAAAGTAATGTTCAGTTTCTTGCACAGATGGATTGTTTTGCTTCATAAGACCTCAATATATCATCAGGAGCCACAGGTATTCATTTTATATTACCTGATATTTGCTTTTTTAATTCTCTCTTATGAATCATCAAAGAGCACAGTTTCAGCTAGAAATCTTCTTTAATGTTCTACTAAATCTCGGATGGCCCGATGGTGAGGAAATTAACAGCAAAAGTATTTTCTGGTTGATCTTTCCCTTTAAAAGAGGGTAAATCGCACTGACTTAAGAATCATAAATCATGACTTAAGGGCCTTGGAGCTCATGGTGAACCTTGAGAGGTTTATACAGCATCGCTAAAAAATCAATTTCTCTGTGGAGACAATGAATGGGATTTTACTTCTGAAACCCATCTGTGGCTCTCAACGGCCCCTTTAAATACTACGACAGAAAAACCAGGCAGGATTTAGAGAAAAGCAAACAATGAAGATGATGAGGAAACAGAGAGAGACGATCCTCAGTGAAGTGAGACGGCTGCTATTAGAGCCATAATTCTCCATGCTCTGCACTAACACGCGTCACCTTGGCCACAAACCTCATTTTAAAGACTGCACCCTGATATTAATGGTGTTCGCTCAGGCATCACTACAGCTCATTCTCACATGTATGGATCCGAACTGACCGCTCACATGAAGCTACAGACCACTTCATAATGACAACCACATTTCAGCGCTGAAGCCATCTGCTGGGTTTTGGGTTTGTGTTGATGGAGGTGTTAAGCCAGAGATCAGAGGAAGAGACTGATGAGTCCATCAGAGCCACTGCCATAAAAGTCAATTAGCAGAACGGACACTGACATCTCATTTCAAACAGAATTAATGGAGCAATCACTGTCCCAAACTCACACTGAAATCTAATGTGAAGGGAAATCTATATATAGATCGGGATCACAGAGAGTCCAGTAAGGTCAGAGAAGAACTTAAGAGAAAAACAGCTGAAACAGATTACAAAATATGACCAAAACTTGTAAATAACCTGAAAAAAGAAAATGGTTCAGAAGCTGATAAACCTTCTGAAAATGACAAGTTGCATATTAAAATAAATCAATTAAAATAAATATATAATAAATAAAATATATCAAATTATATACAATTATATATATATATATATATATATATATATATAAACAGTTCAATTTCCGAACTGTTTTATTATTTTTAGAATGTAGTTGTATTTCATGTGCTTATTAATAAATGAAATGATGAAATAATGTCTGCAAAAACAGATAACTCCTTTTTTTTTCAAAAAATTTATTTTATTATGTTATGTTTATATTGTGTTTTATTGTGTTAGTTAGTTGTATTTTTTTCCAACTTAATCAAAATAACTGCAGTTTAAGATTAACTGGAATGCACAATATATATAAACAAACAAAAAAACAATAAGTATTAAATAACTACTAAAACAGTTTAATTTAGGCCCAGTCCCATTTCTACCCCTTAACCCTACCCCTCTGTTTGGCATGCTCACGTGAAAGGGTTGGGGTGTCTCGAATCTCTTTTGGTGGGAGGGGAAGGGGAAGGGCCAGATAGCCCTTCGAATGAAGATTTTTTGAATATTCTCCCTTTGAACTGTTTTTCTTTAAAATACAAATCTTGTGTAATCCCAGGCTATCTGTAATCAGAAGCACATTTAAAACTGAAACAATGCCAGGCTTTCACTTCTCATGAAAACCTACCAGTACAACTCAAATTAGAAAACATTATTATAAGTGTGAATCGAGCTAAAGTAAGGTGGACACTGGCTGGTTATGCACTTGCACAAACAATGACTTTAGATCATTTTTAACCTAAAAAAAAAAGTTACTGTAAATAACTGTATACCTATTACTGCATAACTGTATTACTATTATTATTTTCTTGTTTTTTGCGCATGTTTAAAAATGTATATTTAAAATTTTTTAAATGTGTATTATAGGGCCAAACTGAGAAATCTGAGTCTCTCTCAGCTCTTCTTCACAGATATAATCTGACACCTGGAGCCTCTGATCATCATTCATCTTAATAAAACTCCCTCCTCCTCTCTGATTCCTCCATCCGCTCCTCAGGATCTCTCAGATTCATCAGATATAGCAGCGCCACATTCATCCTGACCTTCACACACACACACACACTGAAAAACCAGGAGAATCTGACAGAGTCTTGATCTGTGTGTGAACAGACTGAATCTGAATTATACTGCACCTGCATCACAAGCACATTTAGAGCAACACTGCGACAGGATCATCAGGACTCAAAGCAAATTTATTTAGCAATAATGAGCAGAAATTGTACCAGGTAGATAATATTATATGCCTAAATATATATTTAGCTAGAATTAATCCAAATGATTCAAAAACAGAAGTGCAATAAAAGTGCAATCAGTAGATTCTGAAATAATGAGCGAATTATCAGTCTATCACTATGTTCAGAATATTAGAAAGATGGACTAAAGTAAGAGTGAACTAGTCACAGAAAGGCAGACTAATTGGTCAGTATTTGGCATTTTTAAGATTATTATGATCAATTTACAGAGTGTTTTGTTTGTGTTTACAGAGTTTTGTAGAGATGCTGAAGGGTAAGTTAAACCTCACAGAAAAAGGCCAAACAGAGCTTGTGGCATAAGACACTGATGACAAAGAGGTTACAAAATACGATTGAAACTATTTATTCATTTTAAAAAAGACAGAGACAAGAAAAAAGTTGCTAAACCTTTTGAAAAAAAAAAAATAATAATAAAGGGCATAACATTTCCGCCACATGCTTGTGGCATTTAGCCAATCACCATGGACTGGATAGCTGGCCAATCAAAGCACACCTCACTTTTTTAGAACGATAAGCTTTGTACAAATCAACCCATTTCAGGAGGCGGGACTTAGAGGAGAAACAATAATGTACAGTATGGGAAAAATAATGTTTTTTGCACCTTAAACCTCATAAACACATTGCATTACACCAAATACACAAAATAATGTTATTTTTAGCAACATCACATGACCCCTTTAAATATACACAGTACACACACATATACTATGTAAACAAAAACTTTTATTTTAGATGCAATTAATCATTTAACAGAACTAATATTATATACACTACCAGCCAAATGTTTATATATTTTTTAAAGATGTTTCATTTATTTGATTAAAAATACAGGGGAAAAAAAGTAATATTGTGAAATATTATTGCAATGTAAAATTTCTATTTTAATATACATTAAAATCTAATTTATTCCTGTGATGCGCAGCTGAATATCCATCAGTAATTACTCCAGTCTTCAGTGTCACATGATCCTTCAGAAATTTTTCAGAAACTGCTGCTTAATATTTTTTTGGAACCTGTGATGTTTTCTTGAATGAATAAAACATTAAAAAGAAAAGCATTTATTTTAAATAGAAATGCTTTCTAATAATATACACTACCATTCAAACGTTTGGGGTCAGTACATTTTTATTCTTTTTTAGCTAGGATGTTAAATTAATAAGAAGTGATTTCAAAGATTTATACTATTAGAAAAGATTTATATTTTTAATAAATGCTGTTTTTTGTAACTTTTTATTCATCAAAGAATTCAGAAAAAAGTAATGAAATTTCCAAACAATTATTTGCCATCACAACTTTGCCAACATTGATAATTCTACTAATAAATCAGCATATTAGAATGATCTCTGACACTTTAGACTGGAGTAATGACTGATGGAAATTCAGCTGCGCATCACAGAAATAAACTATATTTTTAAGTATTTTAAAATAGAAACCCATTATTTTAAATGGTAAAAATATTTCACAATAATATTGTTTTTCCTGTATTTTTGATCAAATAAATGCTGCCATGATGATCATAAGAAACATCTTCTAAAAATATTACAAATCTTACTGTTTCCAAACTTTTGACTGGTAGTGTGTATATATATAGTTAATTACCCCATATTTGTATCAAAAACCCACACTGACTGAAAACTACAATAAAAGCATGCATATGAAGTATAACGCATGCATTAAAAAAATAAATGCATGGCTGTGTTAGAGGTATGAGTATCCACAGACCAATGCAATACTAACACGTAAAATCAGAAGAGTTGATAAAATGAGCCTCTCTGAGGATTGAGTGAGTCTCTGCTGTCACTGTGGGGGGGGGGGGGGGTTAAAGTGAATCAGTAATCCCACAGGAGCAGATGCGCCGAGAAATAATTAATACGCACATTTCCAGAAAGTTATCTCAGCAGACACACTGTTTCAGAGCATAAAAGCACAGTCACGAGAGAATCAGCTGCTGTTCTCTGCTCACCTGCAGATGAATTGAATTTGCTGATGTCATTGGTGTCAACAGCAGGAAGTCGGTGCTAAAACGTTTCCTGAAGAGCTAATATTATCCAGTACTTTTAGAGGAGCGAGTAACATCACATTACAGCTCTGTGCAGATTAGGAATGCTTTGTGAGTTTGTTCAAATCATTAACACAGAGAGGTTGACTTAGCAAAATGTCAGTCAGAAACACAGTAATTTGCAATAATGTAGACCTCAGTAAAATAATTTTCCTCTTTAATAAAAATATAGGGCTGCACAATTTAGGGAAAAAATCTAATCAGCATTTTTCTAGTAAAAATTGTGACTGTGTGCTGTGCTTGTTTACAGGGCTGCATAATTAATCAAAATAATAATTTGGCCAAAAATTATTATTATTATTATTAGATTAATAATAATTATTAGATTAATTATTATTGTTGCTGCTTAAAACATACACAAATTGTTAAATAACTACAAAAGAAATATTAGTTTTGTAATATTTCACTTAAAAATAATGAGAAAATGAGAATTTAAGAAACATTTCTTATAATATTATTACTTAAAAATATATAAAATTGCTAAAAAAAAATAAAAGAAGAAATTTTACTCTCTTAATATGCAGCTTTAAAATACAAGTGACCTTATAAGTAAAATACTGTATTATTGTTAATAAATAATAATATAAAAATCACTGAATAAAAAATAAATATTGTAAAATTGACTGTAAAATTTGTATTTATGAAGAACAATTTAAATGTAAAATACAAAATGTAAATTAAAAATGGGTATTTAAGAAAATATATCAATAATATTAATAATAATTGCATCTTACATTACAACTATACAATTCTTCATATTTTTTGGTTTAATTTCTTCATTTACACACGTTAAACCTTTATTTTGGGAGGCCGCAAATCTTCTCTTTTGTTAATAAATGCTTCTCATTGCGACTTTAAGAAGATGGTTGGTGCATGTTGCTTTATCAAATTCACATTAAAGTGACTCAAACCCACAGAATTGTTTGTGCTGTGAACCGAGACGCTTCTCGTCTGTAAATAAACACAGTGACACACAGAGAATCACTGCCTTTGTGATTAGCCATATCTTGATTTTGCTCTTATTGTAATAAATCATGCTGCTCTAGTGTAGCTGCATAACGCTGCTGGACACAAAGGCATACATGAGTTAAACACTCATCTGCTGGACCCGAGACAAATGTTTGCATTGTCTGACAGCAAACGTGCCATTTGAGGCCTGGAAATAGCTCCTGCTTTGAGCATCTGTCCGAAAAATACAACTGTCCAAATATGCATTTCAATCATATTTGGAGTGTCAATGTTGCTAAGAATATGAAATATTTGCACACATGCACACAGCTGTTGTCTGATTGTTTGCAGGACTCTTGGATTTCTCTCCTGTCTGTTCCTCGGAGAGTTTCGAGAATTCACTTTAAAGGCCACGAGCCGTTTCTGGCATGCGTGACATTTGGCAAAGATTCATTAGCCGTACAGCAGTATCAGATGTCTCCACATCTACTGTGTGTTCACCGAACATGCAAAGTGCAGGTTATCAGGGAATGATGATGTGATAATTACTGTCACTATTCGACATGAATTAATAAATATTCAAATGACTTATGCCAGTGTAATTAAACTGGTGAACAGCACTTACATGATTTGACGAATCATTCGTGTCTGAAGCACGAGTTACACACTGATATTTAATACTTTTACATCTATCTATCTATCTATAGCATATAAATACACTCATGAAATATCAATAATAAATATAAATAAATGCACTTGTATAAAATAAAGTAAAAAACTAAATAAAATAATCAAAAAATATATAAACTAATATATATTTGCAATAATTATTTTATTTTTTTTAAATTATTGAATGTATACATATTTGGGTATTTGTGTATTCACATATACATTTACACAGAAGTATATATTAAATAAAAAATGTTTAGACATTTATATGAAAAGTATTTTTTTTTAAATTTAGTAAAAATATAATACATTTAATTTCATATATACTGTATGTGTGTGCATAATTATTTTATAAATTTTAGACTTTTAATATTTTTACGTAAAACAAATTATAATAAATATAATGTATTTTAATAAAAATAAAATAATGTATTTTAATATACATTGTATATAATACAGAGTACATAAATATACATAATAATGTGTGTGTGTGTGTGTGTGTGTATATATACATAAAATTATTCTTTTATATCACACACACATACATATACATACATAAACAATTGTTTTAATGTAAAATTATTTTACTTATATATACAAATTAACCAATATTAACCAAATTTTTATTTAGCATGATATTTTGCTCAAAATGCATAAAAGATATGATGACAGAAAATCTAATGAAACACGAAGAAATAAAACTTAAAACCACATTTAATTTAACAGGTCAGATTTCATTTTCTTTGTAATTATATTTAGTTAATTATTACAAAGCACTTTTATATATATATATATATATATATATATATATATATATATATATATACTGTATATGTACACACACACACACACACACACATATAAAAGCACTAGCACTGCGATTTGCTTTCAATAATGCAACCAAAACTAAGATGAAGTCTGTGCATAGTACCATTATAAATTATATTATTAGAATGTTAGAAAAAAGTAAAAAAGAACATAAGAGGTCAAAAGGCCAATGCCAGCATGGTGGATATAGTTCATTTCTATGGTTAGGTCAAACGTGTCAAACAGGCAGCTCGTCCTGTGTAAGCAGATGGTTCTTGGCCAGAATAAGCTGCAATGTGGACCAGATTATTGCCAAAGATCTGGCTAGACGAGACTATCACACGTAACCTTTCAATGACGCAAGTAAATATTTTTTGTATTAATACCTCTCTGTGGTGCTGAATAATTAGTTTGGCTTGGACTCATTTTTTCTCTGGTTCCAATAAGGACCAGATGTGTTCTCCTTTTCCTCTGTGAATGTGTGTTGTTAAGAGCAGTGATGACTTAGGATCATGCTCAATTGCTAGGCTTTAGTAAGGTGCAGAATCTCTGTAAATGTTTCCTGGCTAGTTTCCTAGCTGCCATATCCTTGCTGAGTTCGCCCAGTTGTTGCATACAGTAAATGCCAAAAAAGGCCTGCATTCACAGAGAATTGTGGGAAAATTGCAACCTCTTCTTAGAGAGGTTAAACTCACAAACCAATATACAACATTTTGCTAGTGTATGATGTTGAGTATAATTGAAGACAGTAATGATACTATATATATATATATATAGAGAGAGAGAGAGAGAGAGAGAGAGAGAGAGAAATGACTTGCTGTTTAGCTTCATAAATCAACTTCATTTTATTTAAAAATGATTCCAAAAAAGTGACAACACAAGTACATGTGTTTTTATAAATCTGCAGTGACACCTCAGGCTGTAATATTCACTGTACTTTTCAGCTGAGGTCAAAAAGTAGAGCTGCCAAGAGCAACTTTCAGAGCTTTTCTAGACGTCTAGACTTATCTTTAGGTTCACTTTCACTTGACTGAAGAATGTAATCCTTGACTTAGACAGTTTTTAATGAATTTAGTCAATAATCAGCATTAATTCCAGTGATACATTCTGCTGATAAGAGGTTTAGAGCTGAAACTCTGTTGATTGAATCTCAGGTTGAATCTCGCTGCGAGTTTAAGCTCATCAAAATGGACTCTCTCGCTTTCTATCATCCTTAATGCTTTCATTTCTGAAGTCTGGCTCACAGACCAAATTGTCTCCCTAAACTGCTTCTCGTGGCATAAGAGTGGGTTTTTTTCAAAGGCATGGAAGAATAGCATCAGGTTTTCCGAAATCCAAAAGTGTTTGACAACAGCAGCCTGTTGTTTTGTTCACAGTGTGTCCTTATGTCACCTGGCCATAGGCCTGGAGGATATTGTGTGAGTTTTGGCTCTTTGGTTCGCTGTGGTAGTCTGTCATGTGATACCAAAAATAGATAGAGCTTCCCTCAGTGGACTGGAAAAAAAATTATGGCCTGGTGCAAATCCCTCCAGAGCTAGTGTTTTCTAGGAGAGGATAAAAGAGTCAGGGCAACCGGGCTCGACTCCATTCAGCAGAAGGGTTGCCCTTATAGATTAATCACAAATGTGCTATTCTATGGGTACGCATTTAGCACTTACACGTTCAAACTGATTTGAGACTATAGGAAATGATAAAAAAAAAACAAAAAAAAAAAAACGAGAAAATGTTAAGAATGCTTTTGGGCTGGTCTATTATTATTAAAATGTCAACACACCTTTTTAGGCATATTCTTTTCTCTCATACAGGAAAACCGGAAATTCTGCATTTTTATGTGTTCATTTGTCTTTATGAATAACATGTTGTTTAGATGGCAAGTTTTTATCGGAGGCCCACTTTTGCAAAGCTGTTCTTTTGGTCACTATGTCAAGGAAAAGAGAAAAACAGGATGTTAGTTACAGTCGAGATCACTGAATAATTCAACACTATTTCTTTGCAGTTTTGACTGAATAGAAAAGAAATGTATGGAATGAATGAATATAAGCATTAAATGTTTCAAAGTTTTGATAATTTAAATTTGCATAAAAATGTCTAACCTTCACCAGACCAGTCAAAAATGATGAACAATTCAGTGAAATGCTTGTTGCATTATTTACAGCTTTAAAAGAAACACCACCATTTCAAAATGGTAACAATACAGAGTTGGGGTTATTAAAAAAACAAAAACAAAACACAAATTAAAAGGTTACTGCTGTTTGTTGATGTGTTTAGAAAAATGACTCTCCAAAAGGGGGTTTTCAGAGAAACACCATAGAAGAACCATTTTGGCATCCCTTTTCCATTAATGTTACAGGTTCTTCATTGAATCACGACTGCTAATAAAGAAGCTTTATTTTTTAAGAATATACAATCTCTTTATTGTTGAAGTCTTTAATTATGCACATGGTACAAGGGATACCAAAGCATCTGTTTTCTTGAACAGCCCAATAAATTCCAGTCTATGTTTGGACATTTTGTCTTCGTTGTACAAAAGGTAGTGGACACGTATAAATACTCTTTCTAAACAAGAACACCTGATCAGCTGCAACAGGCAATTTCATTGTGCAGACGAAACCGGTGAATCTATATAAATTGACTGATTTAAAAATACTTGTGCCCTTGCAGAGTAGCCTGTACATTGCTCATTTTTCAACTAGCGCCAATCAGAATGCTGTAGAAACTAGAAAAGCTGCAGAATTTTCCAACACCCTTGCAAGTGCTTCTGTTCTCCCCTTAAAGACTGACACACCCCGGCCTAAACCGAACAAACAATTTGTAAAAGAACTGAGTCATCAAAAGCAAGTTGTCAAGGGTTTGGAGGAGAAAAAGTGAATGGTTAAAGAAAAATAGAGAGAAAAGTGGCACAGAGGGGAGAAAATGAGAGGAACAAAGAAAAGGAATGCTAAAAAAAAAAAATTCTACCAAATCAAGAAATAAACAAACTCCTGCTCTGGCCTGCATCCATGCGTAAATCTTTGCATGATTATCTCAAAGTGCGCTGCACCACTGACTCATTTTCCGTACTCTGCATGCAGATGATGTCATTGGTATATTTGGGGTACAAACAGAGACCATACGTGCATTTGACATGATGGGGTCTGACAGAGTTGGTCACAAACCAGTCTGCCCTCATCTTCATCTGAATAATGACAACCACAATCTGCCCAAAAACACAAGAGAAAAGTGGGAAAACTGTGTCTTTGTTCACCCAATAGTCACTACAATGATGCTCCGCAAACAGTATTCGTCCTGACAAAGTTATCAAAGGTGCTTGAACAAGATCTGGACTTCACAAAAACCTAAATCATGCCAGGTTTGATTTAAAAGCAAACTGAAAAGAGTATATCCAAGGACTAATATCTTCACTTCCATTGTTTTTGTTTTCTTTTTCTTCCATGCAAGTGAGATTCATGTGGCCTTGGTAGTATTTAAGCTTTTAAAATGAAAAGAAGTCCTGGAAATCATCCAATAGACGAACAGGCACATAAATTACAGAAAGCCGGTCTGAAGTCCCATGACGCATTTTGTTTTAAATGGGTTTAAATGAGAGCTGGAGAAAACTGTGGTACCGAAGGACTCGTTCCTTTCACTCATCTTCCCACCACATCTCACTGTCACTGACTGTCAATCAACTGCAGCACAATGATGAAAAGTAATTTCCCAATTGCTTCTGTGTGCTGTAGAGTTGAATATCATCAGCGTCTGTAAACGTTAAGATGTAATGATAATGAGAGTAATCTGCGGCCCTGTTAGAGCTGGGTGGAACAATCACATGGAGACGTTTCAGTCCGAGAGAATCCGTTTGCTGTGAGATGTCCTGGAGGCAGATGATGCAACAGTGCAGGAAGAAGGGTAGAGCTAGTCACGCGTTTGCTAGTCCACTGTTTTCATCAGGCATGCTCCCCTGCAACAGGACAGCGTGTGTCACCAACACTGTCATAGCAGAACACTCACTCGGCACGAGCTAACGCTCAAAACCATGCACAAACACAAATAAGTGCAGGCAATTACAAACACAGTTGGCCACGCAATATTCTCATACACAGACAAACACACAGGCTTTTTACTGAAACCGCGGAATAAATCTCATCTTGTGGTTTTCATTGCATATCCCTTAGTAAATAAATAAACTCATCTTTAACCGACATATTAGCGCATTAGACTTTCAAATGAGCACCAGTTATGCTTTGCACTGCCATGCTTTGACGCTGCCATGATGCAAACCCTTGCAAGTCGGCAAATCAACCTCCATCTGCAACCTAAGATATCGTAATGAGTTATTGAGCAGAGATATACCAGACAAAAACATATGCTGGCTACTATGTTTGCAATTGTGAGAGGAGTCTTAAACATGTGGAAAGCTGGAGGAATGATTATATTTAACTGATTTATGTAATTAAATCGCATGTTGTGGAATTCAATACACACACACACATACAAATATTCAAAAGAATGTTTTCTGTTTTAATATATTTTAAAATATAATTCCTTGTGATGTGGTTTCTTTGATAGTATGAGCTTAATTGAATTTTTAATTAATCTTAATTCATATTTTCAATTAAAGCTACATTTTTTTTTAAAGTACAATTTTTTTTAATGTCTTCAGTGTCACATGACCCTTCAGAGATCATTCTAATTCAATTTTGTTATGCTCAGGAAACATTTCCTGTTAATATTACTAATGTTGTGCTGCTTAATATGTTTGTGGAAACCATGATCATTTGTGACCATGGACAACAAAACAAGTCATATGGGTAATTTTTTTAAAATTGAGATTTATACAACATCTAAAATGCTTAATAAATAAGCTTTCAATCAATGTATGGTTTGTTGGGATAAGATAATATCTCGCCGACATACAACTATTTCAATATCTGAAATCTGAGGTTGCAAAACAATATTGAGAAATATTGAGAAATAAATCTGATTTATTGCATCCCTAATTTCTGTCAAAAAAGGAAAAAATATCATACTAAACTTGTTTTTGAATGTAGTGTGTATGTATTGCACATATACTGTAAATATAAAAATATATAATACATTAATTTAAAGTACATTTAAAGTAACTACAATAATTCATAATCACATATTTCTAGGCTGTTTGCCTATTTTATATATAACAATAGCTATTGGAATTCTTGATAAACATTGCAAATATGCTGATGGAAATTAATTTATTTGCTAAAACCACCTCACTCACAGATTTTCATTTCAGGTTCATCATGACCAAAAATGATGATGCTTGAGTGGGTGAGGGATTCAGTCTGCAATTAGTTCAACAGTTTCACCTGATTCAGACTGATTTACAGACTTGTTGTTAGGGTGAGAGATGGGCATTATCGGACACAATCAGCCAATCATTGTACGAAAGTAAATACGACATGCTGCTATTACCACTTTGACAACATGACCAGCCAATCACAACACCACTGTTGTGCTTTACACAAGATTTGTATTTATTTACCATCATTTATTTTCTCTTTATAATTTTTTGAAGAGCTCCTCTGTGTATGTAGGAGCTAGCCTGTTTGAAAGAAAACATCATAGTACTCGAGACTGATGCATTCATAAAATTTCATTGCTTTTGTTCAAAACAACCCTCTAATGGCTGTGAGAGGCGCTCTGCGTGTGTGTGTTTGTGTGTGTGTAAGTGTCTGTATGAGACAGCATGAGCGGAGCAACTGAGCCTCTGATTGTGGTACCACTGTGCATCTGCCCTCCACATTACATCAGATATGTGTGACAGCTCCTCGAAGCCTTCAGGCTCTGAGATCCCCCGCCTTAGTGTATCAGACCAAGTAAGATTGAGTGCCATGATTTAAAATCCTCGTGTATCTGTGTGGTATTAGCCTAAAACTACTCATTTATGTAAGCCAAAGGTCAGCGGGAATCAATTTTAACTCTGAACAGGTGAAACAACAGCAACACAATCTTAAAACACAATTTTATACACTAGCGAATTAAATCATGCCAATAAAATTGATAACGTTTTCAAACCTCTATTTTTTACCCGGCATCCCTCAGCACGAAGCTAAAAAACAGGAGCAACTTCCTCACTCTCTTTCTATCCGTCATACATACTTATATAACTCTAATAAAAGGCACAGCTTGCGATGAGGATTTGATTTAGTGTGTCTTTGGAGTATTCAGAGCCATGTTGCAGCCCGTGGCCCAAGAGGAAAGTGAAGGAGATGGGAGGGGGTGAGGACTGGAGACTGGACACATTCATGTGGAAAGGAGGATCTGGCCTGGAGGGGCTCAGCCGACCCTCACAGCCCTATCTCGCTGTGGTTAACGCACAAGCCTGTTTATGTGCCTGTGTGTGTGTGTGTGGCCACGTCAAGGAGGGGGGTGTCTGAGCCAATGAAATTCACAATGTGAAATATGTGGGTGAAGTTAGCCATGCATAACCATGTATGAATGTGTGGCTGAGCAAAATGTCATCTTTCTACGCCTAGCTAGACATGCATGTCGCATGAACATGGATGGCTTTGCATGTTCATCTAAGTGCTCATGTGAAGTAGACATAATTACGAGTGTGTGACATGTTTGCATGGGCGACTTCCTTACGGAAAGCCAAGGATGGATACGGATCCATCCCAGGCTGACAAACACATGCTGATGTAAAAGTGTTTCATAACACACACCTTGCATGACAGTGTTGCGTTATGACAAATGGAAGTGGACGTGTTCTGCCCCGCCGGCCCTCCTGTCACATCCTCCTGCAATGACACACAGCAGAAAGGGGGACAACTCAGATTTATTCAGAGAAAATAATACAAAAAGAAACAAACAACTCATACTTAGCATTCATAATCTAAACAAAGTCTGCAGAGAAAATAGTATCTAGATTTATACATAAACAGCAGCACCCTTGTATTTTTATAAACAGTCACATTCAAATCTGGAGAGCTGTGAAAGTGCCCTGATGATCAGGTGATTGGGAATAAGGGACCGGACAGTCAGGATACTTGGCTGGGTATCTCCTCTGCAGCACAACTTGACTTTGACTTTGGAGTGTCTATCTCAGTTGCATCGTTAAATTTGGTTCGCTGCAAATTTTTTGTGACTGCTTGATATATGCTGTCCTTTCCATGAGCATTTGTCCATGAATAATCAATCAAGTACCTGGTTTAAAGCCAGTAAAGTGTCTTTACAGGTACTAGAGTAGCTGCAAAGAGGAGAAAAAAAACCTTTTCCTAAAAATTGCCTCAAGTGATTCCATGAAGGCAATGGACTCTCATGCTTACAAAACTCTTGCCTGTTAATGTAGCCAGACTTGAGTTGAATCAGCGACCGGTGTCTGTTCTAGTGAAACTCTCCATCATGTCATGTTTTATAATCCATGACCAATCTCATTTCTTTATGGATCTATTACTGTGCCCGAACTCATCCATGCAAGCACAATGTTTGAGATTAATGTAAAATCTAGTTACATAATTTGCTTACATAATGAAACTAAATTAAGACAGCAATTTATAACACCTTTGAGAACTAAAAGTGAGTAAAAATATTGGTAACACATTTCAATAAGGTCTGTTAATGCATTAATTAAAATGAACTAATAATACTAATAATACAGTACTTAATCATCTTTGATAACACACTTCATTGTTAGTTCATGTCAGGTTAGGTTTATTCTATTTTTAATAATATTTTAGTAATGTGCTGTATTAGTAAACATCTATGTTAACATTAACTACTGTAAGATTATTAAATGCTTTATAATTATTTAGTTTATGTTGACTAATTTACTGTACTTAACTAATATTAACCAACAGAAAGTTATTGTGAAGTGCCACCCAAAATATGTAATAAAGAGACATGTTTTATCAGACAAATGCAAGTTCCTAAATAATAACACTGAAGTTCTCTAAAACAACACTGAAAATCACATTTTCTTTTTTCCCTTCAGAGTCAAGCAGTGTGCAGCTTGTTTCCCTTCATTCCACTTCCTTCCTTCCCTCCTTCATATTCAACATCTCATTTATTTTACAGCCTCGGATTGTTTCCAGCAGGGACAGCGGCTCGACAGCCTAAGATGGTGTAGCATTTGAAAACATACCACACGTTTAACAGAACATAAAGTAGAATCAGGCTTAAACTTGTGCAATTACAATACACGCTGCAGCATTCCAACCAGTGTTCTGCCTATCACTGCGGATGAATACTAAAGACTGAGCCAGAGGATAAAAAAGCGTCTAGAAGAGGAGTTTAGAGTCATAAATGTTTCAGCGAGGCCGTGTTGTGATGTGTTTTACATCCTATTGCAATGGATGCTTAAATCGGTGGCTGGGGGAAGCAGTTGCTGAGAGATACAGTTGTGATGAAGAGGACAAATGGGCACTAGGGCCCAGCTACCTATAAAACAACCACCTACTGAGAGGAACTCCACAGTGTCAGAGTGAATTAGAGCAGCCCTGTGGGAAGGCATGGATGATATGTGTGATTGACAGAGTGAGGGGTAGTAATGGATTATCTGACACTCATTTCATGACATCACAACAAACCCACCTGCTCGGTCGATGTGAGATCATATGATCACGGTGTGACTTTCAATGGGACCTAGAAAGAACATGACAAGGAGTTTAAAGTGTTGATTTCATGCACTTTCAGATTATATAACATAAAATTTACTAAGCAGCTACAAATTCTTAATTAGTACTCAAGTAATAAATATGTAGACATGAAATACATATTTGTGGTAAGTGCTCTTACCTATACATAAGAAAACAATGGCAAAACGACATAGCAAAAAGACAACTATTTTTACTAAAATATATGTAAAAGAGAGTTGATAAAGCCAAGCACAAAATCATGTTCTCCTCTGAATTTGTGTCTCCAGTAACTAGTTCTATGTCTACTAATTACATAAATGACATTGATTTAAAATATTTATAGATTTGCTTACATTACAGTGCATGATAAAAACAAATTAGACTATGTAATCATCATTACGGTGCTATTTTAATAACTGAGATATCTGGACATTTAATACATACATAATTGCAGCACATTAAAGTTTGTTGTGAAGATTGTTGTATGGTAGGTGTTACGTGAATAGTTTACAAGCTTAGCTATCAGCTTATGCTAACTTAGAACATAAGCTAACTAAAACAGACATAAATGGTCATTATGGTTCAAACGACATATAATGTGATTTTGTAGTCCGTTCTAATCAGGCAAGAGAGTAGCCATTAAAATTTCTTTGAGCCACTGTGATTGCTTGGAGTCCTAATGGAGACCCAATGGGAGGACCCAATTTCTCACAACTCCAGGCTGGAGAACAATCAGGTTCCCTGCACAAATGGACCCTTTGCACAAGATTTTGATTGAAAAATTTGATTTCACAATTAGATTTTTGACATTTAACTTTCAAGGCTCTATTTACCACTGTAAGTAACATAAACTAACATAAAATGCATTTTAATATAGCTCATTTTTGTATTTACATAAGTAAAATGACATAAGCCAAGTAGGTTTTCTAATCAGGCACTGATATGGAGCTCATTAAATGGCATTTCAGTCACTAGCAGACCCATTTGCGCAGTTGTTTACGATATCAGTTACCAGTCTGATATACAGCATTTCCAATGAGATTTCAAAGAAACATCCGTCTGCTAGAGCAAGCGACTGCCCAAACATGATCAAGCATCCCCAATAAGCTCCCAATAGTTGTACATTTCTATTTGAATTTACAAATATTATGCACAATATGCTCTAATATGCAAGGCGTAGTATACAGTCACGACTAGCAAAATGATATGGATATATATATATATATATATATATATATAAAACTTGAAATGGGAAAACATTACATTCCACACTTTAAAATAAGCTGTCCTCATCAACACAGGGCTTAAAAACGAGCCTTGCCACGGTGCATCTGTGTGAGATGTTTGACAGTGAGAGATAAGCTTGCATAAGCAGGATGTGGCTAAGCTGAAGCCGTTCCCCAATGAGGCGGTGATCACCTTCAGCCGCTGAGAGAGGAAAGCCAGGGGGAGATGAAAACGGGCAACTCAGTGTGATTAGGTGTGTGCTTTCTCTACAAACAATCAAGATGGCAGATGTGCCACTGTGAATTACCTTGTAATGTTAGCGAACGCTAATCCCTCAGCACATTCGTGCCCTTTGCTCCCTTTATCAAATAATGTCTGCTGATATGAGCGGAGCGTGTTGTAAGAGATACCACAGACAAGGCCATAGGGAGATGAACTGTGCTATTAGCAGCCTCTTGAGTGGAGAGAAATCATGCTAACTTTGTACTGAAAGATTGTTATAGTGGTGACGTTAAAATTCAACTGGAACTAACATGCCGTTTACATGCTGTCTGACTGTATTTATTTGAAACTTTGAGTAAACACACATGGCTCCATTCAGACAACAACCATACAGCAACCAGGTCCATGAGCTGGGATTTGAACTCAGGACGCCCAAAGTGCAACGGTGCTACATGACAGGACAAATTGTCTTTAATCATTTTTTTTTCTCCTTTAAAGTAACACACTATGACTAATTATTTGGATTATATATTTTTATTTTATTTATTTGGATTATAGGCTATATTTGTTTTATTTGAATTACACTGTGTTAAACTTAAAACCTTTAAATGGTTTGCTGAATTAAAATAAAATATCAACTTAAAAACTAAACAAACTGAATAAAGTTATAAAACACCTTCAAATTATGATGCCTTGGCAACAAACTGAAATAAAAGCTAAAGCTGAATACTAAAATTAATAAAATAAAAATTATAGAAAAATTCAAAAGAAATATTATTAGGAATATTTAAAATAAATTGCAACACTTTACTTAAAGCCTTTATTTATAATGCATTAACAATGCCTTGCAATGCACCTTATAAATGTAACCTTATTATGTAACAATTATTGATGTATGATTAATTATAGGCCAATGCATTAAACCCTTCAATTAACCTTTATAATGCATTTAAGTAAAGTGTTACCAAAAAAGCTCATCAAAATGCTAAAATCACATATTTTTTAAAAATAAATAAATCACATAAAATTACTAAAACTTAAAATAAAAAGTGAAATACAAACATAAAAGCTATTTCTAAATATTAATGCTAATAATAGTATATAAACAATACTAAAATACCACCGCTTATATTACATTTGCCCAATGCTAGTGGGTTAAAGGTGGAGTGGAAGGTAAGGTGGAGCTATATTTGGCGTTTGGAGATTTTCGACTGTGTGCCACAGCTGACTGAATTTGTAGCCGACAGACTGAGGGGGGTTTATTTTTAACAGCTTAAGTTTCTTGACAAACTCAGCCTACGTTGTCTCTTCCAGGTCCAGATGGACAGCTCTACTGATACCCTTGCTTATTCAGTTCATGCCAGAAAGAATCAACATTTTGAACGCCAATAGATGCATTTTTTTTTTTCTTTTTCTTTGAGCTACTTTCTCTTTTCTCTGGTTCCGGTCCAGCGTCACTCCCTCCCAGTTTGTCCTTTATCCGGGAACTGCACTAGGAGAGATTTGTGGCTCAGCTGCTCCGTTGGTACTGTGCTCTGAATGACTTTTATGTGCTAATGACTCTGTTTAATGAAACCTTGTAAAATTCTGCACATGGTGAAGGAAGCCTAATTTAAAGGCTTGGAGATTTCTAGCTCACTAAATTGCAGAACTGATGACTCTGTTTGGGCCTTTCTCCATACTTTGTTAAATGATTCAAGCTTTCCAGTGTGCGTGGCTAGACGGATATCTGATAAACAGATTATGCGCAAAACATTAAAAAGTCCTGTATGGACCTCTTAACTGAGATAACTTAATTTGCATGTAATCTCACTCAAATGAGCATGAACACTAGATCATTAACTGTTAGATACAGTAAGTACTGTAATTTTTAAAGATGCAAACTGAATGGATCCAAAAGAACAGGTGAAACTATATTAGCCTTTCCAGTTCATAGTATCACCATAGCAACCCTCCTGGAGACTAAATACTTTATAAAATGGCAATGTCATACATCTTTATATGGTAGATTGATTGCTTCAGCAGTACCAGCTATTGGAAATAGTAAAATAAATACTGGAGATGACAGAACTACACAACAGCTCATAAATCTGGAGCACATTTACATGACTCTTGAAGCTAGATGATGGCACATACAGAGCCGTAAAGACTTTTTGAGACATTTTTTAAACATTTATGCTGTTAGACTGAGCGATATCAACCTAACCTAATGTTAATACGCAAAGTGGGCGCTTTACATTAGCCCGCCTCAAGTTAACATGTTAGCAGGTGGTCTCTATGCTAGGCTAATGTGATGGCTGAGCGGACGCATATGCAGTGTGCACTTACATATGAAGGTTACAAGAGGACATTTGGAAAGATCAGAGGCTCTCAGCAGCTGGGGAAAATCTCCTGCGTTTAATGTAAAGCTGAAGCAGCAAAGAGATGAGAAAGCGACACTGTTATAAACCAGCTAAACGGCACTGCCATCTAGAGGCACGCGCAAGCCACAACAAACCCGAGCAAATGAGGCCTCCCTCCTCTCACAATCACTAATTACATGTTGAATTGCCTGTCACAAGCCGTATATTTAGTACTGACGGTGATATTAGTCTTAGTAATGAGTCTTTTTCTCAGCCTGGATGGTTTTAGTCTATCACCAGGAACATTAAGGTAATAACAAATCCTGGCAGGCTACTCCTTCTCACTCCTGCCTAATCAAAGCTATCCATTCAACCCACCCAGTGAGGTCTGCAATGAACTCCATAGATCTCCTCAAACACCTAACTGTGGACTGTAAGTCAGGTAAGATCAGCCCTGTTTGGAAGAAGGTTTGCGCAGATCTGTGCAACTAATATATTACATAACTTTGCAGAAAGATGGCAGTTTATCAACTGTTAACCAGCCTGACTGTAATAAGGTTTATTGCAGAAAGTGTTCACGCTTAAGTGGTTGGTACAATTATGGCCACCTTAGGAAAGATTCCCACTGAGATGTTTTCGCAACTTGACGATGAGCTCCAGGGGGTCTACTTGAAATTCTCTTATTCCACCCCTCCAGTTAAGCATTGGGAGACTGATAACAGGGAAATTAGAAGAAGGGAAAAAAGAAGAATCGACTGCCCTTTATTAAGAATCCCTCCCTGTGCCTTCTGGCAGTGTCTGGTGGTTCCACGCTCCCCAGCCCTGTCTGCTTGATTGGCGGAGCCGTTTTCCACAGCACCGGCTGTGATGTTTTTCCTTTTAGGGAACAGATAATTCCCTTGGGTTGAGCAGACGATTGTTGTGTAGACACTCTCCCTCTCTTTATAAAAACGTACTAATGCTCCATTAATTGAATTACTAATCTCGTCAAGTATTTAAATGGCACGACAGGTTAAAGAATAATTAATGCATTAACCACATGAAATGTTTTAATATTGAAGATAGCTGCTATTTTTGGACGAAACAGCTAATGTTCATTGTTATGACACGAAGGTGAAGTTTTAGGAGCTGCAGTTAGTAGTATAAAGAAGATGAGCCTGTTTAGGATGACAGTCATAATGTTGCAAAGTTAAATCTATCAGTGAGCGTCAGGGCCTTTCAGCTCCACTGCAATAAAAAGCAGATGCAACTCGTCGACCAGAAGAGGACTATCATGAGGGAAACTTAATGACAAAGGACAAGCACTCCCGTCTTTTAAAGCGAATCAGTTTATATAGTTTGGTTTACAAAAAAATGTCTGTATACAGTATGTCATTTTCTCCCAGTACAAACTAACGTGTGACTCATTCAGTGAGAACTAGATGTATTTACAGCGCAAGCAATCATTCCAACAAAATAAACATAAAAACGTAACCACATGTACTACTCACTACTGGCAGCCGCTACGGTTGAAGAGGTAGCTTCCACAGTTAAGACAATGCATCCCATTTTTGATTAGATGTGTCCTACAAAAATAATTTACAACACACTGACATATCTAAGTATCACATACACACACACACATTCAGATCTCACACACACATGCATAGACACATGATTTGGAATTCTGTCAGTTCTATTAGCTATAACCTGCAAGGCTTGTCGGTTGATGCCAGAGCTTATATGACTGGCATAATGGCATCCACTTTGCAAACATATTACAAGACCAAAGGAAGGTGTTGACATTCGGTATCTAAGGCAAACAAACACATTTCTTTTCACTTGAATTCCTGAACATACATGGACAAAGGTGTACACATGGAATCATGATGATGAAACGTTGTTGTTCTATATTCCTGAACTCAAAGACACACTTTGGTCCCCTTGTCCATCCCACGTGACATAGCTTACTGGCAACTTGAACATCAATATATCATACAGCTGATCAAACAAGACTGCTACTGTACGGATGTAAAGTGTAGAGAGAAAAAAAGGGTTTTTATAAGGACAGGTTTTAAATATTAGGCTAAAGGCCTTGGTACAAAGCAGCTTTTGTGCAAGGATGCAACACTTTAATGTATTCATTTGGAATGAACAATATATACTGCTTCCTAATTTTACATTTTGATTACTTTTACCTGCATTAAACATTCACTTATCTTTAAAAACACTGTTAAATGCAATATTTAGCAAAATCTTAAAATGCTGTGTTATATTTTTTAAACAATAGATTTATTTTTTGTTTTTAGCATTTTATTTTAAATTAGTCATAATAGTATAAACATTAATATTGTCCATAATAATAATCATTGTCTTACCATATTGGCCAGAATGTTAATACTGGTGAAATTTTGTGTTTAATGTACAGTAGTAAGCTGTATAGTCAGATTATCTGGACAGGAAGGAGCTCTAATATACAAAAACCCTTTTTTACTCTACCCAGTGTACAAAATACATATTAAAATGATCTAGTGACATAATTGTCAGGAATAATAGCTAAATAAAATAAGTGTAGTTTGCCATTCATTATTCAAAGCATTTCCTTGTCTTACAATAAATTATTAGAAACTTACTAGTGATTAAGGAAGCGCTCTGGTCAAGACATCCAAATGTCATTTTAGAACATAAATTAAAGACAATTTCTTTTAATAAACAGTTCTGTACTGGCATGAGCTGAAGGAGAGGATTGTGATTTTAGGATCACTTTTAGAATAATCACAGAGAAAGGAATGAATGCTTTTTAAAAATAACAGCCACCATGAACTGTGAGGGAGCACAAGACAGCGTGAACATAAACTTGTAGATTACATTCTCATCGGCATACAGGAACTCCAGTATAAGGAGGAACTTTGCTACATATAATGGGATCCCCCGCCACAGTCAGGACTTATGATGACAACAAGAAATAAGAGAAAAAGAATCGACATCATTAAAAACAGTGGCACATATATCCCTGCTTTAAATCAAAAAGACAAACATTTGTAAGAATAAAAGGGAAAAATATATTTTTTCTTTTCTAAGAATGCCCCAAGGAAATAAACCGACAAGTTCTACTCTCTTGCAAACTGAAAGCCAGGCACTGGGAGATAAGATCACTGTGTCCATCAGCCGTCAATCAGCCCTGGGTGCCAATGCAACCGAATTTGGCCGAGGGGGACAGGAAACAAAACAAGACGTGTTGTTCGCTGACAACATTTGGCTCAGTGAGTCTTTCTGTATCGTTAGATTCCCTTTTCTTGGATCGGTCTACATTCATTCATACACACACACACACATACGCACAAGTGTGAAAAGAGAGAAAGTGCTTCCGTTCTGTTCTCTGCAGCCATGTGTCCAGTCCCTCCCTGTTCTCTGTCCTTGAGGAGCAGGGACACTCCACACCCTGGAGGACTGTGTGAGGAAGTAAGTGTGTGAGCGCTCGGGGCTGTGAGCTCAGTCTGTCATGCGGGGGATGTTATAAGAGTAGTGGACTAACGGGAGGCCACGGCTCTGACAGAAACAGGCTCGGCCACACGCCTGCACCTGCTCCGAGCTGTCCGACACGAACGAATCCCCCTCGTCCCCATATTCCGACTGAGCGGAAAACGTCCCGGTGTCGGGCCAGTACCCCTCTGAACTCAAGCACTGGGGCGCGTTTGCCATCAAGGCTGGGCAGCTGTGAGACTTCACTAAATGTCTGCAGGCTGAGGAAGAGGAGGAAGCGGAAGAGGAAGACGTGCTGATGTGAAGGGCGGCATCACAGTGTTCGCACATTCCCCGAGTGTCCCCGTGGAGCTTCGTGTACATTCCACAGTCGCTAGACAGGCCTTCGCCATCATCGGATGCCGCTGAACCCCCTGCTGCTGTCCCTTTGGTAACCGCTTTCCCGACCAGCCCGCCGCAGCCTCCGGCCCGCCCCCGTCCTCTAAGGCGAAGCCAGTCGTATCTGAAGGAGGGACTGAAGCAGACATACAGCACGGGGTTCAAGCAGGCAGAGAGGGGAAAGAATATGAGCGTCACGGATTTGGCCATCTCTGGTCCGCCCACTGCAGTACTGGTCCCAGCCAGCAGGGGGGCGAAAGAGAAAGCCGCCACTGGACAGAAGAAGATGCAGTTGGTGAAGATGAGCCAGGCGATGTGCCTTACAGACCCGGCCTGCTCGGGGTCAGCCAACTGGGCACGGCCCAACCTGCAGTATAACCGCGTATAGACCACCGCGCTCAGCAGGTATGCCAGTGTGTTCATTAGCACCAGGGCCACTGTGAACCCCAGGCCTGGGCCGGGACCTCCGGAGAAGGGCAGGCAGAGAGGAGAGCCCATGGCTGATCCGTGATATAGACTGAGGCAGGCCGCTGCAACGGATACCAGTCCCAGCAGGAGCGCTGCGATGCCGAACCTCCTTCGTCTTTCTCTCCTTTCGCCACTGGACCTCAGAGCTCCCGCCTTCCCCATTAGAGCCCTCACAGCCAAGCAACGCTCCACCGCAGCTAAAGCAAGCAGCAGGACGGCCCACTCTGAGGAGAGCACAGCAAGGAAGCCCACCACCTGACACCCTGCGCCTGTTTCCCACCACACGCCGTACTCAGCAAACGAGCCCCAGGTGACCGCGTCTAGGAGTGTCAGTGCTGCCACGTAGACCCCTGTCAGCAGGTTAGCTGAGGCCAGGAGAGCCACCAGGAGGTGGGCCGGGGATAGGGGGGAGGTGCGTGGGGAGAAGGTGGCAGCGAGGACCAGGCAGTTGAAGAGGAGCGCCACCAGGCAGATGAACCACACGGTCAGTCGGATCATCCAGCTTCCCAACAAGTGTTCGCAAGGTTTAAATGCCCCTGAAAGAGGAAAACCACAGACAGCAGAAGTATGAGAGGCTAAATCAAAAAAATGTTTGTGGGGGAAAAAGACCACAAAAAACTTACACTAACATTCAGAGGTTTTGGGGTTAGTTTGATGTTTTTGAAAGAAGTCTCTTGTATGCTCACTAAGGCTGAATGTATTTGATAAAAAATATGGTAAAACAGTAATATTGTGAAATAATATTACAATGTAATGTAATTCAGCAATGCTGGTTTTATAATGATAAGAAGCACCAAATGTTTAACAGTTGTGCTGCTTCTTGAACAGAAATTTCATAAGAACAACTTTTATTTAAAATTATTAAAAAAAAATTGTAACATTACAGATGCTTTTACTGTCACTTCTGATCAATTTCATTTCCTTACTTACTGACCCCAAACCTTTGAAAGGCACTAAGTGTACGAACATACAGTAGTATGCATGTGTTATGTAACATTAATCTGTATCTTGTAACATTTCATTACCCAGTGTTCTCTGGCCATAGAAAAAGAAGAGAAAGTGAGACTTTTTTTGTATTTACCGGGTGATGGTGAGCAGTGCATGACCAGAGGAATCCTTTCCATCTCCTCCTCGCCACCTAACATATATATTTATATGCATGTCAGCTAAGTGAAACATAATACCACATATAAATACAGCCAGACCACTTCATTCAATCACATGCAGCCACAAACACCAAAGCAGCAAGCTGCTGAGCTAAACCGCATTATAGTGCACACCAAAGTCATACCAAATGCATTTCTCCGCTCGTCATCCTCCGCTGAGTTAACTGCACTGTCACAAGCCACAAAAGCACAACACTGGTATGCATAGGGAACCGTTATAGACCTGTAGGGACAAAAAGAGAGTCAGAGTGAGCAAGAGAGAGACAAACTGCTCTGGAAGACCCAAAGTCTTACTTAATTATCTGGGTTTTTGATCAAAGAAAGGCTCAAGGTCTCTGATTTCTTGAGTACACTGTGAGTGTGATTACAGAGTACGGGTGAAGGTGGGGACGTCACATCATTATTCATAGAACTGGGACACAGGAGCAACCTTAATGACCTGTAATCAGTCACGGCTCATGAGTAAAGCTGTGAAGAGCTCTAACCTGAGTTTAGGCAGACTCTTAGACATTAGGCTGTTCCTCAGCTCCACGTTTCCAGTCAGTTTAAGCTGGTTCAGTGCACTCAGTCCTGCGGTAGGAACACTGGCTAGGGAGTTCAGACTGAGATCCCTAATGGCATGATGGAAAAAAGGCAATTATATTCATGAACACACACACACACAGAAAGCCCCGTACGGCTTTGTTGTTTAATCAGAGGCGCTCTGGTGGAGAAACTGCTTCAAAGTACTTTTGATATCTTTAAGTAATTCAACAGCAATGTATGATAAATTAAATCATGACAATTATATTACAATTCCCCAGCAGTTTTTCCACTAAAATGCAATGAATGTGAATAATTACGACTGAACACTCACAGGTTGGTGAGAGCACTGAGAGAAAGGAAAGCATCTCTGTGGATGAACTTGATCTGGTTTCTGCTCAGGTCTCTGTAGAGTGGTAAAGCAAACAGATACACAAGCTAAACATATACAGATGGCTCTGGGTAAAGATTCAGAATTCAGGACAAGCCTTGTGCAAGTTCACTATGAGGAGATCAGTCAGAGTGTGATTACTGAACTGCTGTTCATTTAATTAAAAAAGCCATAAACTGGTCATTTTACCATTGCCTTGAAGCCCTCTTAACCACAGTAAAACTCACTGTAATATAGGGCCTCCCGTAACTTATTGCTTTTATAAAACAGCAATAAAAAAAAGCAACAAACAGTGAAAGTAACACATTTTAATGTGGAAAAAATATTAAGCAACACAACTGTTTTCAGCATTTACAATAATAAGAAATGTTTCATGGGCACTAAATCAGCATATCAGAACGATTTGTGAAGGATCATGTGACATTAAAGACTGGAGTAACGACTGCTTAAAAAAATCAACATTACCAAAAACTCATGTATTATATAGATATTTATTTGATATAATATAATTATATTAATACTTACAATATTACAATATTGTTTTTTTGATCAAATAAATACACCCTTATGAGGCTTTTTAAAACACCAATTTTTACTAACCCTAAACCCTGAACATTAGTTTAAGATAAAAATATTTTGTTAAATACATTAATGACACAAAAATTATTATTCATAATAAATAATAATAATAATAATAATTATTATTATTACTATTTTTGTTATTATTATGAAAAACATTTTAGTTCAGAACTCAATATTGAACTTATGCTTTTTCACAATGGTTTTATATGTATTTCATATAAAGTAGATTTTTTTTTTAGATTTTTATAGTTTCAGGTCTCTCTGTTGTACCACTCCATGGTCTTTTTCTTCTCATATAATAAAATATTTTCAAATCAAATCAATATTTCATGTCATTTTATTTATTTATGTGGCAAGTAGGCATGTAATAAGTGGAATAATGTAGGTTTTAAAACAGGACTGATCACCCAATCTGAGATTATTTCGTGATAATGACCTACTGACTTCACATTATCATTTCCATATACATACATTTATGGCTCATTTATGAAAATTGTGATTACTTACAGCACTCTAAGGCTAGCCATGCCTTGGAAAGTTCCTCTGTCTATCTGCTGGATCCGGTTATGCTGTAGACCTCTGCAGCACACATAATTAAAAAAAAAAAAACATCAGTGAACTCAAACTTCAAGAACTCAAAATTGTGTATGTCGCATGATAACCAAACTTACATATCCTGCAGTCTGACACAGCCCTGAAAGGACGGCAGGTCTTCAATCTCATTATAGGAAAGATCTCTGTCACAACACACACACAAATGTTGAGACACTGAGCTTATGAGTAATGGAACTGTTTTGATGAAGTTTAGACAGGAACTAAAGGGTCTGTGATGTGTTACAGCAGTCAGTCTGGGAGCAGGCCTGCCTCTGGCTCGCTCTCCTCCGGGAGGTCATTAGACATCACTTTAAAACATCCCCCTGCAGCTGTGCCTCTGACAGGCCACTGTGTACAGACCTGTGAGGTGGATGACGCCTGACTGACGCACACTGCGCTTGTGTGCGATGGAGTGTGTCTGTGTGTATTTGAAGCCGAGACGGAAAGGGGAGTGTACGGTTATGACTGACATGCCGAGCATATGTTAGTCTCTTGAATGACAGCACCGGCTTGAAGGCTTTTCCGTGACACTCGGTGTTCTGAGTGATGGCTAACCTTTGTGCGTTTGGGGGCCTGTGCCTGATGATTAATTACAGAGCGCTCGAGGCTGTAACTGGCACATCATTGGGCACTCATGGACATTTGACTGACATGTGTTACAAACTATTATGAGCAGTATGTCACATGCTAATGTGGTTACAATGTGGCATTTACTGCTATTATCTTTGTGTGTATGTCTGATGCATTGCACTGTTGTGTCAGAAGTATATATATAATTATAAACTGTGTTCATGTGTAAGTATGACTTACAGTGTACGCAGCACAGTCAGATCCTCACACAAGTCTGCTGGGATGCTTCTGATTTTAGTTCCTGTTAAAGTCCTGGACAACACAAATCACAAAAAAGGTTTAAGTGTGATTATTAATTCATACTGCATTTCAAACTTTATTAAATTACTGGCCTTTAATTTTTGTCATTTATTATCATTTCAGGCTGTGCTGTGTGACTTCCACATTAGGGAACTTAAAATAAATGTTTTTTATTGTAACCGACACTCTGTTTTGTGTATGATTATGCCATGTAAAATAAACTCACAGGCTTTCTAGATTTATTGTTCCAGTCAGGCTGGGGAAATCTTGCATCATACTGGCACCACGCAGCATTCTAAAATATATAACAAATGAAAAAAAATGAAAACACTGTGTTCATTAACTCAACATAAAAAGGAAAGCTTAGCAGAAACTTTGACTTGCTCTTTTCCATATAATGAAGTAAATGGGAATGCTGTAAAGCTCCAAATGAAGGAGAAAAACACAATTAAAGTATGACATATAGTTTATATGGAAAAGTGTGATATACAAAAAATAAATAATTGATTAAAAACCTTCTTTATCGTTTAATGGAAAGACTGGAAAGAAAACAACAACATCTTAATTTTGGTGTGACTAATTGCTATAAGGATGAATAAACAGAAATTAACATATCACAGTGTTTACTTGCTTCTATATGCAAAAGAGAAATTAACTGACAGGTGTCAATGTGAGTGACTGACATGTTTAATGTGAGTGTAATTAATTCAGTTCCAGAACAATGATTGAATAATGGTTCTGCTTACAAAGAGTGCAAGTCTGACAGGTTCTGGAAAGCAGTGGTTCCCACGAAGGAGAGCGGGTTGTCAAAAAGATGGCTGCAGACACAGATATAATGGATGTTTATAGCGAGCAAAATAAATAAATAAATCACAATATTTCATCTAGACTGTGTGTGTGTTCCGTGACAGTGGGATCAGCGTTTGCTTACATTGTGCGGAGCAGGGAATTCCTACGGAAAGCTCCCTCAGGGATAGATGCAATGTTGTTACTATGAAATCCACTGGCAAACAGGGAAAAATTAAGCGCATTATTAAATCATTAAGCTAGAAATCTTTAAGAAGCTCTGTGAGACTAGATATTTTCCCTCAGGATTCATAACTTCTACATCACTGATCACAGCTCAAAATTATGAAGCAGTTCTAATTCTCAACACTAGATGGCAGCTTGGCACAAGTGACTATTTTTTATGCTCTGGTGTAGAGGTTAAAGGCATAATATGTAACATTTTTGTAATAAAATATCCAAAAACACTTGCACAGTGTTATATATTTCATGCAGTTGTGTACTTACATTATCTCAAAAGTTCTGTAGGATTTGTAAATTCAAAGAAATTCCAGATTTAAATAATGAACCGTCCCTGTTCCTTGTCGCCTATCAATGACGCAATACCCGCGCTATCCTCGGTTTCCGCCTATGAATACTACGGCAACACGCGTGGACAAATGCGGAAGTGGTAGTTATTTACTGTGCATTTCCATATCATGGATCATGATTACACTCTCCACAATCCCAAAAAAAGGTAGATGTATACAAACTGAGGCAAGAAGATATTGGAACAGTCAGCGAAATAAAGCGAGATGAAATATTGGTGCCGAAATGGAGAGAGCATCGCGAAAACCTCAGACTGGACAGAGACTTTTAATAGATGGGTAAGCAAATACATATTATTCATTGTGTAAGTAATAGTCATGTGCAGGTGGTTCGGTGATAAAACAGATATAAATGAGCTTTTCATCCATGAACATGATTTGTGAAAACGACATCTCCCAGTGTTCAATGCTCCATCGTTGCATCATCGAACTTTGCCTCTGTTATAGTTTTGAAAATGCGACCTCTAGTGGTGAAAACTTACATATTGTGCCTTTAACAGACAGCTGTCTGGGACACTTGATTTATATGCTATTCTAGACTTTTAAAAAGAATTCCTTTTTAGAACAACTTCAAAATGATGAAAGTAGATGCACCCGAAACTTGACGTCCTTTCCTCTCTGAAACAGAGGTTCATTAATCTGAAATTTCAAACTATGATATAACACCACCAGCCATCCACATCAAAAGCCAAGTGTCTTAGAGGAACGACTGGAATGACTGTCAATGAGTGTTGGAGTGTGTGTGTGTGTTTGGAGATACTCACAGTTCTTTCAGCTTGGGCAGCGTCTGAATGGCCTCTGGGAAGGTCTTCAGATTATTGAAGTTTAGATCCCTAAAAGGAGACGGCACAGATGAAAGCTATTCACATAAGGGTAAACCACCCTTGTGAAAATTAAACACTTCAGCTAAAGCAACTTTTATTGTTCTTTATACTTTCTTTGTACTGTATATTTAATAAAGCAGTATAATAAAGGCTATTTCTGTTGCCACTCTATGTTTAAACAAAGACAAGAGAACCATAACTAAAGATCATTTTTGGCTAAAAAAACAAAACTAAAAAAAAAGAAAAACCTGAAAGAAAATTTGTTTAGAGAAATCAAATGTGCTGTTTATAGAGGGCAATCCGGACAGTCAGTCTGCTGATTTCTTCAGTGTGCTATTGTTTGTCTCAGCTGCCACACGATACACAACCTGGCACGATACTTCCTCTCTACCCCCTAATGCCCCTGTCCGGTGTCCCACTCTCCTCCCTAGGGGCGCAGGACGTTGGCGTGTCCTCATCCTGTCCTAATTATGGTCAGAATAAGTAAATAAAGCAGAGTCAGCGATGGCTATCTGCCTTCCCCTTCCCCTTGCCTCTTCCTCCCTGACGCGGTGGATGCTTGCTAAACGAACTGTGGTAAGTGGAGAGAGAGAACGGAGGCAATAAGGTAAAGCCGAAGGTCTTGAAAAGACTCCTTTGTCCTTTATCGGTATACTGTAAATCCTGCTTAACTCAATTCAAGTCAAGCAGTAATAACTCATTAGAGTTGCCGGGCTTTAGGTTAATCTCCAATCACATCAAAATATGTAGAGAAAATGCATATTACTATTTATTTGAAATAACTTTTATAAGTCAAATACGTTGCTTTACACCCTAAAATAACTTTCAGAATAACAACTTGCTCATACTGAGCGTCAAAGAGGGACTCGGTTATGCTATGTAATAAAATGCTTGCAAATGCTCTCATAAACCTCTACATAACCATGTTTTGACACTTCTTGCACAACACAAGCTTTTCATTCATAACAAGGTAACATTTGAGGCTCAAGGTTCAAGGATTACACCCTCGCCTTAACCTCTGCTCTACACTCATACAGGTATTTAAATAACTCTCAGCTAAAGCATCCTTACAGAAAGTTCCTAACATTCTCTGCAACCTTGAGTTTTGCAGAAGAGGGCGCTAGAGCAGCAGATAACTATCCTATCAAACACTGCACTACTATACTTGTTGCACTCTCATACAATCTCTTGTAAAATTATGTAGCATGATGTTATTGATGAAAGACCCACTGCCGAAGATATAAATGTAGCGTTGCATGCAGTTACAATCTCTTTAATGACAGGAAGCGTGGCTACACATGTAGGTGAAGGGGAACTCACAATGTCTCCAGGTTGTCCAGCCCATTAAAGCAGTTTTTTCCAATCTCTTGAATTCGATTGTTGTGTAGATGCCTGAACAATATGGACAAACAAGATTTTAGAAGCAATAATTTAGATATTCACTCACACACACACCCAATAGACAAAATTAAAAATCCATAATTTTTTTTCAAAAATTAGATTCAAAATAAAATATAAATCAGGCAGGGCTGTCCTTTGGGCAATGTAACTCGGTCTGCGATTGTATTTACGTGTATATATTTATATTCATAAAATGTATATTATATATATAAATATATTTAATATATGAATGTAACATTTTTCTTACATACACACACATGTGTGTTTTTATATATACAGTACACACATATATTATAAAACTTATTTTTTGACAGCAATAGTTATAATATACAATAATGTTATAATATATGAAATAAAATATTTATGAAACAACCACATATAATAAATTGAATATAACAAACATTAAAAACATTAAACCTTCTGATCACACTGTAATAAAGTCTTCCTCACTAGGTTTTTTTTTAATGTGTAAATTGCCAAGAAAGGTTCTTAAACCTAAATTTATTAACTCGAGAAGCAAAGTGATGTGAGAGGTTTTATGAGAAACTGATTAAAATTTTAATGAATAAAACAAGAACAAATATCTGCCAATGTTAACTTAATTCAGCCTAGAACAAATGAAATCTACTTAATTCATATCCCAAGTATAAACTTTGTTCAGTTTCCCAGAGCAAAAAGACTTCATATGTTAAATTTGCATCTCAAGTATCTATTTAAGGATGTTTAGATAATTACAAAAATTCTCAGGAAGGCGTTTATTTTTTGCAGTGAATGAAAAATTTAATGCTGTGACTTTATAAATGACCTTTTTAAGACATTAATTATGGATGGGCAAATTAAGACCTTAAGACCAGCAGAAACCCTTTAAAAGGATAGCATCTCATCTATGCAGAATCAATTAGTCAGTTTTTAACTGTTCAGATGAATTTTCCAGTCATTAAAAAGACACACTGCTCAGCGGAACACCAATACAAACATTTTCTGTCCCAGGAAGATAACTCCTCAGCTGTTTTGCTGAGCACTTCACCGCACAGGTCTGTGTGTTTGTTCAGTCTACTTAACGGATTAATTGGCCTCCACTCCTAAGACAAATATTTTCCAGCAGCTGGAATGTAATTGGTAAATCAGACCCACATAGAAGCTTCCAGAAGTACGGCACAGGGAGAGAGACACAGAGAGAGAGAGAGAGAGAGAGCGAGAGAGGGAGAGAGAGGGTCTATAGCCTCTGTTTGACTTTGCAAGACACAAGGGTCCATTTTGCTTCCCCCTGTTTTCTCTCTCTAAAAATCGCCCATCCACGCCACTGTTTACTTGCATGTGTACTTAGCCATGAGCAAGTGTATTTGTATGAGTGTTTTACGAGCCGCCTAGGACTACAGTTAGTGTAGAGCATTGATGGATTTAACTGACGTGTGTTAAAGGGCAACAAGGGAAGGGAAATTTATCAGTGTTAAAAGCAGGATCTTATGAATTCCTCTAGTGTGTGGGACCAAAAAGGCAAAAGCACTCACAGAACAACCAGGCTTGAGAGGTTGGCAAAAGCGTTGTCGGGGATGTGTGTGATCCTGTTGAGGGCCAACGTCAGGGCCTGCAGGTTACTCTGGTGCCGCAGGGGCCCGATGGGAACCTCAGTCAGGCTGTTGTCATCCAACCAGAGATGCCTGAGCTGCTGCAGACCCTCAAAACTGTCCTCAGGCACTGATGTGATGTGGTTAGCATCCAACCGCCTGCACAGATCATAGAAGAGGTTTACTAAACGTGATGTAGATAGAGCAGAAATGAGTTGAAAATGTTGAAACAGATACTTCGACAAACACGCCACTTAGCGTGCATATTGGGAATAACAGTGTGCTATCAAGTAGGTGCTAAACATCAGTTAGCACTCAGTCCCTGAAACACTGTGCTGTTAAAGAAACACAAGCCATTTCCATGATCTCACTGCACTGGCCTTCCTTTTTCACACAGCCCAGGTGGGAACCTCAAAACTGGCCCCACTAAACGGGCCCCTTCAATGGGTTTATTAGAAAAGAGGACCACGCCTTTCAGGCCTGAGGGCTAATGACTGAAATAAACAGCGCTGTGTCAAATACTGTGGATGCTTAAAAGATCTGACTCAGTATGGATATACTTAACAACAAGTGTGAGCTGCACATGACCTCAGAAGACTATGAATAAAGCACACAAGTCACGTGGAGAATTTTCTATTTCAATTTTCTATTCTGAGTTAGGGCACTGAGATTTGGAATGGGAGCTAATCATAGGGAGGAAGGGTTTGATGGGTAATACTGGTGGGGTGGTGACTTCCTGTTTATGAATGGCTGACACTGACTAAGCTCTACTCTCCCTCCCCTGAAGATTGTACAATTAAAAAAAAACACAAAAGGGTAGAGCATGCGTAGGTGTAGATCTCAGTTAGAACAAGAACTAAGCTTTATGACCTTTTTACGGAAACTTTTAAGTATGGAAGCACACACACACATTCCGTTACCAGACTTAGCTGAGCTGTCTAATGCCTACCTTGATATTCTAACTCAAACAGAGCCTCATAAATGACTGAACAGACCTCACGACAATGATTACTCAATTTTTAAAGGCTTTATCTTTGTCCATCAAACAAAATGACATCACAAATCGACTCGCTTGGTGATGTGTTTGACTATTTTGGAATAAATTCACATTTATAATAATGCAAAAAACTTTTTTCCACCTAGTTTTGTCCTAAATTTAATTAGCCTGGCCATTTCTATTGGCACTTTTTCACTCAGCTTGTCTCAACTGCATTCTATGCAAAAGATTCATGTTCAACACATCAGGACCATGCATATGTCACCCTAAAATGTCTCATTCTACAGTCAGCTCAGTATTTGGAAACACAAACACTGTTGAATTAGGTCCTGTGGACCTACCAAAAGAAAATATAAACAGTTCATAATTGTTCACAATAGCCTTGTGTGTAATAATGGGTGTACAGTGTACTTTAGGCTTAGGCTAACTAGGTAAATAAACTTTTAGTGCTCTCTCATGCCATTCTGAGAAAGGAGGACTAAAGATTGCACATGGCGAGTGAAAACCAGTTTTTTTAATGCATGTACTGTTCCCCTTTTTTGTCTAAGTGCAAGTCTTTAGGAAAACTTTTCAGGACTGCAAGGCATTTGTGAACTACAGTGAGAGATCATCTAAACTGACGTGTGCTTTGGATATGAACTCTGGCTCACCTTCGGCTTTGGCACGTTTGAGAATGTTTAATTCTCCACTCTACACAGACATGAAGCTCACACAATGGGCATAATGTGGGGCCGGTGAGTGATAAGTAAACTGAAATCAGTGAATGAATGACACAATCTGGCATTCACAGTTCCTTATAGATCTATCCCAAAACGGACGGTTAATTTGTGAATTGAACTGAATCACAATGCAGGAGTCGAATCAGGTGGCTCTTATCTATGGAGATACAGATCTGTCAGCTGCAGCTGAAGGCTGTGCATGCTGCTTGTTTTGAACGTACAGATCTAGGCATGTCCACATCAGCCACTGCCAAACCTGAGTGTGCACATGCTAACAAACACATATAGTGCACGATTCACCAAAACTCAAAAGGGTTGGGTGGCACAGGCGAGAGACAGAGAGGATATTCATTTAAGATGTATAATCTCCAAGGAAACATTTGGCCACAGGAGCTGTTTTAACGTAACACATGTATTACTTTGTAAGCATTTTCAGATCATAGCTTTAACACTCTAAAAGGATGAAGGATAATTGTTCAAGATAATGAATTGCTCTTTAGTCTGTTTGCTAGGAAACCACAAAATTGACTTTTGAGGTTACAAGGCACAGATCTTTACCGGATCACTGCAAACTGTGGCACAGGCAGCTCTAACTAGGGATGCAAAGAATGTTGGCCAGCTAAAATGTCTTTTGTTAACAAGAAAGAAGGAAATGGAAAGAGTCCATTCACATTTAGATTCAATAACAGAATCATTGGCATGGAGGAAAAAGCAGTGTGCACATGAAATGAAACAGGTTTAATGTGATTTAATGTAAACACAGGCTGTTAATGGGTGATATATTGATAGGAAACAGGTTGAGTTTTATAGTTGTTGAGTATTCACAACTGATAAGAGACGACAGATAAATATATATTGTTCAAAAGCTAAGGCTCAATATTTTAACGAGTAGGATGAATTCAGTTGATCAAAAGGGACAGCAATGACATCTATAACTAGTCTCTCTCTCTCTCTATATATATACAGTATATATAAATATATATATATATATATTTTTTTTTTTCTTTTTTTTTTTTTCCTTTCTTTTATAAATGGTGTTCTTAGACATTTCTGTTTACCAAAAAAATGTATCATGCTTTAAATCAAAATATTAAACTGGAAAACTGTCTTCAACATTAATAATAATAATATTAAATGTAACTGATGCTGAAATTTCAGCATTGAAATCACAGGAATAAATTACATTAAAAATGCTTAAAAAAATATTACATTTAAATGGAACAAAAATCTTTGAATATTTTGGTATAGTGTTGTATATACTATATTTCTGATAAAATAAATGCAGCCTTATTAAGCATAAAATACTTTCGAATGGGAGTGTATAGGCCTATACACTGTAAAAGAACACAAATAGTAAAATATGAAAAAAAGTTATTTCGAGCTAATTTAAAACGGGGATTTGGGGGTTTTCAGTAATACTGTGCATCACTAGCTACAACCAAAAATTAAGTAGTTGATCTCTCAAACACTTGTCAGAGCAAAATTGCTGTGAGTGGTGAAGTAAAGTTTTTTTTCTGGTGTTTTCTACAAGCTTTGTCTCCACCTTGTTCCCCACAGCAATGTTACTGTAATTAGGAGGGGTTTTTTGTTAGCTTGATTAGTGCAGCTGAAGAACCTGTGCAGAAAGCCTGCAGGGTGAACACATTCCCGAAGGGCTGCCCCCTTCCCTCTCTCTCTCATGTGTCTCTCGTACTTGGCCTCTGCTCTGACTATATTCCCACTCTTTCTCTCATCATCCATGCTGAGGGGCAGAAGGCACGTTGATTGACAGGTCATTCTCTAAGGCCTTATCCAAAAGCTGGTGGACTGTGCCAAAACACATTACTTTAGCACCACAGGGAAAAAGAAAAGGAAAAACACACAACATGAGGGGGTGAGATAGAGAGACGAAGAGATCTGGAGAGGTGATAATGGTTGAGAGCTGATTTTTTAAACATACATTGTCCCACAGCAGAAGCAGCAGCTGGACTAAGTCACTTTGAGACAAAGTTAGAGGACAGACACACAAACAAACAATGCACAGTTACAGAAACACTAATGTATCCAAGACTTTACCATGTATATATTTCTAAGATCAATACTATCTAAACACTATACAGTTCTTTGACAAAATGACATGACAGGATTGCTTTTTTTTTTAAACAATGTACAGTATAAGCCAATCTTCTATTATGGCCAATAAATTGATTGTCTGACATTAGCAGCAACAAGCAATGATCAGCCAAAGATCTTAGCCAGTTATGGCCTGTCAGTCAGAAGAGTCTGGAAAATAGCATCGGACAGGCATGAGTAAAAAAAGACTGAACAGTCTTTTTACCCATGAAAAACAAAAGTGCGATAAAGGAAAACATTTCAGTTACCTGGTCGAAGTCATACTATTTATATTCAATATTATAACCACCATTTTGCCATCATGAGTGCAGTTTGGGGTCATTCATATTTTTGGGGGACTTTAATATTTTTGAAAGAAGTTCATTCATATTTTTTATGCTCACCAAGGCTGCATATATCTGATACAAAACAGTAAAAAAGTTATATTGTAACAAAACGGTAACCTTATTTTATTTTAATGTATTTTTACATTCAATTTTACTTGTGATGGCAAATCTGAGTTTGCAGCAGATTTCCCAATACCTAAACTTAACAACTACCTTCCTAACTATTAATATAAACAGCAAATTAGGGGTTTATTGAGGGAAAAATCATAGTTAATGGTATGTTAATAGCGAGAATTAGATCTTAACATAAAGTGTGACCATCATTTCTAAATAATAGCAATATTTTCTGTTTTACTACACCTGACTGACCCCAATTGTTTTGAATGATAGTTAAAATTAAAGTATTTGTTCCAGAATGGGTGGGAAAAAATTTAGTAAAATGCTTACAAAGACTGCAGGGCATGGAGATTCTTGAGAGCTGCGCTTGGGACAGTCTTCAACTGATTGTTCTGAAGCATCCTGAAAAAGAAGTATAAACACCACCATTATATACTGTGTTCCCCTCTATATCATAGTACAACAAGATACAAACACACTTCAAGGTTTCTCCACAAATACAAGCTCTAGTATTGATTTAATATGTGTTTTTGTGTGTTTGTCTCGTTCGGAGCTAATCACAGTGCATATCTCGCTTCCTCTACCCTATCAGCTTTCTGGCGTCACTCAAATGGCATAGGCCGCGAGGACAGCTTTTCCCACTCAGTGCCAGGCCACAGCACACACAACTACACACTAACACACACACATACAATTACATACGCAGCCCAGCCAAGAGTCATTCACAAACACATGACCACAGTAAATAAAAACCGGTCTCAAATCATCTCCAACATCTAGACTATAGCTCCAAAGCCCTCGGCTTTTGGTACACAACCTGTTTCCCTAAATCAATTCCCACAAGAGTGTCTGGATGAGCTATAACAGCACCATGGAGCTTTGAAATAGCCCTCTGGATGAGGGCAGGAAGAGGAAAAATTAGCTTTATGTAAAGCATGGCTGAGGAGACCAGGCAGCTGATAAGCTGCATTTGAATTGGCTCACAAACACCTGAAGGACAAAATATGAGTTACAGCAAAGAGAGAGAGAGGAAGAGAGAGAATGCATCATGCTGCATCATGATGAAAGGTACTCCATCAGACACTGACAGACTTGCTGATCCAGTAGCAGCCAAATTCCTGTTAGTTACACAACACCACTTAACAACTCAACAAAACTCACAGCAGGATCTACTGCTCTCTCACTGCGCTGTACAAGATATTCTCACTGGGTGAACAAGTAAGCCTGTATCAAATAGAGGTGTGTGTGTGTGTTGAATACTTACAGGACTTTAAGCTGATGGAGGCCAGACAGAGCCTCTGGGTGGATGAATGCAAGGTCATTACCAGCCAAACGTCTACAAAGAGAGAAAGAGAGATGCTTCATTTCAGCTAGACTGCAAAAATGTGAGATATTCTAATGGAAAGCTGGAGAAAGGGTATCAAAGTGAGTGAAAGCGAAGTTATGAGGGAGAAGAAACTGTGAAGAAAGACTCTTTTAAAAACTAGACAAGCTAGTGTAAAGTGTGGAGAAACGCACACCTGTGACTTTGTTTTACATTCGTTTTTACCTTTACTAAGCACCACATTAAGACCATGTATCCACCAAAGCATTTTTAGCAGCTGAAAACACCAGAAGCTCTGCTGGAAAAGCCTAGCCGTGAGTACTTGAGAACGCTTCTCTGTTTTCAGCTAAGACGCTTTGTTTGCTGTGGTATTACGGAATATCTGCTAAAGTAGTATGGCAGATGCATCGTGAATTAAATGTTTCTCCAAGCATTATTTTCGTAATTTTGTGGTAGTCCGGGGAATTCCATCTGGAGAAGACATGAATGCTCGGAGACAAACAATATTAACCTCTCCATTGTTACTCAGTCTTAGTACAAGCCGGGTGTGACGGTTGGTTATGCTATTAGTCCCGCCCCTCCTCCATCATGATTGGTTGGCTGACTAAAAAGTGACGGTGGTAAGTGCTTTCTGCGATGTGAAATGAATGCACCTCACTCCTGGTTTTCCCTTTGAAAACAACTGAACATATACACAATCTTATGAAAAAAGATTGGAGGACACGCAGCACGCAGGTAACTGACCAGTCTTAATTGACAAGCTTTTTTCTTTTTTCTAATGTAAGCCTAAGTATAATAGTTGGTAATAGTTTAAATTAAATGAAACAATTTTAAGAAAACTATTTCCCACGGCGGAACAACATTGTTGCTTTGTCACTTAGTTAGCAATATACTAAATATACAAATAAATTATGAATACACACATATACATTAAATACAACATTATAATTATACAATGATAATAACAGTTCTTGAGAACAAAATCAGCATATTGATTTCAAGTATCATGTGAGACTGAAGACTAGAGAAAATTCAGCTTTGCTAGTACAGGATTTAATTATATTTAAAAAAAAATAAAATAAAATAGAAAAAAGCTGTAAAAATATTTCACAATATTATTATTATTATTATTATTATTATTTATTTATTTTTTTTTTACAGAAAGCTCCAGTTTCAAGTCAGTGAGGCATTTTGTAAAGCTTGTCCAAATTAGCAAGGTAACTAAGCAGGGCATAGCTTCGCAAAGGGTCAACTGCTTGGAAACCATAAACAGCCTACAGGCTTAGTGCGGGAGAACAATATATACAGCAGCTGATATCTGCGGTGCTGACAGTAGTGTGTTTGATAAGCGCTGCTCTCTCCTGAAGTGCAAACTTGCTCTTTGTTGGCAAAAGCCTCTCCAGACTCTCTGTCTGACTGGGCAGCACAAATACCTAAGGACGTGTCAGAATGTGATGGCCGGAATGAATGTGCTGTGGAGTTGATGAGCTCTGATTGTACAGATATGTTTAGGGCTGGACAACACACACCCTGACACCTTCTATTCAGAGAGAATCAAGTGGACATCTTGAGACTGAATTTCACATTGCGTGTAAAGGCATGTACACAGGTTAAGCTGTACCACACAATACATGCCAGGGTGTAAACTGTTTGCATACATGCATTTTTCAATGCTGCATGTGCCGTTACTGATGTGAGAGAGTGTTTGTGTGTGGAAAGGTAGGCAAAGGGTCCACATAACTTCACCAAATCAGGCCTGAGAGATTAACACCAAATTTATCACCCACTGAAACCGGAGTCAGAGAGCTCTCTCACACTCTTCTAACTCTCTTATCATCTCTCTCTCTATCTGTTAGGAGCAGAAATAGGCCACAGCGTTTCAGAAAGAACAGAAAGTCTTCCATTTGGCCCTCTCATCACAGGAAGTGCTGGACAGCACACATTTATCTAGATGTTTACAGCATCAGGATGTTAACTGCCCCATGGTGGCCTTTAGATGCATGTCTGAAATAAATCAAATCTAAAATATCACATACAAACAAAACATTAACATTGTGATTATTTCAATGCAAAAAAAACTTGCAACGTCCATCCTCATTATAGCACCACCTGTGTGTGGAAGTAACCAATCTGAGAGAAAAGTCTTCAACAAGTTCTTCTGGCAATGTCAAGCTGCACTAAGTAATTTTGTTTTTGTTACAGAATTTTCCATGACTATCATCTAGACCTATTTTCCTATTGACAGATTTGAAAGCTGCAACGAACCGTGATTTTTTGGAGGACTTAATAGCTTGAAATGTTATATTCTTTCTTGTCTGCTGCCTTTGATTTCAAACAAACAAACAAAATGACAAACAAAACAAAATCAAAAGACAGCAAAATGATGCACCTTTTGGGGTAAAAAAAAAAAATCTTTCCCTCTACCACACCCTTACATTCTTCATAATAGCAAAGTATATATGTGGATAACACCATGCCTCCATAATTCACCTGCAGACCTGGAGAAAGACAAACAAGCAGAAAAAGGAAAGAGTGGGGGAAAACAACAAGAGACGCTGGATAATACAGCTGGAATTATGATGGTGAGGACATGACAGGGGCGGCTTATCAGTCCGCAGGATCATAGGGGTTCAGCTTCTAAGTGTTGAAATATTGCCACACACAAGGAGATGGATGGAGGGAGAAAACACAGGGAGAGATAAAGAAGACTGCTGGGACACTAAAAAGTTACAATTATGAACCGTCATGAACCTTTGACAGTTGTCTCTCTGCAACCACGACACAAACCCCAAATTACACAATCAACTGCTGTCTAATGGGGTTCTTGTTTACATCAACACATTTGTTGTGGCACACCAGTGCGGTTGAGTTAGCCTGCGGGAAACAGAGATGTTTTCTCAATCCACGTCTCTCTCTCTACATCGTTCGGGTTTGGCTGGATCTCAAAGCCACCAGATTTGGCCAGGCTTCCATGGGTGGATTCTTAAGCACACACTCATCGTCACTAGTCAGCAGTCTGATGCATTGAGAGGGGAGATGTCACCCCTGATCTTTATTTGTCTGGAACTAATCTAAGTCTCATTCTGTGGTCAACGTGTTGCCAAAGCTGTGTAGCGCTACTCTGGAGTGTTGCTTTAGTTACCACTTCAGTGAGCAAGGCAACTGTCACATGACCTTCTGAAGGGTTCAGCCTAGACTGAATTACCTATAACAAATTACAAATGAACTAATAAGGCAATGCAATGCAATACATCCAATATGGCATTGTCAGATTTTCCTACTGTATTGTTTAGGACACATCCAGCGAGGCTGGTTTCAGATTGGTCCAAGTGACATCATCTGGAAAACACAGACTCTGATGGTGAAATTTTTTCCCAGGTCAAGAACTTTAATGGTACACTTTTATATAAGTTTAAAATGTGTACTTTCAGTTCAGAACTAAATAATTGCAGTCTTCGCAACTGTACTTTAGGTCACTATAGAAATGTCTTTATATCTCATCATAAAGCAACTTTAGGCCACTGGCATACACAATACAAAATTATGATATGTTAAAATAGATTACAAAATGTTTTACACAAATTCATGAGAAAACCATAAGTGGACCTTTAAAGAGATTGTTATTCCAAACCTGTTTTTTTTTTAAAAAAAACTGTTTTTGTTTGTGTTGAACACAAAATATATTTTAAAGAAACAAAAAATTCTGTGGACGTTTAGTTACAGACATTCTTCAAAATATCTTCACTTGTTCAAAACCTGAGTTTCTTTCTTCTATTGAATACAAAAGAAGGGTGAGTAAATGATGAAATGATGAATCATTTTTGGATGAACTATTCCTTTAAATACAAGAAAATCAATCAGACACAATCTCTGGCATACTCACACATACAAATCTTATCAAGCCAGAGACACACACAAATCTAGGGAGGATTAATATTTGACAGCTCTGTATCTGTCAGTGGGGGTGGATATGTTTGAAGAGAGAGGTGTGTGTGGTTATGATAGAAGACTGCGTGACTCTGAGGCAGAGAATGGCTCTCCGCTGTGCTGTCACAGGTCACACACACACACAAGCACATCACTGCTGCTGCACTGTCAGGGTAAATGCGTACTGTAAATAGGTGTTCTGCTTACGGTGATCTTTTATGCCTTCGCCTCTACATGAGAACTACTTTTGAAAGGCATTATCTGACAGCTTACTTCTGGACACCCACACTTTTATACATAGCACTTTACATGCTCCACGTGAACTCCATCTCTTCATTTCTGAGTTTGTGTCGCTTCAACATGGATTTAGAAATGTAAAATCTGTCAACCATTTGCTTGTAAATACTTATTACAAAAAAAAACACTTATTACAAAAAGCTTAAACGACTCTAACTAAAACACAATAAAAACATGATAACGTAATAAAAACCATGATTTTTGAAAATGAAATGTAAAAAAAAAAAAAGTTTGATTATTGTACAGTAAAGTTATTTTAATGTTACAAAAGTTACAATTTTAATTTTATTTAGTTTGGTAAAAGTAGTAACAATAATACATATGATACAATAATAATTACAATTTTTGTTGAATACTATATGGTGATATAAATCACAAAGATTTGGCCAAAATGGCACAGCATTAATTTTTTGATTAATTTTTAATAATTTATCAGATAAATTTTGCATAGTTTTTTTTCCTCCAAATTGAAGCACACACATTAATTTTTTTTTTTTAATTTTAATCAAAATTTAATTTCAATTTTCTTTACAAAAATATTCGGATTTTGATTCTGCAAGGCACTTTTTTTGACATTATTATTAATTTAAACAAAACTTTTTCTTTTGATGGATTATAAATATTTTACCCAGTATTCTTTCCTCTTTATGTATAGATATAGGCTACTTAAAGATCTTGCGATATAAATGTAGCTGCTGAGTGGTTACAACAGTCCAGGATGTGTTTAAAAATAAATTTAAGCCCAGAAAGTGAACTCCTGACCCTCATGATTAACCACACCCATTGTGACCACTGAACCGTGAGCAACCTGACAAAGAGCATCTGGCACAATACAGTGCCGTACAGGTCCCGGAGACCTCATGCACCCCCCACCCCATTCCCAGATAGCACACGCTTCTGAAAACTCCAGTTGTCACGGAAACCATTGTTTTGCCCTCCTTCTTCCTGCCATGCATTCCTTCTCACAATGCGTTGAAAAGCAAATTGGCCTTTGACAAAGCACTGGAGGACTGTTTGGGAACGAGAGCTGAGGAGATTGGAGTGGATGAAAGACACACAAGGGTAAGAAAACACACTCCAATCAAACGAATAAAAAAAAAGGAAAAGAGCGAACAGCGAGGGGGAGCAGACTTTGGGAGATGGTCATTTCAGCAGTCTGGAAGCACAGGTACCTGATATCACTTAGATGTTATCTGCCCTTCCCACAGATGGGCAGGCGCGGGATGAGCAAAGGAGTAAAGAAAAGACAGACACAAAGAAAAAGATCAGTCACACCCAATGAGACTTCAGAACTTACTTCAGACATACAGATTTAGCCACTCCAAACCTGTCTAAAACAGTACATGCCTGTTCCTTTAACGCCATTAACATGCTACAAACAAGTTAGACGGAGCTTCAAAAGCCATCCTGAGATGCTCTGACTAATAGTACTTTGTAAGCTATGAGACTGTTCCAGATGTGCAGCACTGCACGGATGGTGCTGTGGGTGGCCGAATCTGCTCCCCGCTTATTCATGCACTTTTATTTGAAGGGAACTTTCAAGGTCTCTTAAGGGAGATCAGTCAATAACCCTTTCCTCTCAAGGGAAGTCTCAAGGTCTAATAGGCAGCATGTAGCTTGTTTGTCTCTAAATTATTTTATCTTCATTTTTTTTAGTTTATCTTTTCTTTTAATGTTAATTTATTATAAATAATACACATTATTTTGTGCCAGTATTGTATATGGCTAAATCACATGCCACTTGAACTGAGGTGCTACAGCCTCTGTCCCGACACATTAAAGAGCCACAAAATGGTGTTTACTAGGGATGTAACGGTATCAAAATTTCACGGTTCGGTAATACCTCGGTATGGATGGCACGGTACGGTATTTATTGAATCATTTACATAAAAAACAAAACTAATTAAGCGGCTCAAAAAAAGTGCCAGAAGTGTTTATTAAACAGTTTACATGAACACTGAACATATCAATGGCATACACATTAGCCATCTA
>JAUMHE010000053.1:10679537-10693657 GCA_032359235.1 Enteromius mattozi | reverse complement strand
AGAGAGAGAGAGAGAGAGAGAGCGAGAGCGGAGGCTGTCAAGGAGACGGAGAGATAGCATGTAGCAGCATGACAAAAATGCAGGCAGTACACAAAGTGTTTTCCTCTCTCTTTCTCTTTTCCTTTTGGGCTGAAAGGTGAAGTGTGTGGGCAGCTAGAAAAGCAAATGGTAGATCCGCAGCGAGAGAGGTCAGAACACTGACCTTAAAACACCCGCCGTTAGAGACGCCACAACAGAAACTCGCAGAGAGGAAATGAGAACCAGTGCATGTAAATCATAATAAGTGTGTTTTTATGTGACATTCTACTTGTTATACATCTCAGTCCTTTTGTTTATTTATCCTTCTGTATTCCCGCCAGAATTGTGTGTGCGTGATTCACTCTTTGTTCTGGAAGAGATGCACTGGAGCCCGGGCAGGTTTTTTTCAGCTCAGGCTGAGATCTTGATTAGAAATCCATTATATGTGGCTTCAAAAGCTGGGCTGCAAACAGTAGACATTGAGACCGTGTCCGATGGAGCCCAACAAACATGCTACAATAGCTAATGAGGCACATCTCCAACCCTGAAGGAAGAGAAAAACAAGGGGATGATATCGTCCGCCATCTTGGATTTCAATGCAAGGGCTGTCTTGAGTCTTGAAAGCATATATATATATATGAGCGCGAGGGCCCCTGGCCACACTGTGTATCAGATTACCCCCCAATCACACACACCGAAAGGGGCCTCCCTATCCCCCCTGCAGCTATGACCTTCCATCGCTCCGCTATCTTTTTTTTTCTTCTTTTTTTTGAGATCCGCAGGTTACCTGCCCTATCCAGTTACCCTTCAGGCTGCTTTCATTGGACCATGCACCACCAGAACACTCCCCTTTATTCTTTCATTCCTTATCACTTGCTTTTTCTCTCTCTCTTTCCCCCTTAGTGGTGTCCCTGGGCCCCTATTTGTGCAGCGGTCCCGGTGGTCCTATGGTTACATTATGTATTACTGACAGTCCTGTTCCTCCTGCACTCACACACACACACACTCCTCTACGCCCGCAGCCTTTCGCCCTGCTGCAAACTCTCTCAGTCGTTTGGCTGAGGTGCTTGGGAGCTGGATGAGAGAGAGAGAGAGAGAGAAAGAAGACTATGTGTATGTGTGTTTGGGTCTGTGAATGTGATCTCTATCCCCGAGTAGCAGGTTTCCTCATTAGGGGCCAGGGACCGCACTGCAGTGACAAAGACAGGGACGGAGACAGAGGCCTACTGGAGCCGTTACCGGAGGAAACTCTATCCTATGAGACTGATAACGTGTGCTCTTAAAGAGTGTGCATTCGTGACCGTGTGAGACCAGTTGTACTGCATTTATGCTATGTTTAAATAAAGTATAATCATTAACCTAAAAAGAATCGCAAAAGTGCATTTATATGGTACCAAACTGAATTGCAAAAAGTCTCAAACTTCTGTTTACTTCTATTTATAAATCACAACTTTACAATTAAAACTTAAGTGCAAAAGGTTAAAATGTACCCCCATTATAACGTACCCCCCCCCAAAAAAAATGACAAATCTGTACTTATTTACTCACCCTCACAACTTCATCTATGGAGCACAAAATAAGTTAACGGAGTCCAATGCTGTTTTCACCTCAGCAAAAGAAAAAAAGGTTTTAGGTTACCTTATTTTTAAATAATATTTTTTTCTGTGTAATATTCTTAGTTAATATGCTGCCTGAAAATATTAAAAACCTCGTTTTTAACACAAATGAGAGAAATACAATGTAATACCTGTTGGGTATTGTAAAGGTAAAATCCTGCAACATGCTCAAACAGTTGACGATTTCAGCTTGCAAAGGCAGATACAATTTTGGCATTGTCATTAAAATACTAACCCAACGACTACAAATAAGGACCACCCTAAGCGCTACAGATGGAGCATGACTGAATGGAAAATGCATACTACAAACATGGAAGGAAGAAGAAAAGCCTTGTTTTAGGAAAGCTCAGGAACATGTCAAGTCTCAACAGAGCACTGTAGATTTTCTGCCTGTCAGTAAGAGTAACAAAAATAGAGCAGGAAAGAGACAGAAGCCTAGTTAAACTCATGCTATAGGACAGAGAACATTGATTTATGAATGACAGCCTTATTTTCTATGAGGACAGAGTCATTCCCTTTTTCTAAAACAACATTTATTCTTCCACAGCTTAACGTTGGACGCTCTCTCTTAATCACTCTGAAAGAAGCACAACAAGCCTGTTTGTCTTTGACTGAACATACTCAGAGGCAAAGTCATAAACTTTTACAAATTTGCACGTGATATCTTAGAAACCTGTGCATATTCAGTAACTTACATGCAAACCACTTTAACATGCAGTTTTCAAAAAAATATGGAGAACAGTGTTATAGCCAAACACGCATCCAGACTGTAGACTTGCATGCTTTCTTGTGATGCTGTACACAGCTTTGTGTCTATGGCAACCTAGAACACAGAAATGCAATTCAATCTATGATTTTTTGCAGTGATTACATTTAAGGGTCTGATAACCAACATGGATAATGTTAATTAATAACATGCTGTTTTGTACAATTAGAACTAATCAATTTTTTCAATATATATAATGCAAGTTGAGCTTAAGTGACAAGACATCTATAATGTTACAAAAAGTGTTTAATATATTTTTATTGTCAGTAATATATTTACTGATGAACAACAAACGTTTTAAATAGAAAAGTGTTTTGAACTGCAATAATATTTCACAATATTACAGTTTTATTTTTGATCAAATAATTGCAGGCTTGGTGAGCATACAAGATTTCTTAAAAAAAAAAAAAAAAAAAAATCACACATATATGTAAAAATATAAATTATTTATCTAATACTCTTCAGTTAATCAATGGAATTAATAATATAACAATTAATTAATCGACACACATAGATTTATATATAAATATTTATTCTCAATTAATTAATATTACAAAATGCAGTGCTATTTTGGGGTTTATTCTTTAGAGAAATACATATTGTATTACGTATATAAGAATGACAAGTAGTTATGTAAAAAACATTTAAATATCAGACAAAAGGGAATTATTGGTCAATCACTACTGTTCATTAACTGCATTTAGCACAGACTTTTGTGTCCACATTTGCATTGTTACTTGATATGTATAATTATTTAAGGTAATTAAACAATAGCAACTACTCTCCGTGGGCTCACAAACTCCTCTGCTAAGATTCTGAGGGTTAACTTTTACATTTCCACTGCATCAGTGAAACATGGGAGCATCCGCGTGTCGGCAAACCACACCAGCACCGCAGCAGGCCTTTTGGTGGCCACAGCTGCCCACAGAGCCCCACATCACAGCTGGGCCAGTCCGCTCACAGCTCTGCCAAGCCCGAAGGAGCCTAGCCACAGCCTGTCCCATGATAAAGCCTGCAGATGTGGTGTGTGTGTGTGTGCGTGTGATTGTGTGTGTCAGGGCATGGGTGGGTCTCATTCACCGGCTGGATTTTAGGCCAAGAAGGGTGAGGCGCTTCTGTGACAACTTCATTTTGATTGACAGGCCTGCAAATGATGTCTTTTAAGGATCAAGTCGAAAAAGGGTGTTCACCATAAAAATGGACTTGAAATAAGGACACTTTTTGTCCTACTCCATGTTGGTGTATCTTACTGAAACTTTTAATTTTATTCCGAAAATTCATAGGATCCTTTCTATTTAGTCACTTGTATATCATAGCTGAAATGTAAAATAATACAAACAAAACAGATTATTTCAAGGGATTATTGCCTAAATTCTGAACGCGCAGCTTGTGGGATTGATTAAAATTGTGTGCAATACCTACAATCCCGCACAGAGTTTCAAGGCCAGAGTTGGGCTGAGGGTTTGTTGTTTCAAGCAGGACCTCCACCCTGAATACGAAGCACATTAGTCTCTTCTCACAAGCCTGATGATTTGTTTTTCCTTCAGCGTTACATACAGTAGAGAGTGAACACTAAACACTGGAAGCCTATCAGTGGGTCGGATGATGTCATGCCTGACAAATTCCTCTCCTTCTCTACACAAGAGAGAAGTTTGAGTCATATTAGAGCTCCGGCAAACTGTCTGCCACTCAAGAAGACAATTATATGGTTTGAATCATAAAACAATAAAAAAAGGCACCTTTTCTTTAAGAAAGACAGGCATGATAGACTCAATGATGGGATATAAGCTATATATATCCCATCATTCAAACACGTATTCGGACCTTTAAATGTTTGGGAAAACAGCACTGACGCAGAACATGGGAATTAAATGGTGAGTAATGGGTTCCAGTCTAAACCCTCTTTGAACTAAACTACCTGAGATCCTTAAAAAAAAACTACAGACTTGCCTTATGCTAAAAGAAAAAGAATACGACCACACACAAACACGCATAATACTCAAAAAAATATATACAGTATATTATATAAAAAATAAAATACATTCATCAAGTCACACTAACACACAGGGAGCTCTATGCCCAGTCAAAGAAAGGCTACAGTCTGGAGTCACAGAGCAAGAAGCCAATTCCCTCACGTGAGCTCTAACACAAACACTCAGCCTTGAGAGCAAACATGTCAACCCACAAAAAAAAAAAAAAAAAAATTCAGAGTCTGAGAGAAAGCAAAGGATTTACAGAAAGAGAAAGACAGCAGGAATCCGAGAAAGGAAGTATATTAAGCTGCTAATTCCACAAGAACACCATGGCTGTAAGCAGACAGTGCATTGGGGCTGTGCTGATAGCCTATCTGTAATGAGATATGAACAAGGCTGAACACACCACCGATCTACACAAACCACATACACTGGAGTCGGACTGCAAAGTTTGTCAAGAGCAAGTCAGTCTCTCTTCACCTCCCTGTATTTACTTAAATGCAAAATTTAATATGTAAAATATCATGGAAAATGTGCTTGAATATGCATAAATAACATTTTCCAAACAGAATTAACAAAACAGGCTCTGTATAACTATATATTATTATATACAGCTCAAATATCAGTCATGTTTTCATAAAGCCTATTCAGTGTTACTAAATGTAAATTAGTGCTGTCAAATGATTAATCGTGAATAACTGCATCTAAAATAAAAGTTCTTGTTTACATAATATGTGTGTATACTGTATATATTTCTTATGTATATATAAATACAAACACATGCATGTATATTTTTAAGAAAATAAATGCTATATACTAAAATAAATATAAGAATATAACTGTATAAACGTAAATATACATATTAAATATGCACAGTACACTTACATATATTAGCTTATGTAAACAAAAACTTATTTTGGATGTGATTAATGCTAATTAAAAATAAACCAGTGATCAGCACAAACATCTGCAACAACGATAATAATTAGAAATGTTACTTGAGCATCAAATCAGCATTGACAATAAACATCTCTTCTTTTTATGCCAGTGTTACAAAGCCTTTAAAAGTACTTGTATGGCATCAAATTAAATAACTAATAATAATAATAATATTTAAAAAAAAAAACTCTGGTGAGAAGGAAACATTCTTCCACTAAAGAAGGATAAGCTATCATGATATTAGCCAATTTCTGACATTAATCAGCTGATATCTCAACAGCTTAAAATAACAGTTGTTTTAATACAGCATCAGCAAGGTCAAATTACCATGTGATTGCTAAAGTTTGGCAGCGAGTGCTGTCCAGATGTCTTTGACAACATCACCTAAATGTAAGCTGCCTCCCATAAGGGGTTTGACACGGACAAAATTTTAAAAAACACACGCGTCTCATGGCCAGCAAGTTCTTTTCCACAGTGATCCAACTCAAACTGGTCCACGCGTTCGCTCTCTATCTCTCTGGAGAGGTGAGCTGAGCTGGACGGAAGCTTGATAGGAACGAAACCCAAATAAAACCAGTTTTCTGGGAAACAATTTCACATTCCAGTGAGACCAGAGAGGCTTCCCACCTTCCAGTAAGAGTGTGTGTACAGACCTGTCTGTGGCTGCACCTATTTGCGTGTTTGTGTGTGTTGTGACACTAAGAGACAGAATGTGTGTGTGTGTGTGTCTCAGTGCTATCCCAGCTCATCTCACTCAGTATACCCCTCTGTTTATCGTTCAGCCCATCTCTCTCCCTCTGTTTCTCTCTCCATCCTTCCCCTTCATTCCTTTCCACTGATCTCAGATCCTCATCCTGTCATTTGTCTGGTGTCCATTAGAAAAAGAAGATGTGATGGGAGACAGTCGTTTCTAACGTAGCAGATGGCCTTCTTCAAGGCTCCATCAGGAAGCTCACATTAAACAAACCCATTAACTGCCAAGGCAACCTGTCTGCATCCCAACAACACTATTGACCATGAACGATCTCTTAATCACATGGCCATCTCTGCAAGCGTCCACAACCTTTCACTTCTGGAGGACGGAGATGAACTCGAGCGTGTGAATGGAGTGAGTCGAAGGGAGTGTCCGGCTGTCCTCGGCTGGTTTAGAGACCGTACACAGTGAATCAGACTGGCTTTGACTAGAATTCAGCACTTCAATAAATTACAGAGGGGCCTCTTCTCTACCTTACTAGCCTACACTCTGTCCTGCCTTCCCTACACATACTTTTGAAATGTGAAAATTACTAAGTAACTTCATAAATATTCATGCTTCAAGTCATGCTTTCAACAGAGGTCATTAGTTAATGTACAGTACATTCAAATTATGAATGCCATGAAAATTTGATTAATGTAGTTAAATGTTTATAAACTGCACAAATGTTTGTTAAGGACTAATAAATGTTCCTTAAAGTCTAACCAATATACACTACCCTTCAAGAATGTTTTAAAAAGGAATGAATGCTTTATTTAAGCAAGGATACATTAGTTATTCATACAGATTTTTATTTCAAATACATGTTTTTTTTAACGGGAGGATCCTTAAAATATATTAAGGTTCCTCTAAAATTATTAAGCAGCACAACTGTTTCCAAAATGATAATTAAAAATGCTACTGGAACATATTAGAATAATTGCTCCAGGATCATATGATACTAAAGGCTGGAATAATGGCTACTACTGTAAAATTTGAGCTTCACCATCACAGGAATTTACATTCTGAAATATATTAAAATAGAAGACAATGTATTTGTAATAACATTTCTCAATATTGCTTTTTTTTATCGAATTTTAGTGAAATGTAAATGTACCTCAATGGTTTTAAACTAATAAAAAAAAGAACAAGAAACAAAACATCCCTAAAGGTTCTGACATTACTCTCTTTCTCTCCCTCTCTCTCTCTGTCTCTTTCACACACACACAAACACACACAATATTGCAAACCCTTAAAAATAGCAACACAAAATGGAGCATGACTGGCTCAAATATGACATGCCACACAGACAAGGAGACAGCAGAGGTTTTCGAAATGAGGAAGAAAATGATGAACTGGGAATAACTGTTTATTTTACTGCCCTCTAGACATAATGTATCATCAGCTCAGTTTAAATAAATTCAACACGTTCTGCTTTTCTGTCTCTCTCACACTCATAAACACACACAAACTGTTGGCAGGAGGCAGCGCGTGGACAGATGCAGCGGACCCGAGGGGGTCATCTCTAGGTCAGGAAGTGTGCGGCTGTGGAGCGATGATGGACCCTGCGACTCGAGGTCGCTGGGGGTCGCACACGCGGGCAGAGAGGAAATGCCAGCCAAGTGGCACCACGCAAGGACCACACACGTTCAAATCTTCGGCCAGGAGGAAAGGTGCCATGTTAAACTCTCCTTACTGGAAGATTTGGACAGAGAAGACATCCGCACTTCTTCAGCTGCTGGACTCTTCTCAAGGAGTTTAACCACCGGAGATCACAACACACGCAAACCTTGGATTAGAGCTCATCTCCGGTCCAACTCCTACTTGGGACTACTTGTCAGTTCACTAATCCAGTCCTCATAGTTCCTCACAGCAGAACGGACATTTGGTGGATATTTTCTCCACATGGGACGAAGTCCACGGAACAAGGGCATGGCCAATAAGGCATGATTTGAGGTCTGAGTGCTGCATGTGTAAACACATGCAATGCTTTAAGACACTCTGGCAGCCTAACAGTCTCTCTCTTTGTCCCACACCCACCATTTCTGAGTGAGAGAAAAGCTCTTACGCGTCTCTCTAATCATCAGCCATCCTTCATGCTCATCAAAAATATAGGGAAGAAAAACTAAACCAAAAGCACCAAAAAGGGAAAGATACATGGTGACAGACAGATACTATTTGGTATGGGAATCAAATTTTTTTACGCTTTAATTGTTTATTTTACTTTTTGTAAAGAATAAATATTTGGTGAAATAAAGTGTGATTTCACTAATAAACAATATTTTACTAAAATAAAACAACAGGTAAAACATTAAATTAGGAAACACATATTCACTATAAACTTCTTCCTCAAGTCAAGTAGGTGTTTGTAATAGTTATGTTATGCAGATTTAATTTAATCCAATATTTGGCCTTATCTGAGTGCTGCATTGACAGCACTGACAGCCATACCAAACAAAACAAAAATGCAGTAAAATTTAATTCATTAACATTTATAAAATTACTGACAAACTACATAATGGACATCTTTATCTACACAATGTAACATCAACAACCAGTCAGTAACTAAACTGATTTAGCTTTCACTGTAAGTTGTACGTGTTTGCTTTACTAAAATAAAAATAAAAAGTGTGCACGTAATTTGTTCTGGAATCAGACTACATGATTGCATTTTATGTTTTCAATTCACTGGAGAGAACTGGCTGATGAGAGTCATTTATTCTATAATCTGGCTACACTGTCCATGGAGTAGTCTTATAAGTCTTAAGTCATGGTGTTTTAGTTCCAAGTGTAAACCATTTCCCATTTACAGTTGTCAAATGTACTAACCCTAGATTTTATTGTAGTAAGTTTAATCTTTGGGACTCGATGCGCAATGTTGTACACGCAATGTTGTTCTTGAAAAAATGCGGTCACAGACATTCATGAGGCTTCACCTTTAATGGCTGAGAGAGTCTTTGCCAGAACGCTGAACACAGAGGGCCCTCTTCTCCTCCAGAGCTCTTCTCATGACCTGTGTGTGTGTGTGTGCAGGTATGACTGAAGGCTGCCTGTGTTCATGTACATAAAACAGCCTTTATCCTGAACTATCCCAATTTACCTCATAGCATCGGAGCTATAAATCATTTGTGCAGCAATGAGGCATACAAACCATCTTCAGGTGCAGCACTGCACTAGATCAACTACACCACAATTTTCACAACAGTAATTTTATCTGACAGATTCAATGAAACTGTGTAACTTTCTGTGGTGGCGTACTCAAAAAAATCTAAATAAAAAAAGAGCACTGACAAACTTTTATCCTCCACTTCACATTAAATCTCCCATTAAAAGTGCATTACCTTGCCAGTCACTTTCTGTCACGTACCCCCTGACTGCACAGAAACCGTATTGTCTTCAGAGGTGAATGTGAAAAAAAGCACTCACTAATCGCTCTATACATTCATACAGGGAAAGGTGTGGAAAAATGGTGCGGCCGTTCCATCTGACTGAGCTTGAAGACATGCAACCCTTCCCACAGCCTTTAAGATGGAAAAGAACATGGCGTCTCTGTTTTGTTAATGGGACACAAAGGCACATTCCAGCTCCTCAATGCTGAAGGGCTTTCTGAGGCTGAGACAAGAGTGGGCTAATGGCGTGTGGACAGACGGTTAAGGGGGGATATCCCCACTGCACTAAGCCAGCGCACACACTCACATATACACAAGGGAAATTTATTCAGCCAGCAAGGGGACACCAAAAAATAGGCAAGGTAGACTGAAAAGTAGAAAGGGTCAAAAGTAAAGGAGTCACGTGCTGAACTATGAAGGACATGCCACTGAATCATAAAAAAAGACATTCTTCAAACTTACTGGATAAGAACGTAAGTAAGTGAGGAAGTGAAATTCCAAAAATATTCACATTATTTTTGTCAGTAACAAGGCTACTCTATGGCGATAAAGTAAATAACAAGAGTCAAACAACAACCAAAAAAAACTATATGCGACCCCAGACCCAGTCACTTTTGTAGCAATAGCCAAAAATACATTGTATGGGTCACAATTATTGATTTTTGATGCCAAAACACATTAAGATATTAAGTATAGGATATTATGAGTTTTAGGATATTATGTTTAATTAAGATATTTTGTAAATTTCCTACTGTAAATACACAACTTTGAAGGTGATTTTCTCAGTATTTAGATTTTTTTGCACCCTCAGATACTCTTAGAACCAATTGAAAATCTGGTATCTCGGCCAAATATTGTCCTATCCTAGCAAAACAATGGAAAGCTTATTTAGCGTTCTCAATTATAAATCTCAATTTAAAAAAAAATTGACACTTATGACTGGTTTTTTGGTCCAAGGTCACATATAAGGCATCTTGCAGTGATGCCATGCACACTCCTACAAATAAAGGTTCTGGTTCTGGCATTGATAGTTTCATAAGGAACCTTTAACGTCCATGGAACCTTTCCATTAAACCTTTCAGTTCTTAAAAAAAATTAATGTGTGAAGATCTGATCTAAAGGACCTTTTACACACATAAGTAACAAAAAAGAACCTTTCTTTTTAAGTGTGTAACAATAATACAAGGTAAAAATTCTAAAATAAATTCAAGAGATATTTTTTCAATCAATTACACCCCTATACAACATAACAGACACATGTTTATGAGGTGCTTGTTAAAACACTATGAAGGCCATTTGATCGAAAGCAGAGTGTAATAAGCTATGAACCACTTGCAGTGGGAGTTAAGTATATAGTTACATCCGCCCATACAGCACAGTCAAGGTCAAAGTTTCCCTGGTGTGGAGCGATACTACAGTGCATATTTGTTTCTTAAGCCGGTGCTAAGTCTCTCACTTGCCCTGCGCCGATACTCCGCCTAAACAGAGTATGATTAACCTGAAGCATTGCGCAACAACCTGTTGAAGTGAGCAAACTATATTAACCCCACAAGACTGAGACCTGCTATCTGGACTGGGAGCATAATAATGATCAACCAGACTTGCCTACTCTTTTTCTCTCACACTTTTACACACTTCCCTCCCTTTCCTTTTCTCAGACTCTTAGAATGCTGACATACTCCAACATATTTTTCTTGTCACTTTAGCAGTTTTGAAACTTCAACTCCCTCCCTCTATTGTCCTTTCTCTCGCTAATTCTCCAGCGCTGTTCTTCTCTGCAGGGAGAGACAGTGTGGCGACAGCTGAAGGCAACCAAGAGGACAGGCAGAGAGAACTGCCCTACTATTATCAATTACATAAATAAATACCAGAAATGCAGTTAAGCGTGCAGCAGCCCGATGCAGCCGGATGCAGCAATGCGGCTGGAACGGTGGCAGCGCATTTCACAGCTCGTGACTATTATCGCACAGACTGACTGACAGATGTCCCGTCATCTGCTCAGCATCACTTGTGGATTGATCGGTAATGTGTGTTTTCTGCAACAAAAAAAAGGAGCTGCTGACACTTTCATTACATAGCTTTCAGAATAACCAGTATCTCTACTATCATACCATATTCCGATATTCTTTAAAATTGCATTGAAGCAGATGCAGCAACAGATCTTTTTTTCCATATTGTGACGTACAAACATAGGTAACAAAATGTTTCCAAAAAAAAAAAAAAATCCCGGGAGTGTTAGCATCCAGCTGATGCATATACATGCAGGCCACCTATTTGCATATAATTCACTGGTATCCAAGATGGCCACTGCCACCACTAGTGTTAACTCTGTGGCTTTATTTCTGGCTTTATCGCTTCTCCAGACTGGACTTAGCTTGGCATTGGGTTACACGCTCCAGCTTGGCAGAGATATTTCGAGAGCCCGGTCAAGCTGTTTTCAAAACGTATGGGCTCCAAGAGAGAGCTGCAGAATAAACACTTGCCTCCAGACGTGCTTCTAAACACTTTGGCAGAAAAGTACCTCACTTAATCACAACAGAGTGAAAACACAATAAATGCTGGTAAAGTGTAATGAGGTGAGGGACGTGATTCACACACGCCACCGACAGCGGCCTCTGGCTCAGGCCAGCAATAAACCAGTCTTTCTGTACTAAGACAGATGGAAAAACTTGTGGCATAAAAAGAGTCATCAAACTATGCACAGTTGATGTGAGTGCTCCATTGATACAGACAAAAAGAGTCAGCTTCAACAATTACGGTCCGTTCAGACTAAGGATGATAACTATAACCAGGGTGAGATTTGTGAAAAAAGCAGAGGATCTTTCAGTATTTTTAGGCAAGTAAGTGTTGTGTCATTAAATGTTTTTAATACGATGGAAAATGTATCAGAGCTTTTTGAAACTTAAGAGACAGTTAAACCATTGCGTCGCAAAATGATTCAAAGTGTTTTGATTCAGAACAGGACTTCAATGCGCATTTTCGCAAATCATTTGATTGAAATTTATAGCGTGTTTCATGAATAAAAAGATGGCATAACTGCAGTTAAGGTTATAGTTATCATTCTCTGTGTGAATGTACTTTTAGTCAGTAATAGTAAAAAAATAGTAAAAGACACACTTTGTTTTATTACTGTAGGAGGGCTCCTAAATTATCAGCAAACCCATAAAGTTATTTAAAAATAAAGAAAATATAATTGAATTCAGAAAAATATAATAACTGTGTCCGTTGTGCCCTCTAAGATTCAGCAACAGAGTGCTGAGAAATACATTTGTGGAAAGCACTATTTATAGAAAAGCACCCCAACTCACCTCAAAATATAAATAACTGGCGCAATATCTACCTTTTACGCTGCATGGGTTTAAAAGCAGGCCGGTGAGGTTTTAGAGGCTTGCTGTATTTAATAATGGATAAGTACCCCTCTGTATATCACCAGTTTGGGTCCTACAGCGTTTAGTCTGTTATACTCACACAAAGTACCAAAAGCGGCCCAAGATGGACTTTGAGCCTCAAAGAGAAAAATCTCTCCAAAGAATCCAAACAACTGCCAGACTTATTCATACAAAACACATTTAGCTAAATGCAATAACCATACTTCTTCTCAATAAAGATTCTAACCTTCAATATTTTGTTACATTTTTTTTCTTACTGCTATAAAACTGAATGTATGCAGGTGTGTTTCTGAGTCACAGTAACAGTTTATTGTGATGTGATATTACATGATCAATGAACTTACTCACTTGATGCCTGAAAACAATTTTAGACTTGTTTCAGACAAGTTTACGTAACTGCATAAATTACTTGTCATTATTTAGGGGGATTTCTACATGGTGTTCCTGGAGCAATTCGTCGTAGAAACATACAGGCTAACATGCGTAACATGGACATCGCGAGGACAGTTTTGAAAAGAGAACCGGTCAAACATACATTATGCACTTGTTCCATGCATGCACTTGATTGTTAACCGTTACTGTGGTGACTTACAGGTAATAAGTGAAAGCGCTGAGGCCGGTGGGGACCGTGGTCAGTCCTCGTCCAGAACAGTCCGCTCCTCCGTCTTCATCGCAGCGGCACAGCGGAGAGCATGTGGCCGGAGTGGACTGTCCCTCTCCCGCCGCAGCAGCAGCAGCACAACCCCACAGTCCCAGCATGAGCATCCGAGCGGCCAGCATTGCCATTATTCTCCTCCTTTCGACCCAAGGAAATGCGTGGTGCTTGTTTCGCCAGCAAAGAGATGTTGATAAGCTCCTTTAACCTAAGAACAAGTACAATATCAGACTCTCGAAAGACTTGGGCTGAATACGCTAGACTTGATCAGATTTAGACATGATGTGGGCGAGTTAACGGACTAAAATTAAGCCACAACATGTCTTACTGTTGTGAGTTCCCCAAAAGAAACGTTATGCTACCTGCTTTTCTTTCAGCCATGCTGGTTGTAAATAAGTGCTCTTACCTAATGCCCGCGAACGATAGGCAGATCGGGCCAGTCAACGGTCATTCTGCGCGGAGTCTCGAGCCTCACACCTCCAAAAACACACAAAATAAACACCTTTAGCTTGGATTCCCGGGTCTAAACAAACGGGGCTCCAGATTGCCCTGATTCGCTAAGCGTCCGCTTCCAGGAAAACACTCACAAAACCGCGACGAAACACGGTTGGTTACAACAGTATTTTCACTCCCTCTCTCTCT
>JAUMHE010000053.1:10649863-10666548 GCA_032359235.1 Enteromius mattozi | reverse complement strand
AACGGCTCGAAGACGATTGGTCTCTCATGCGAGATCCCATATGTAACGTCGAAGTGATTCGACTGAAAGGGTAACAGTATTTATGTAGCTTCTGAAGTTCAGTACTAAATGAAAAAATATGATTGTTAAACAAAATGAGGAGGATTTCATCACCCTGTTCAAAAGTTTACATCCCCTGGCTCTTAATGCATTGTGTGGCCTTCTTGAGCATCAGTACATGTTTTCACCCTGAATTAAATTAGTGTAAACATAGACCTCAAAATAATACAGTCACTTTTGGAAAGGGTTAAAATATGCAGAATATGCTGGAAAACCAAAGAATGTGCAGAAGCTGGAAAAAAATTCGGAAGAATCTACCAGGAAATGACACATAGTATATTAAGATTCAAGGGTATTTAAAGTTTCGAATGGTGGCATTTTTATCAATTTGGGTATTATTTTTTCTTGTGGAGTAAATGTAGACATCTGTTGTGTGAAATTATTATTCAGGACAGTACTAAATAAGAAATGACATGCAATTTCCATGATCCCTCTTATTTTGTTTCAATTATTAACATTTTGCAAGGGGTATGCACAACTGTATATGTATATGTGTGTACGTGTGTGTATCCATACAGTCATGGCCAAAAATATCAGCAACCCCCCCAAACAAAACAAAATCTAACCATTCGTTGGATTAAATTTTAAAATGGGGGGAAATTTTATTATGAAAAAAAAGTTTTTCTCAAATACACGTCGGTCACAATTTTTGGCACCCCTAGAAATTCTTACATGTAAAATATCTCTGAAGTATATTCCATTCATATTCACAATTTTGAGCACTCCAGGGTGATTATGAACTCCCATTTCCACCACCAGGGCAATAATTAAGAATTTGTAATCAACACAAAATGTTACGAAACTGCCTGGAAGAGGACGTGTGTCTGTACCGTCCTAATGCACGGTGAGAAGGAGCGTTTGAGTGGCCAAAGACTCTACAAGGACCACAGCTTAAGAATTGCAGAAAATAGTCTCATGGTCAAAAAATCCTTAAAAGAAATGGTCAAAACAGCACCTACATCACCACGTGTTGTTTGGGAGGGTTTCAAGAAAAATTTTCCCAGCTCGTCCAAAACAAACTTCCAGCATATTCAGTTATCAGACATGACTGGAACTTTAAATGACACTGGCTTCTATGGTCAGATGAAAAAAAACCCTTCTTTTATTTTGTTTTAGCTTTATTTTGCAAATAACATTTTTCTTAGTTTTATTCAACAATATCCACACTGTATGAAATCTGGAATTTAACACAATATTGAAAAATAGTTTTTATTCACACGAATGCATACTGTCTAGTGCCTACTTAAAAAAAAAAAAAAAAACAGTTACCAAAATGGTTACCAAGTGAAATGACTCACCTTAGAGGGACTTTGAAGGAGTGTACAGAAATACCATTGGAAATCCATAAATATTTGTTCTGAGCATTGGCCAAGGCTCAGTTCCTGTGACTGGTGTAAAATCAAAGATGAAATGACTGTTTAGAAGCCATTCTTGTCTTTAAAAATGTATTGAAAACATAAGTATCTGCAGTGTGTCAAAATCTACTGGGAATAAGGGAAAGAGCACGACGTGTGTTTGTTTCAAATGAGTGAGTGTGAGTAGGTGTGCGGGGACTTGCTGACACTCTCATTTTTGCAGTGAGACCTTGCCAAAGTGGCAGCCAGGCTGACGTGCATTTGAAATCTTATTTTCATTTAGTGTGCTAGTAAAGGGCTGGAGAGTTATGAGATATTATGAATTTGTTATGATTACGCACCTTTGTGTGGGCTCCAAATGACGTTGGCTAGACTATTGACTGTGAATTGAACGGTTCAGAGTCATTTCGAGATGATGAACTCTCTAGTGAACATGTCTCAGTAAACTTCATTCCATTATCTATTCCATGTGATTTCTGTTCACGACAGCGTCCACTTGATTTGAACTTCACGTTCCCATTCTTTTTATTCAAATTTCTCTTCCGCATTGAAGCTGTCTTTTGTTTTTGAATATTTTTCATTCTTTATAAACCTTGTTGCCTTGAGCACATTTTGAGCGCAGCCTTTGTTAATTATGTCAGTTCTTGTGCATTATTTTAAAAGCAATTTTCCAAGGTTATGAAAAGGAGAGTAAGCCCTAACATTCTGAAAGATATTGCAGCTCATTTTTAAAGTTAAATATTTAAAGACACTTGTGGATATATGATGGATGTGCTGTGTAAGTGAATGCTTAGAGAGAGACAGAGAAAATGTTGGAGATACTGAACTTTTAGCCTATTGAGGGCACATTTGATAAAAACCCTTTTACTTGCTAAGCCTTCTGGGACAGATGGATAAAAACATACAAAAGAAAGAGAGAGAGAGAGTGAGATGGCAAAAGTGAGGGTGAGAGAAGAATTGGTCATTCAGTAAAATGTCTCTTTTGAGGCCTATTTACACTAAGAACTCTAAATATAACCACACTGATAATTATATTAATATCCACACTAGGTTGCGTCTTTTTATGTGCAGTTATGTCGTCTGCCACTTTAAATGCTCAAGCTTCTGATTGGCTACCAAATTATATCGATCCTCAGTGTCTAGCCTTTGTGTTGACTTCTCTATTCTCACAGAACTAGAACCATTATTAAAACTTTTTAGTTAGAGTTAACATCCTTGTTGCGAACAGGCCTTTAGGCTGGTTATATATTGCTCATCTTTTTCTCCTCTGCTTTCTCTCATCTACCTCTCCCTTTGTCTAGCTGACTCTGTTTCTGTCTCCCTCTCTTTCCACAGCCTCCCTCTGTGTCTGTGCAGGTTGGGTGACTCATCTATTGACAGATAGCTGGGGAGCATTGTGAGTGCTGGGGGAGGGGATTGTTTTCAGACTCTCCCAGATCCAAATGTACAGATAAAGATCCAGAGACTAATTCACTGAAAACAAGGAGGTGTTGTCCAGCATGACAGGACAAAAGATGAAGGGATAAAGCACAAAACAAGCACAGCCTGAGTTTAGATACCGCATTCTAAACAGACTTGAGTGAGGGGTCACGAGAGATTAAATGGCGTATAAATAGAGGCAGAGATAGAGGTACACAAAGAGATGAGCACTATTCAGTGAAGATCCACTTTTTAGGCAATGTTTAGGCAGTATTCTTGCTATTAGCAAACTTTTATATCAATAAACTCTCACTTTACTGCTTATTAATAGTTAGTAAGGGTGTTGTTACATACAGGTACTGGGCATAATTAGGGATGAAGAATATGGTCATGCATAATATGTGCTTTATAAGTAATAAACAACTGATATGTTAATAAAAGGCATGTAAAATAAGCAACAAGCTAATACTGAGAATTGGTCCCTATACTAAAGTGTTACCCAATTAAGAATACATCTATTTCAGTTACTGATGATAGAGATAGAATTGTAATTTAGTAACTTGATAACTAAGGAAAAAGGTTTAAATGAATGAAGAACAAGATAATTTTAATAATAAATGATTCTGTTGACAATAATGACTTTGCACCTACATGTCAACAAACTCTCATTACAGTATTAGTCTGTCTGCTTAATATCTGCTAACTCTTTATTGTGATGGTGTCCCAACAGACATTCTACTGACTATAAGTATCTTTGCAAGTACATGTCAACTTATTCTAACCCTACACCTCTACTAATACTCTAGCAAGACTTAGTAGATATGTAGGAGCATCCTTACTTATAGTCAGCAGAATGTGTTAAAGGGAGCATCAAAATAAAGTCAGAATTGTGAGATGTGAGATTATTATGACCTTTTACTTGTTTCTCAAAACTGCAAAATTTAACATGCAATTCTGAGGGGGAGAACCTAATTCAGAATTCAGAGAAAAATTCAGAAAAATTCATGTGAGATATAAACTAGCAATTGTAAAAACTAAAAAGTCAAAACTGTCCTCTTAGAGGATGGCAGTTACAGTAGGTAGTAATTTGCTCCATTATTTGTATTGAGGTTGTGTGTGCCAAGTTAAACTTTGATGTTGGTTTGAATTTTTTTTGGTTTGGAAAAAAAAAAAATAATAATAATAATAAAATAATAATAAAAAAGTATCTGCCAATATACAAAGGAAATTCAAATAAACTAGAAAAGTGAAACACAAAATAAAATGTGTTACAAAAAATTATCAAAGCGTGGTAACTCACATAACCACATCTGCACACATAATATCTTTTAAACCTTGGTAAAGACCAGTTTATACATATAATACCCCGCATAGCAATGCAAAAGGTCTACACAGTGAAACAATGCAGTGCTGGAATGTAACGGTGAGTTGTTTAGCAACGGACAACCAATAATAAACTGCCTCGGTGCTTACCTTATTAAAAATGCATGACCTCTAATATGAGGACTGTAAAATATGAACATGGGAATAATGGAACAAGATGTACCTGAAGTCATGTGTCTTAATTATTCAGTAATTGGATAAATATGCTCCATCCCATTTATTTTTGCTTTTATATGAATTGTGGCTGGTTTATGTATTTCAACCAGGCTCATGGCTCCCTCCGCATTCTCTCCTCATCTACCCCTCCTCCGTCTGTTTCACACTCAGTCCCTGAAGGACACATACGCATGAATAGAAGGAAATATACAGCTCTACCTGTACAAACACAAGACGTGTGTGTGTGCTGCATGTTCATTAAGAGTCAACGGCTGATCCTACTCTCTCTTTGTCTTTGTCGTTTCTCTGTCTGTCTCTCTAGCTCTATTTCTCTTTTTGTCTTTCTTTTCCCACACCTGTGGCCTGTGCGTCATCCTACTAATTCCAGTTTCAAGGTCAGCACTGTGCAGCTCTGAGCTGATCCCATTGGCTCTGTGAGTCCACACTGTGACGCCACCACACATCCACAGATTCATTAAAACAGCACATCCGTCTGCACTTTTTCCACTCGCACGCAAACACACAGCCCTCTTTTCCCCTTCCATTCTCACAAAGAGTGACTTGACATCTAATTCTACATCCATCCTCAGCTACGTGAGTCTAATTTCAACACGTAGCATATTATCCTGCCTTATGTATGCTTGTTTTCTCTATGTCTGTTTATAATTTTCCATGTTGCATACATTTAGAACATGTCAAAGTTTAAGGGAAATTTCCCATTTGTCATGTCTGCTATTCAATAAGCCTTATTAATTATTAATCTAACGGTTTGCAACACAGGAGACCATTACCAAATTAACCGTACCCTGGCAATATGTTGCCTGCTGCACTATTACTGCAAAGAGAGAGAGAGAAACAGAATAACACACAGTTAAGGCTCTTATCCTATTAATCGTATACAAATGGTTTACTATCTTCTATCATTTCTAAATAATAATAGCAGCATTTCTTGCAAAGTAATAAAAATAATCAAAAGTGAGGGCAAATATTGATTCAATAATACGTAAAACAAGAAATGGTTTCACTTAAATATTTATATTAAAAAATGAATCTGGGATCTGATACTTTTTGTAATGTTGATCAGAGAAACATCCATTCCTTATAATTAACAGTGTGTCTTATGTCTACAGCCATTGCTTCCAGCCATTACTTGTTTTTTTTTCTTCTCTGGGCTCTGCAGTCATTTGTCAATCTTGCCACTGGTTGTGACTTCTCTGAAGATTAAAGTTGCATCAGTTGTTCATATTTTTGGTATTGTGAAGCTGAACAACCTGTCCTCCATCTTCTGTGATTCAGGCGCTGCTTTCACTTGGAGGTCTTGAAAATTCAGTGTCTTGCAGTTGCTGTGATACAGCTGTCTTGAAAGTTTGTCAAAATGTCGGTGGTAAAACAGTCAATAACACATCAGTCATAAGTGTCTGGTTTAGCTGTACGCCTGTATAGGAACAAACACCAAATGTTTTTAAGTTGGAGAGTCTAAAAATGGACACTTCTGGTTAGAACAGTGTTTATAGGTTGCCTTTAGAAATACAATATTGAGGCTATAGCTGCAAGACTGCCACCCTTTTTGATTGTAATGATCTTTATTTATTATGCCTTTTGTAATTGCTTTTTATTTATTAATTTATTTTTACCTTTAAAAACTCTCCAGCACATGTCAGTCATGTCAAACTGCACTCATCTTCATTCAGTGGTCAGGGTAATATTGTCACACTCAGCCAATATTGACACGACCTGTGTAAGTCAACTAAACATCTTTTTTTTTTTTTATGCACCAGCAGTAGAATCAATTTCATGCCATAATGAAGAGACTTCAGGATTATTGGCTTCCACAACCCTTCCCCTTCAGGTTAACTGGGAAAGCTGACCTGATAAAGCACTAGTCTGTCTGAGTGCTTGCTTGAGATAACAGAGAATTCTGGTTGAAAACACATTCAGAAACAACAACAACAAATACAGAATGTTTAATTTACAGTGCTCTGCAACTGTAAATCATTTGCCTTTGTCTTACGAATCCTACAAAACTTAGCTGTGAGGCAGTAAACTGATAAGACGGCAATGCAGAAAAATAAGGAAAGATTGCATTTGAGGGTTTTTTTTCTCCTAAATTGACTTTTATATTGCCTTTCTTCCCTGTCTTATTGCTGTGGCATGCTTTTTCAAACTTCTGATATGCTAAGACTTACAGCACTTATTGCAAATCCATAATGCTGATGCAACATTTTTGCTAGTATTATGGAAAAAGCAGCAACATCTACATTTTCCCACTTTATTTTATTTTAAAAGAGCAATTTGTTCAGCTAAATACAAACACATATGACATATCAGATATTTCTGGGCCTATTGAGTGCATCCTTCTCCAGGACTTTGCTCATAGAGACCCTCTTGAAACCCTGCTTTCTCCTGTTCTTCTTGACCCCGGTTCTCGTCTGTGACAAACCGTTCAGCCTTATAAGATTTTTCCTATTTTTTTTATTTGGCTCAATATGTGAACAATGACTATTGGGAAATAATGTTTTTATGCAAATTCTGCTTTAAATAAGTTCATTAGTTAATGATTAATTTCACAACGATGAGTATGGGAAAGGTTTTATCATTGATGCTGCATTTATGACTCATTGACTGATTTGCTAACAGCACATCCTTGATCGTAACAGTCAGATTCAGTAAACAGCTGGTAAACAGGATGTCATACCCCCCCAAGAGAACAAGTGTCACACTAAAATCACAGACTCAGACTGTGCTACTCACAAAATACTAAATCACCTTCAAGACAATGCTAATAAATGACATGAGATAAAAACATTTCTTTGAGATAATTATATTTATGAAGAAGTGGAAGACAGAACACACAAAATGCTGCTGGTTCAGCTTACATTAAAATGAGCTAATGCAAGTTCACAGTTATGGAACATTTTCCAATGGAATTTAACTATATGCAATCCAATTAAATGTGGGATAAGCGATTTCTGGTAACCAATGTTGATATTTGAAATCAACAAAACAAACACGCACCTACCCCAAAAGGATCTCGCCCCCGTTTTGATACAGTAGCTCTGCCCCACACATAAGCTATGTACGTAACCCAGGCAGCAATTAGTTACGTGAAACAAACCAAAACCAATGTTACACCTTGTCTACACCGAATGTGAGAGGCGCAACAAATGCCTGACAGAAAACTGTTATCGCATTCTATTTATGACTTGCTGACACACATTTCAAATGATTTTCAATGGTTGTTTTATCGTGTCCAGTGTATAGACAAACTTTAGCTGGTGCAGTTTAGACACGGTGTTACTCATCTATCGAGAAGAAACAAAGCAACCTTGGCGTCCGATCGCAGGCCTTCCGCTCCTTGAGTTTTCTCTAGTGCTGGAAAGCTGATCCGACATGGGTCCTACTTTTTGCATTATGGTTCCACAGACGTTTTCCTCTTTTGTTTTTTTTTTTCGCAATCTCTATCTTTCTGATGCTCTGCTTGGCTAACATCTGTCCTGTGCACTGAGTGCTCTCTCCCCCGCATCATGAGTAGACACGCCCCTTACTGCTGATGGGCTAAAATTTTCTAGTGTGTTTGAACAATTACACAACTCACCTTTATATTTGTAAAACAGAGGTTTACTTAAAGGAAATGAAAATTACTCCATAATTTACCTGCCCCCAAGCCATCCTAGGTACTTTCTTCTTTTACATGAACACAGTCCGAGTTTTTAAACAATCTATCCTGTCTCTTCCAAGCTTCGTAATAAAGGTGGATATTAAGCATTATTTTAAAGCTCCATAAAATGGATGCGTTTGTGAGAGATCGAGAGACTTGAGTTCCGGCTTTTTGTCTTCCCTCTGACTCAACGTACGACGTAAGCTGCATTTGTAGCGGAAGTTCAGAAGAAAATAGATGAACGAGAATAGAGCAATACTAAATGGCAGTAGCAAATTAAAAGTCGAAAACGAGAAGTAAAAAAAAAAGTCACAGAATTTTACTATAAGAAAGAATGCAGCTTACGTCACACATGAAGTCAGAGGTCAGCCAAGAAACCGGAACTCGACTCTCTCATGAATGCACATACAGCCAATGCCAGAAGTCAGTGATTTGAGTTATAATTTTAAAAATATAAATATTTTTGTAACAAAACCCCATCAATCTGCTTCAGAAGACATGTGTTAAACCCTCTGAGGCATATAGGTTAGTTTTACGATAAATATATATGATTTATAGAGCTTCAAAATAATGGCCACTATCCACCAGCATTACCAAGCTTGGAAGAGCCAGGATAATAAAAAAAACCTAAACAAACCTCTGTGTTTGCTTGAAAGAAGAAAGTTATATACACCTAGGATGGCTTAGAGGTAAGTAAATAATGGGCTGATTTTCATTTTTGGGTGATCTATCCTTTAATGCATTTGTGTTGTCCATTTTTGTTGGTTTTAACTAGCTGGAATTTGTAAATTGCTTAAAATATCCATGTTTAGCCCGTATAAAAAAGGTTCTACACTAGCATTGATGGTTCCCTGGAAGAACCTTTAACATCCATGGAACTTTTCCATTGCACAAAAGGTTCTTTATAGTTGAAATTCCGGCAGTGCCTGGATCAAACTACTTTTCAGTAAGCTTTAGGAAAACAATGCCAAAACCTGGACATTTAAATTCATAAATCCCAGCCAGACATTAACAGAAAAAACTGGACATGATCAACATAGAAAAGAACATTCTACTCAAACTGAAATTAAATGTTATACTACAGTATGGACATCTGAGCAAAATGAAAAAAGGGAGACCCTGATTTTTTTTTTAAATTCTGTATTAGAGTAGAGATTAGGTTGAGGATGACTGTATACCACCAAATAAGATTAGTTTGAGTTAATTTGATGTGTCTTATTTTACTTTCTTTCTACCATTTACTTTCTTCTCTCTTTCTCATACATACTCATAAGTATATTAGGCCATTGTATAAATGATCTAGCTAAAACTCTGTACTGTAATCAGACTGATGAACTAATGTCAGTTAAAGTAAGGATGATTCAACCTGTTATAAGACTCACTGCAAATTTAGTTTGAGTTAAGGCAGTGATTCAACCTCTGAATGGAAACCTTTCTTTTTTTCCCTTACAGAAATAGAAAAACAAGTACACATATGACAAACAAGCAAACACAATGAACAAACAGCACAACACTGACTAAAGCATTGTAAGCCTGGCCAAGCTGCTGTCACCAGCTGTCTCTGTGCTCACTGTTGCAATTAATTATGGAAGCAGTACTCTCCCTCCTAAGAAGGTCCATATTAACAGTGTCATTTATTCAGGGTGTAATTATTCAGTACATATTTGCTTAATTTTTTCATGCTCAGAGCTACACCATGACAAATGAGGGTGTAAATTGCAACGAATTGCAGTTTCATTCCTGTCAAACAAAAACTGTTTCTCTTGTTTAGCCATACTGTGGACAACTCTGTGTGTGCGCAAAGGTCTGACTATACATTTGACAGCCAAGTGTTGAAAATGTCCACAGAAATATAGTGAATCATGTCAGAACCTGACATTTGAAGTTCTCCTCACTGTTTCAAAGTCTCATAAACAAGTTTTTCTTTAACTCAGTTGATATCTACAGGTCTACAGGTGTGTTAGGTTTATGTTAGAGGTATAATTTGTCTTTTTGGAGGACTGAGCAAAGGTTTTAGTGCATCTTCGACCTCAGGCTGAACTGCAATCTCACAGCCTACCACTAGTTGGCACTGAAGACTAAGAATTAAAGACTGTTACTTTAGAGGGTGTGCTTGAGTAAATGTGAGTGCATTCATTTGAATGTGTGTGCATGTAGGAGTGTATGTGTGAATTTGAGAGCATATTATGTGTACTTGTGATTGCAATATTGTGTTTGTGTACGTTTGTCTTTGTGCTGTCAGGAAATGAACGTTCATGCTGACGTTTTCGCCAATTACGAGTGTACAAAGCAATCTGTAGGACTAACATTAGAGACACATAATCAATAGATATTAGACGAAAGCCCCACCCCCTACCCAACCAATCAACAAACTAGCCTGTATTGTCTGAGAACCTTAACCCATGTTAGCCTCATTACTGCATTAACGAGATAAGATTAAGCCACTTGGAGAGATATTGATTGGCTCAAATTAAAGGCAAAGATAGTCCCTGACCCTAAACAAGGAAATTATGCTTGTTAACTGGCAAGTGCAAATGACCCGTGTACGTTCATGCGTATATATGTGTGTGCGTAAAAGTGGGACAAAATCGTTCTGCGACACTCAGAGATAAGAGAACCTTTACATAAAACAATTAGCAGAGGACAATACAAACTACAGCGCTAGGAGAAAGTCCCACGATAAGATCAGAACCATATCGACCTGCTCTGAGATCACTTACAGATTATTCACTGAGACATAAGACCGTTTTCTGATACTTTGATGAGTCTTTCAAAGCTCTGTCTGGGATCCTTGTATAGCATATCTGAAATGCTAATAGAATCACATGGTTTTGATTGCTAAACAGATGTTGCCTTGTCATGCCACAGTTCAAGTAAAGTGTCAAGGTCTCAGGTTGATGAGGTCAAGTGAGCGATTTGCATTTTCACAGCGTCACATGCAGTCTAAGACGCTTCATACATCATGCATCATGCATCACTTCCTATCATGCATCACTTCCTAGCAACATCTGGTAACTATGGCAGCAAGGCCAAAGGCACTCAAGTTGATTCCATTCTAGGAACACTTTGGAGGCTCTAAATGAAATCCCAGTTCTGTGAGAGTACTTTAAAACAGCTCAGCATCAAAGAGCCAATGATATAGCCAATAATACAGCAGCGTCGGCACCAGAACATTGGTGAAATTGTAATAATTTGGTTTGTGAGGCCACTCAGGCCACAGAATTACCGTTAGACTCTAATTAACGTAAAATGGGAGGGAACCAGACGACAAGAGGCCTCGCCTGTGATTGAATTCAGACCTAATGCGGACCATTTTGTGATTGACAGAATTTATTTCTCTCCGCATTATTATACCCGCCTTCTGGAATGTCTGCCAAGATCCAAATGTAAAAGTGAGCAACGTTTCCCTAGACGCAGGTTTTCAGCAGCTGTCAATCATCCTTCATGCCCTTCTCTAAAAGAGGACACAGACACTGGAAGTCAAAGTCGGACACAGGGATGATGGCTGATGTTTGAAAGCTGCGAGACGGGTTTTCGACCTCAGCCAGTCTGTATGTGTGCTATATGAACAGAAAAAGACAGAGAGAGATTACAGTGAGTATATATTGAATGTATATCTCCATAATTGAAGCCGATGCAATACACAGCCAACAATATGATACATTAAAGATATGACACAGCTACCGATGCGAAGCGATTCGGCCTTACGATGCACTACAATTTGATTTCGATTCCATTCAACACAATGTGATTTAATGCAATACGATGCAATGGAATAAAAATATGATCCTATGCAATTCAATGTCATATATGTTACATGCAATGGAAAGATCTGTTTGCACAAATCAAAGTATGTTACAAGATGTATCTTTCCGTTGCGTCTAACACAAAAATGTGTATGTGAATAGCCTTCACCTATGATCTCCAAAATGGCGCTGCGGAGACCTCACAGTGCCAAATCATTAAAATAAACTAGTTTTTGTTTTCTTTCTGTACAAAAATATTCTCGTAGCTTTATAATATTGTGGTTGAACTGCTAATCGCAGATGGAGCATGTCTTTTCTGTACCTTGACAGTGAAAGCTATACAGGGCATCTACTAACAATTATATTTAAATAGTGTTTTATCAATGTAAATATGTTAGAAATTATGCATTGCGATACAACTTGTATCCGATGCACACATTTTTATGTGTTTATGTGTATAGTTAAGTTTTTTACTGTTTATTTATTGCAAATCATACTAAATAACTGCTATTTGCACAGATAATGACTAGCATCTCTAAAAGGTTTGTGTCAATAAACATTAAAATATGTTACAATAAAACATTTATAATTTTATTATGAAATCAGTGTTGGTTATGACATTTTCTGTACTAATGCAACATATACTGTTAAAATAGAATATTGTATTGTGCCACAGTTTTGGATATAGTGTAAAATCATTTTGTTTTGTTTGAATCTTGTTTGTTGTTTGAGGTTTCAACTTTGAGGTTGTATTTTCAATATTGGTATAATAGTGAATTTTCTATTTAGTTACATGCTGTACTGACAAGAAAATTCTGAACTGAATCTGAAATTGTTTTCTGACCTGATGTATGAAGAAGTACAGTCTACACATTACTTTAGGCATAAAGATGGGACGTTGTACATTGGTGAAAAGTGCCATTAACTCCCTCCCTCATTTCATCTGTCTTCTCAGTCCAAAACCCCATCCATTATCTTTACAATAGTGACCATAAATAAGTGATTCTTGTCCTTGTAAGAATATGGCTTAGACTTGTCCACTGGGGTTTGGCCTTCTGTGTTGAGCCCCATTATGGACTGATGGCAGTGTTTTATTCCCCAGGTATTTAGGTTGTTCCATTGCACTTCTTTCATTAGGATCCTACAGAGGGCAATGCAAAGACATTAGGAACCCCATTTCATCTTGTAGTGTTTAAACATAGCCGAAGAGTTTGGCCTGAGTTACGGGATGCTATGTTTCTCAGGGTGCTGTCTTGTCACAGCTGTTTTTCACGGTTTTCACCGCCTCTTTTGCTGGAATGCATATAAACAGTGATGTGACATTGTAGAACACCATCTGTCTCATCTGTTTCCATTCTTGGGTCCCAGACTTTGTCAACAAAGTCCTTGGAATTCTAGATGTGATGGATTTGATTGCACCATTGCTGCTGAAATGCACCATGTACAGTTTATTAAAGTGGCTATCGGCCAAAACAAGGTTCTTCCATGTGTATTTAAGAGAGTCCATAAAGGCAAGCAGTGGCTTCCCGAGGGTAAAACTAGTAATGTACTGTTCAGACAATGGATTTTTCCTGCTTCTGCTGTGGTAGACAGTCCAAAATATCTTTTCTTTTTTTTTACTGTTAGATTTTAGTAGAGTATTATTTTTTAGTTCTGCTAGTTTGTAGCTACTTTGAAATGATAATCTGATGTGTTTAGCACTGCTGTGTGTCTGTCAGTCATCAGGCTGCCCAGTTCATACTCTAGTAATCAATTCAGATTCTGCATTTAAATGGGTGTTATATTTCTTGTCCTTTATTGTTGAAGACTTAGCATGGTCTTGGACTGATTCATTCATGGTATTTTTTTTTTCTGTTTGAGTCTGTTTGAGAAGTTTTTTTTCTCCTCCACAGTGGTCTCTCATCCATGTACTGACAAGGATCAACTCCGCTTATCTTTAGTTATTAACCAGTCAAGAGCCACAGGGCAACAGGCTGCTGATATGACACATTGCCTTTTTCCATGTTTTGATCTGTGACCACAGAGAAAATCTCAGGCTTTAATATCTTAATTCAGAGTCATCATGATTCAGTCCTCAAGCTCTACAAAGACTACTTTTCTATTTATTCAGGCAAAACCCTACCTCTTTAAACTACTACCTATTTATACTTCAGGCCACACAGCCAACAGCTTGGGAGTTGGTAAAAAGCAAAGGAGTTTGTTTAGGCTAGTTCAACCTCACAGCACAAAATAAGTCTCATATTGATCAGTTGTGTCTGTGTTTCCTAACTCTCCCTCTTGCAAAACTAGATTTGTCTCTTTCCATGACCAAATACTGGTATCTGGTACTGACTTCCCAAATATAGTCAGAACGAATCTATAGACAGTAGTAAATATAACATATCAGATTTTTCCTGTTCACCATCAGCACTATGCAGTTTTTCCTACACCTACTCATTAAGTATCATTAAGTATTAAGTATATCTTTAAAGCTCATTTAATCTGAATCAGCTCAACACACAATTCTCCTTTAAATAAACACACTTACAAATCAAGTAAAAACAAACAGAGAAGCACATTAATAAAACAATATTTTTCTGGTGCTTTCCCAATTTAAAATAATTTTTGGCGAATAAGTAAAAACAGTTTGCACACCTAATACAAATGTTTCTGATTGGGTTACCGTGATCTTCACTTTAGAATACTGATCCTAATAATCAATCATTTCTTAAACACTACATCACTAAAGATAAACATCACAGCACAATCACATTTCAAATTCACCAGGCAGCTCAGATCATCCTGTTATTGTATGATTGCACATATACAGTATATAAGGATAAAACATCTCTCAGTCAGTCATCTTTAAGCCTACTTTATGAACATTACATTCCTCCTGCAGGAATTTTTAAAACACTACCACATATTCAGATCATTTTTACTAGACTGAATCATCTGATTGTATATGTATGCATGTATTAATGTGCTGGTAAAGATGTCTGTGTTGATGTAGTGTTCTTGTCTAAACAGTAAGTCCCATGTCTGTTTCGCTGCCCTCAAGGCAAGGAGCTTCTGCTGTGTGTGGTGTAGGTCCACTGTCTACTAAAGAGGCTCTCATAAAATCCTCATTTGTCCCTCTGTAACCAGCATCAGAGAGCTTTCATTAGCCTACCTTCTCTCTGCCTCATCTGTCAATCTTATGTGCAATGGAGCTTGAAGGGGAGAGAATGGAGCACCAAAAGAGAGGGAACGCATGTGGTGATTAATGTTCTTTAAGGCATTACCATAGTTAAAGAGACCAGCCTTGGGCTCTTATCCGGAAACTAATTAAGTCCTCTCTCAGACATAGACCTAGACCTACATGTGTGGACCTACCTGAACCATTACAGACGTAAATAAAGGCAGTCATCAATCATTTACTTTATACGTGGGGATTTTCACTGTTTTTATCATTCAGTTTGTGTATTAGTGGCGGGAATTAAGCTGCTGACTCTCTCAGCAGGTTACACGAGTGAGTGAATAAGTGAGTTAAGTAAATGAATGAATCATTAATTAAATTAATTCATTTAAAAATGCATAATTATTTAGGACATCGTAAATGAGTTATCGAATCATCGAAATGCAGCTATATAGGTTTTATGTTAGCAAAGGCCTCTAACTTTATTGTTCTGCTTGAGCAGATGACAACCAGAAAATGAACTTTGAATAATTAAATAAATTCCAAATTCTATTGCCTATCCCAGTCCCCGTGCAGCTAATACTTAACTGCCATTGGCTCGTCTGTGTTTGAGGGGAGGGGCTTACCCATATGTCAATTTGTTCAAAAGCTAAATCACTCTGGAATTAAACAAGCGGTCATCTATAATAATTCAGTCATTTGAAAGAAATCATTAAAATATTTGATATCTATCACTTTTTTCAGGTGCCAGCTATGCTTGCCTTCCATTCTAATATTTTGAAATCTAAATATTGAACAGCAAAGTGCTACCTACCTACCTACTTTGTTATGCCCCTTTATGGATTATATTAAGGAATCATATGCCTTGTAAAGTAACCATAATAGTAATCATATCATATTATTTCCAACAAACATCTTTGTTATAATGATGTAATTTCACGGTTCTGCTAGAAGGCTGGGCTTTCCTCTCAGAGGAATGGCAGGCTACCTGAGACAGTGTAGTGAGTCATATTTGGGCTTGTTTGCAATAATGCACTGAGTAGGGGTGGTCCTGGCTCTCACCTGCTAAAGAACATGCACCCACACAGAACATTTCCAGTCATTTGGGATATTCACATATATTACCAGAACTTGGCAAGTAACACATTTTTTCAAAGATATCATTAATCAAGCTACATATGAACAAAGATTTTTAAACACTTAGTGAATGACTAAGACATATCCAGACAAGCACTGAGAAAGATGTTTTTAGCTTGGACATGCTGTATGATTTGATAAATGCTGTGTAAATTGATAAATGGCTTAGCTGGTGTTACCCAGTGTGATGTATAAACCCATTTTTGATCAATCTGACAGTAGAAAATACTGAATCTAACTGGTAGGGGAAAAAAAAAGATAAAAAGTTACTACATGTAATTCAAAAACAAGCATTTTAATGTTGAGTTGCTTCATTGAAAAGCGATATCTTTGGCGTACAATCCTTTCATCTGTTAGGGATGATTTCCAATGACTCGACCCAAGTGCATTTGTTGGCTGCATCTTATAATGTGTTGTTGAAAGTAAAATACTTCTATTGTTTACAACCCTCTTTCAGTCTCTTTCAACAGACTATGAAAGTCTTTACTGTGGACTTACTGGTTTCACTTTATTTTGATGGTCCCTTTAACGTATTCTGTTGATTATAAGTAACATTGCACCTACATATCTACTAA
>JAUMHE010000053.1:10631034-10642793 GCA_032359235.1 Enteromius mattozi | reverse complement strand
AGTTGGAGAGTTTTTAACTACTTTAGTAATAATTTAGTACGAATTTGGCAATATTTCCCAGCAGCAGCTCACACTATTTTCGATCACAGGCAACTGATTTCGTCCAGGAATCATAAAATTAAAATAATAATAATAATAATACACATAAATGAATAATGAAGGGATTACCTACAGCATTTGTCGTTATTGCTCTTTCAAATTCCACTTCGTGTGTGCGTGCGCGCACCCATGTTGCCTAGTATGAGCACTCAGACTGACCTGAGATTTGATCCGTAAACATTTCAGCAGTAAAAGTATAGGCCCGTGTGTCCTGTATTTCTGACTACTGAACCAACCATGGCATTATTATTTATGCATTTATTTTTATTTATGCCAAAGTACACAAATATAATAATATGCAAGTGATGACGCTGGCGCCTCCATGTCCTGAAGAGCGCGCTTCAGCTGCCACGGGTTTTCTCGCTGTTTTTGCTGTCTGCTCGGTAAAAAGGAAACTGTTCTTCAATTTTAAACATTTTTATGTAGGCCGTTTTTATGATTCACGATCGTTTGTTGTTTATTTTAAATAAATAAAAGTTTTGATGATGCATATTATACAGTAAGCAGATGCGGCCAGAGTAGGGGCGTCGCTGGGAATTCAGAGCCCCAGGCACCACTGCTAAATCCCAAAATCACGTTCATTGGGGGTTATATTTATATATCCTAACTGTTGTCACATTTCCAAAGTTGTATTTTGTATTTTTACACTGTATAATATTCTGTTTTATCAAATCCAATAAATCTCATCAGTGTTTGTATGTATTTTATTTTACATTTATTCAAAAATAATATGAAAAGACAGTAACTATACAAAAATATTTTATTTGTCTTCTGTTATTTCTGCGTTTATTTTTATATTTTATTTATTTTTGTAATATCTAAACATCATAAATTCAGTAAGCCCTAATCAAATTATGATCCTTGTTGCTTTGAGGTTATGTACATTTTGACTGATTATTTTACAGTTATGCAAATAAATAAAGAGTAAAATGCGAACTGGGCTGTTTAATTAAGTATAGAATTTTTATGTGGGAAAATGATTTTCAGAGTTGGAAATTTTTCATTATTATTATTCTTTTTTTTTTTTTTTTTTTTTTTTACAATTTCTATACAAATAGCATGCTTATCTAAATTACAAAGCTGGATGGGTGACTTTGATGAAGACTCTCCAGCTGAAATCTTTACTTTTGTTTTCGAAAGAAAAGAAGATTATGATGTCTTCTGCAACGAAATACTGGACAGGGGAATATACAAACTATTTGTCAGATTTGAGGATGAATGATCTATCCCTAATAACATTCATTCATAAAAAAAAATCTCTCTCTCTCTCTCTCTCTCTCTCTCTCTCTCTCTCTATATATATGTATATCGTGACTCATCAAAAATCCTTTGAATCATCATTAAAAAAAAAACACTGCCAGGGACAGCTTCAGCATCTGTTGGATGCGTCTATAGCGCACATGTAGGTTAAGCATTTTAAACTAACATTGTGATATGCTTGAACTGTTTTATGTCTATAGATTTTATTTTAGGCAAGTCGTGATGATTTGAGAAGGCTAAACTATTCAAATATTGGATGACTGGCCGCAAGAGAGTAGAGAGCTTTATTTCATTTTATCCACAACGCGAAACAGTTAACTAAAACAGTAAAAAATTACGTTAGCCTCACCAAACGTTGTTAAACTGTATTTTAAGTAAACTTTTTCAATTTTCATTTTTGGAGGAACCATTCCTTTAAATCTGTTTCAAGTCTGTTTTCTTTCATATTTTATGATTTTACCCTTTTGTGCCAGGCATTCTGGGATTATAAGAACAGGCAGTACACAGCAGAATGAACTGTGGGTCACTTTCAACATTCTTCTATGTCAGATTAATTCAGATTTTGCCTGAAAATAGAAACAAACCCTCAAACATTATTTACGTCAACAAAGCAATAATAATAAAAAAGATGAGATGCAAGTTAAACACCAAATGTAATATAATGCAAGCTGCCATATGACAAAAATGCAAACACCTTTTTTTAAGTATGATGTGTCTGAGAAATATTTCTGAAGACAGAGCACGATACGAGCATGGTACGATTTGGAAGCCCATTTTTTTTAAAGCCATAAGAACAGAGAGAACTGATACACTCTGTTCTGCACAACATCCATATGCACTGTTTGTATACTTATATCTTTTTAAACATTTCAGTTTCAAATGGCAAATAATTTATTTACCTTCTTATCTTAAATTCATTACTGGGTTCAAAGAATTTTAAAAGCAATTTACATCATCCCCTGCTTGTTTTTTCTTGTTCTCTATTCCGTAATGGAGGCATGTGCAGTAAAATAATTAGCATGGCGTAGTCCAGGGCTGAACACAAGTGCTCATAGTCTCTCCGGGTCCTTAATAAGGCTGGCCGATGAGTCATCAGCATGGCCTGAAGGAGGGAGAGATGGGGAGAGGGATGCTGTTACATATATGGCATACGAGTATCAGGTACAGATTTACTGCAGCTGCGTGGTTTACTCGCACACTTCAGCACAGCTTAATTATGACAAGAGACACAATAGAGCACAGACAGTTGCTCATAAGTGAATGGTGCAAATGAAACGTCTTGTATAATGGCTGGAAGCATAGCAGCCATATTTCCACAGACTTTCACATCATCTTATTGTTGCTGTCAGAACATGCCAGGGAATCTCAAGATTATGCACAAACACAGTCCTTATTGAACACTGGCGTTTTATACCTCTAACGGGGTTCATGTTGACAGTGTGGGCTTCCCCCAAAAGACACGTTACTATTGCCTACCAGTAATGATTTTTTGTTCTATGCACTGTAGTATTAAACTTACAGAGCCAACCACACAAATACATAGCCAATACATTTCAATGGAAGCTCGAGTTGACATTTTGATTAAAAACTAATGTCAAAAAAGTAAAGGAAAAAAAAAAAATCTTGCAAAGATGAATTGTTCACAACAGCATGCATTTAGAAATAGATTGAATTTTTATTTCAAGGTGAACTGTGTAATTAGTGCCAGCAATTATATTCACAAAAGTAATGATATTCCAAAAAGTCCTACTACTGTACCATTCTGACTCCATCTTGGTAAAAATACTGTACAAAACACCTGTCTTTGGAGGCGGTTTTCATTAACACTAGATGCAATTTGGTTGATTACATTCAGTATTGTAGTTAGTGTGCTATAAAGTCAAAGAACAGGCTATTTGGTTTATTTGGTAAATGTCTATCTACTGCTGGAGTGCATACTAAATGAACATGGGCTTTCAAGATACTCGTGCATCTGTTGATTTCATTGTGATTGCATTTTTAAACAAAAGCATGCTGAATAGACCAGTTCACATACACATGCAGCCAAAGTTAACTTTATTTTAAGAAAAACACACCAAAAAACATTTACTCTTGCTTGCATCCAAAGCGTCCATTATATGTTTTTGCTTTGTGTTAATGTCAATGTTTATGACATAGACCACACAAATTTTTGACACCTGGTTTATTGAGTTTATTATCAGCAGGTACCTCAACAAGTGAGCCGATTTGCATCATCTTTTTGTTTGACGGAAAATAGACATATAACTTTTGTAAGATAAGGTCAATTTTCATGTAAACAGTTCAGCCCTAAACTTATTCTATTGAATAAAGCTGTAGAAGCACATGTCAGCAGTGTTTATAGTCTTTAAGCAAGTCAACCTATGGACAGATTATTTTTAATTAGGGATAGGAAAGCATTTTACAGAAAAAAAATAACACTTCACCCCTACATAAGTTGGAGATAATAACTGGTATTTTCTAATTAGCCGTGCTGTAAAGTGACACAAACTGCTACAAAAATGCCCTGCGCATTTAGAGTTTTAATGGCTTTAAATGTAAATGCCTTACAGTGTGTTTAAAGTTTAAGCTCAAACAGACAATTTCACAACACTATTTATAAATCTCCTGCAAAAAAGAACCATCTCCCAAACATCTTCTGCAAATTAGACTCTGTGTTTTAGCTTTAACACAGCACACAACAAATTAGTAATGAAGAGGCTGGGAATCAGAACGCTGCTCAAATGAATACCCCCTTTTCAAAAGTCACACAAACCCTGCATAATTAGATTTGGCATGAAGCATAAACAGACTTTCCAGTTCTCCAAAATACATCTTGTACAGTCAAACAATTACTAACAACTCTGCAGCAACTCTGACTTATGAAATGCAAAATGAATTCCCTCATAAGCAATTTGTGCCACAACGTTAATCCCATTAAGAGCAGTAATATCGGCTGGCTTCCTACAGCCTCTTGTGTGACTCAGGCCTTTCTGCTCACTGATCTTTGCATGAAGTCATGATCCAAGGTCAAAGATCACAAGCAGAGCAGCTCATTTGCTCTCTCTCACCCCCCGCTGCCCTCACTCGGCACTCCCATGCTGTTGGTGTTTGTCTAATGAATGAATGAGGTGGAGTGCAAAATGAAGTGTTAAAACATCCAAGGCAAGTGTCAGATCAAAGTGCCAATTAGGCCTGCCACATATCCTGAGAGCATAAATTAACACTTCTCCATCTAGATCAGACTCAGTGCCATCAACATCTCCATGCGTATGGTGCCGTACAATACAGCGCACATCCTGATTTCTGAATGACAGAATCTAAAGGTTAATTACAAAAGTACCGCTCATTTTCAACAGATTTGGCTTGTGTATCTCTAACATCTCAGCAACAACATTTCTAGGCATCGCTCCTGTCAAGCTGTCCAGAGTGACCGGGAAGAGCAGCTTTTTCTCTGTCCAGTCAGCAGGTGTCAGTCAAACCAGAGTGTTAAAAGGAAGAAGAGAGGAGATGAGGGGAAAGAAACATGTGCAGCCTCTCGTCTCTAAGGCCCGTCATCTCATCCTGGAAAAAGCTCAGAGGGGCATGAACCTGAGGTGATGACGCACGGAAGTTGTACTTGTAATCCTGCCCATGCAGAAAAATCGGGGGGTGGGGGGCAACAACAAAGGAAGAGTCATGCCGCTTCCTTTCTGCAAGCACAACTCTCTGCCACTCTTTCTCTCTGCTGCCTTTTAAAACAGATACTGGATAAAGCGTTCGATCTAGAGAGTGGCTTGAAAGAGCAGGGCATTAGACAGCGTTTTTTTCTCTGGCTGAGCTTTTGGTATTATCAGTCCCCCTGACAGAACAGGTCATCAGGTCTCTGTCACATCAAATAAAAAGGATGCGGCAAACATCAGCAAAGCAGCAGAAATGGCAGGTTCCTCGATATATGAAGCCGGCTGATATAGGAAGCATTTGCAATCGAATAATCGGCGGCCACGTCTCCAAATAGCACTGCACACTTAACCTCAAAATATTTGCTTTTCTGTGGTTTCGAAAAAAGGATCCGTAAATGCTTCAGTTCTTTCGGCTGTTGTATCCTTTATCATATGCAAGTTTTTATAGTGCTATATGAGAAAAAGTTTATTTCTCTTTCAGTAATATATTGACTCTATTTTGTATTTTTTAATTATTTACAATTATTTTGCTGAGAGATATTCAGTATATAAAATTCCATATTATTGTTCATGAAGGATTTGATTATAACGCGTTCTTTCACAATACATTTTAGAAAAGAAATGCTACAAAGCAAATTTTCAAATGTTGTTTTGATCTTGGATATCAGTGTATTACTATGTGCTCAATAAATTGTGTGGGAATGCAATACAGATGTTACAATAGGCCTAATAATAAAAAAAATCTAATATTCATTATCATCAATACTTGGAGGGTGTCAACCAACAACACAACTCTCCTCTCCCTTTGATCCAGCAAACCAGCTTTGCATGGACTACAATATTTCTTTTCCTATAATATGACCCTTAAAGTGTTGTTTGTCATAGAACATGCTGAGATGAAATTAAAGTCCTTTGATATTTCCTTCTCTTGTCATTCAGTTTCCCCAAATCCCATTATTTTACCTGCTACTATGTGGGTGGCAAACTTCTGTTCATCAGACAAAAACAACCAAATCGTTGCAGTCACATCTCATTAACTATGGAGTATTACAGAAAAGTATTGACTTCTTAAATACACAAAACAAATGGACCATCCTCTTTATTTGAAAAATAAACTTTGAGAAGTTTATGAAGCATTTATAATACATTGTCTCTGTGTCATGCACACATCTTACTCACTGAAACAGATGGCAAAAACATTTCCGAAACCATTATTAATTTCTGACTTAGAATCTCATTTTTTGGAATGAAAACAGTTACCAACCAGATGACCAATTATCCCTGTCTCCTTCTTTTGATAGCAAGCCCTTCCTTGGCTCCACAGTCATCTCCTCATCCACTGTCCTCCTGAGAAGAGTCACCCAGCCCGCATGCAGCTCTTGGCACTCTACTGCATTTGATTTGCTGAGCAGCAGGGCTTTGAGGCCTGACATAAAAAAGCTAAACAAAATCTGCCACTGATGCTTTATTTACTTCCTGCACAGTTTGTCTCGGGTTGTTTGTTGTGATGTGAAGAAATGAGTCAGGATGAGTCCATACTGTGCATTTTCTGATGCTTTGCCATCTGTACATACATCTACAGGTGGGCCATGAGTGGCACAAGGACTGAGATCTGAGATTTGAGGCAAGAAGAAATAATGCTTTAACACTATAGCTGAATTCTTTAGTTTTTCCTCAATATGCGAAAAATATTGTCTATGGCTGGTTTAAAATCACTAAATCACACATTTATTGGCCTTCTTTTTGGAGGGTGAAACACACACACAAACATATACTGTATGCATGTGTGTATATATATATATATATATATATATATAAAATTCCAAATTAAAAGCAACAGTAATCTGTCACAGTTGCTGAGATAGTTACAGTTACATGTTGAAAATGTTAACAATTATAAAGATATATTTTTGCACACATATAGATTTGATTGATTTCTTTCCCAAATCGCATTGATTGTTTAAAATATGAGACACCAATGTTTCAGGAGACATGCTTATTCAGTAAATGGGTAATTTTCTATTTAGGTTTATGTACATAATTTTCAAGATTAACTGTTTTGTGTTGCCCAAGGCATTGTTGGATGACAGTGTTTCCTGCTACAGCTATACAAGGACTTAATTTCAAAAACATAAACAAAAATATCATACTGTAACATCACTTATATGATTATCTTACGATTTTATAACTGTACTGTGGTGAATAAAGGCCTGCTAATAAACATTTTTTACACTTCTGCTGACAGTGGTATGCGGAAGCAGTTCCGTTGGATGATGTAAGCATGACATTGCTTGGTTAGTGGTGAGCGAGGAGAGATCACAAAAGAAAACGCCAGTCAGTTAGAAGCACACACCGATAATTTGTAAAGAAAAATGTTGGAGGATTTCGATATAAGCCAAGAGGAGACTGGTTTTTCCTTTGCTAAATAAGGAAATATTTTACCTTTGCTTCCACATTTCCCAGAGACATGCTCGCATCTCATTCAAATCTATGTAAAGACATGACGCAACGCGGCGCTGTGCTTCTCCTTCACCCCAGAGCTGTGTGAGGGATGTTTTATTATGTTTGTGCACTTTATTTATGTGTTTTGGACTGTTATGGAGAAATTATCATAATTTTGATTCAAATGATGAAGGATTTTGAAAGTCTGACAGTATTCATTGTTGAGTACTACTGCAGGGAGTAAGATTTCAAAATGATTAACAGTTGAAATCATTCATTAGCAATTTAGAAAAGTAATCAAATGTAATAATTTACATTATTTAATTAGAAATTTATTTTCTTTATTATATTTAAGAAATTTCTTCAATATCTGTTTTAATCAATGAGATATGTTATAAATAATTTCTAAAAAATGGTTTGATTCTTGCAAGAGTTTGGGAATTGATCATTTGATAGCTTGTTGTATCAGATGACGTAATGGCTGCCCGTCAGCAGTCTTGTCAGTCACATTATAATCTGAACCAATAGGTTTGCAGCAGCATCAAGGTCAGAAATCATCTATAGCACATAAGCTATAAAATCTCAGCTCACCATCCTAAACTGATCTACAGAAGCAGGATTCTCATCATGGCAAACCACATGAGGTGTCACAGTAGAAGCAAGGAGATGTGTCGAGAAGGAGGAAAGAGAAAACGGATATAAGAAACTGAGTGGGAATGAAAAAAATTTAGCAAAAGTGAAGATGAGCAAGAACTCGTATGTGATAGAATAATGACTGTGAAAGTGTTCAGTAAAACGAAATATGAAATAAAAGTATGTATATGTATATATGATATAATGTATATATCATTCCCCCTTACAGGACTGTGCAGCTGTTATTCCATTAATGCTATTTGGAAATGGAACCAGAAATAGCACGTATTACATATACAGTAAGCTTTTAAGGGTAACAATGAATGGATTTTTATGGATTACACAGCTCCTCGTTTTACTTTCCTCAGGAAATTATTCTAGCACATTTAGAAACTGACTTTTGACTTATATTAGTCTTGCTGTCAGCACCCAGGCCACAGTTAATTAATAATTCACACAGTAATTAAGATTCAGATTAGAATTAGTGTCTCAAATAAAGGAACCAAATCAGGGCACAGAACTCATAAAGAGAATTCAGATGGGCGCTGGAGCTTTAGAAGGGATGTCAGTGTAGTCTATCATGTAAATATAGACTTATATAATGCAGGTAAATTGACATATTATTTAATAATTTAATAATCATATTAATAGTATTCCTTGCAAGTAAATGCTATTGTCTATATTGTAAATGTCTATTTCTTTAAAGGGATTTTTCACCTAAAATAAAAGTTCTGTCATCATTTACATTCATACAAACAACAAAAAAATATATATTTTGACATTGGAACCCACTGACTTTCAATATAAGGACAATATAAGGACTTTTATATCTATTTCAATAGTCCTTTAGTGCAATAAAAGCTCCTTTCACTGTTATCCTTTATAATAGCTTATCACAGCGTATGTGACTCCGAGTGAGTGAATAGAGAACATACAGTACATGTCCGATAACATTTAGTCCTGTGACGCTGAACATCTCCTGACAGCTCAGTCTATCTGGTCTTCTCCTCCTCACAGCCTCTGTTAACAGCGAGTCTGGTTACAGTTAAAGCATTAATTCAGTTTGGCACGCTCACAGTCATTGATGGCATTTTTCAAAACAGTTTGCATGAGATACCTAGCTTAAACAGTGGCGCTTCATACTGAGATGATTCAGTACTTTATAGAGTGTTTTGGAAAATTACCCAGCAGTGTATGTCTGGTATCTACAGAGAATAAGTGGAGCACATCAGGTGGAGGTTATCACAGCGGGCTCACACCATCTCAGCCACGCACTGTAATCAGTCTGCTGATGGGTCATAAAGGGCACCAGGGCCTGTCGTTCCGCCTCTGTCCTCTCGCAGCCGTGGAGATCGCTATTGGATTACTTCTGACACAGATGTGCCTGTGTTCGCTAAGAGGATTGTCAGATTGTTGATAAAATATATTGAGGTTTCCTCATGTGATTCCATTCATTCCCTTTGATGCTGTACAGCTGTCATTTCTGTAAGATACATCACGCTTGGGTAACCTCGCTTGACATCATGAAATGTCTCATGAAAGATATACTCCTAATATATATTTGGGATTCTTCAATTATTCTCTCAGCCATTAATCAGCCAATGTTGTTTATTGAAAATTATTTATAGTTTATATAATTTATAGTTATTATTTAATGATTCCACAAAGTAAATCAAATTTTCAATTTGAAATAAATTATTTCACTAAAAAACTATCTTGGATTTAAAATAAAAAACAAGCAACTGATTTTAACAATGATAATGATGAAAAATGTTTCTTGAGCACCAAATCGGCATAATAAAATAATTTCTAAAGGATCACGTGACTTGAGAGCAATGGCAAAAAAAAAAGAAGAAAAAAAAGGCTGCTGAATATTCAGATTTGCAAACACAAGAATAAATAACATTTAATATAACATAATATATAGTAGATTTCTTTATAACATATGTAAATTTTTCTTTTCATTTTTTTTAATGAAGCCAAACTTTTGATCAATAGTGAATTTTGCTAAATCAAATTATTTTAGGGGCTTCTTGCCCCAATGTGGTCATTTTACCCCAAGATGGCTTCCTTTAATGAATTAAGCAAATATAAGCAAAATAAACATTTATTTTAATTAAAGGCAGGGTAAGCGATTTCTGGAAGCCAATGATGATATTTGAAATCTCCAAAAACAAACACGCCCCTACCCCAAATGGTCCGAAATGGTACATGAAAATTGCAGACGTCATGTGATAAGAATCGAAACTCACACGTAGTTTAGAAAACTATTCCTGTCCGAATAGGACTTTTATAACATATTAGACGATTCATGATCCTGTATATGATAAACAACCTTACAATTTTGCAGTAAGTGCACACTGATCTTAAGGAGATCATTTTTCCCCATTTCTCCTCAACACTTCTGATCACGGAGAGGATGCCAGAAATAGGAAATCCGCAGAATGCTAATTGCATGGATTTGCTTGACTTCATCTTGTATCAAAGGCATGTGGCCAGCTAACTCTATTAACTGAGATATTTTTAATTCATTTGTAAAACAGTAAAGTGCTCCAGCATAACAAGACTTTTTGAGAGAAACACAGAAACATAATCAGATACAATTTTAAAGCCTGTTTCTATGGCACAGTTGCAGTGTGGACAGATGGTGCTATGAAACCCTGTGTATATTGTAATATATTAGCTGCAGGTATATTACATTGATAGAGGATCAGTCACAGCAGTGAAATATTTTGACGAATATCTCAATGTCTTAGGGTTGATGCTTAGTGGCTTAGTGGCCTTATGCTGGGTGTATTGATGCAACCAACATGCATATACCTACCTGGTCTCATAGCATAAATGTACCTTGGTGCACTTTTTAGTGAGATACAAAATACATACCAACAAGTACATATCAGTGCAGTTTCCAAAAGAAATGAACACTAGAGGCAGTAAAACTCAGACACCTTATATTCTGTTTCAATTAATAAGTTTCTCAGAATTACTTGAAGAATATCATGTTATGACTTCAAAACATTATTAATATGCTGGGAAGATTTGAAAACTGATGCTTTTGAACATTAGCATCACACATATCCAGCTTCATATGTATGGGTTTTCATAGACAGTAGGTTTGTTCGGTAGCTCACGGAGTACAGAGATCCTACTTAAGAGGCAAGGAGCTGTGGTTCAAATCCTGTGTAACTACAATTCGACAAAACCTTTCAAATCGGTGTAAAAGAAGGTTGAAATCGTACAGTTGCATTAAAAAAATTTGATTTCAAACATGATAGAGCATTAACTTATTAGCATATTATTATTATTATTATTATTATTATTAATATTAATATATTAATATTATTAATATTATTTTAAGGATATTTAAATTCTGAACCGCCGCAATACATACCGACAGTGGGTACGGAAAGTATTCAGACCCCCTTAAATTTCTTTGTTATATTGCAGCCATTTGCTAAAATCATTTAAGTTGATCATTTTTTTCCCTCATTAATGTACACACAGCAGCCCATATTGACAGAAAAACACAGAATTGTTGACTCTTCTTTACCTCTCTCACCAAGGCTCTTCTCCCCGATAGCTCAGTTTTGCCAGACGGCCAGCTCTAGGAAGGGTTCTGGTCATCCCAAACGTCTTCCATTTAAGGATTATGGAGGCCACTGTGCT
>JAUMHE010000053.1:10617025-10630934 GCA_032359235.1 Enteromius mattozi | reverse complement strand
ATGATTTTAGCAAATGGCTGCAATATAACAAAGAGTGAAAAATTTAAGGGGGTCTGAATACTTTCCATACCCACTGTCAACGTAATAAAATGTGCCAGGGTTGAGATATTGAACCTGTGTTTTAGCACCAATCAGTGGACATTTCTCTTTGAAACTGTGGCATTACATGAATATGAATTTTATTACACAAACGTTTTAGGGTCTGGAATCTGCATGTTTAAAGTGTTTAAATATTACAATAGAGAATTCCTAATTTGAAATGAACCAGCAGAAGTGCCGCACTGTGATAAATGCCATTTGGCCAGACAAACATCCCTCCTTCTCTCACACACAGACATGGAGATATGAGCGGTGCATGATCAAGGATCTCATATTGATTTATATGAGGAAAAACAACTTGAGCTCTGCAGATGCTGGAATTTGCATTCAAAGCTGACATTTCATACCCGCTGGTTAAACATATAAACAACACTGTGAAATTGAAAACTTTTCTGTATGATAATTAAATCAAGTATGGTGAATATTTTATTATTTGTGGTAACTTTGCTTTTAATGAGGTAGTGAGGGGGAAACAGAGTGAGTGAGAGAGAAATGATTAATTTATTTCAACTTTCCTTTGGACTACGATGGTCCCCTGAGCCTATGAATCAGAGTATGACTCATCTTCATTTAGAAAACGCTCCGCATCAGCGTTAAGAAATGGGCTTTGTGGAATGAATGTAAGTCTCCAACTAATTACACTTAAATCTTAGCTTTGTGTTACAGCGGCACTGCAATTCACCATGCAACTGCTGCAATCATTACAAAAACACGACATGATGATCTTTCCCGTGGGACCGACTGGTCTGCATCTGCAGGAGGCTGAGTGGGAAGGGTCCTCATGTAATTGACCGATACAATGCAAATGAGTTCCATTGAACCTCATCTTTTTCTCTGGGCCAGGATCTCTAAGCTGTCCACTAAATTAGATGCTGGACGAACATTTTAAAGGATTTGACACTTGGTGGGTATGGCAAAGCAATGATGTACCCAGACACTGTTCTTGTGAAGAACAGAAAACAATCTCAAGGAAAATATAAATTATATGCTGGCCACGACTGTAGTATTCGTGCATGAAGAGATCCTGTGCAAAATAAACTTTTACTCTCTGACTAATTGTCTATTTATAGAGCACAACTTCTGCTTTTATCATAACATGTTGAAATGCTAAAAAAAAAAAAAGTGTAACCCCTCTAGGCAATCCTGAATGGCTGCCGTCTGACTAGTGTGATAAACAGTGTTTTTACTGAATAAAAAAACTATGTGCCGTAATTTCACTGCTAAAATGAACATTTTATTATACTGCTTTCTGGAAGGCTTGAGCCTAAATGGTTCTTTTCTATTCTATTCTATTCTAAGACAAGTTAGAATAAATAGAGGCCACCATGTCGAGACCATAGTAAAAAATGTGTGTTCACACTGGTATTTATCTGGCTGAAAATGATACATTTAGTCCTGATTCACTTAGCATTCACACTGTCATTATAACACCAAGTCTAAAGATACTAAACAAAAGACATCCAAAACAATGGCATTTGGCATTTTGGGCTAAATGCACTCATCATATCTATGTGTACATATGGTATTACCAGTTGACCTTTTACAAGTTGAAATGTGTAAATGAAGATATGTTGCATGGAAATGGAAATTTCTGACAGCAACAGCACCTGTACCAAACTGTAATGGATTTTGGTTTTTGATGTCAGATGTCTTTGTTTCAGATATCTTTGGTCTGTGTTGCATTCATATTTCAGTTGAACCACACCAGAGTTCATTTCGAAGTGAACCAAGCCCCTGAAAAATTTGCTTATTGCTTATTTTAATAAAACTAAACACACCAAGTGTGAACATATCATACCGTTCAAAATTAAGATTTTAAGAAATTTGTATTTTTATTCAGCAAGGACACATTAAATTAATCATAAGTGACATTGAAGACTTTATGTTACAATTTTTTTTTTTTTTGCTGTCAGTTCACTTGGTGGCCATATTTAAATAGGTAATGTCTGAAAGACCAAATCCAGTTAAAATGCATGCTCTTGCTAGAGTAAACACACCAGCCATTGGTTTTTAACTGCAAAGGTCTGTTCACACCAAGAAGAATGTTCAATATGATAAACATTTTAATTTGAATGAACGGCTGTTCTTGCATCTGTTCAGACCAACATTTGCATGCCATCAATGTGACTGGACAGAGAGATGTCTAATCTCTTTTTTCATTGCACTGTAAAGAAACAACATAGCAAATACAAAAATCTCAATGGCTATTTTAAAACATGTAAATACTGTTTACCTTCCTTACTTCCTCATGACAAGTGAGTGTTAGAAATGGAAAGCTGCATATTGCTTTGTGTACTGGGGTAAACATGGTATTTCTGCTTTTCCATAAGCACCACCTACTGTCAGATAGTGAATATGCATTTTCATTCAGCCTCCCTATTTTTTGCACATTTGCCATAAGTCTGCGGAAATAATGCAAAGACTTCCAATCATCCAAGCCCTAGTAAAAAAATTCTATATTTAAAATACGTTTATACTAAGTATACTGTAGTTCAAATTTATTAACATATTTAGTGACATATTGCTCAAGACTTACTTACATATACTTACTAGTATAATTAAACTTGTGCACAATGCACGTTTCTTCATTTTAAGCCTAAAATGTGTTTTCGTGTCATTTTTGATGAAGATTGTTTGATGTTAGAATAATATTGGGTCTTTAAATGCAAGATATTGAAAGTGTACCTGAAGTATACATGCAATAACTCACAATCATATATATTTGATATTTCAGTTGAACCTCAGCGCATAATTAAAGTGCATTAAGTACAAAATTAGTTGTTCCAAATTTAGCAGACTTTAAATACACCAGTTTAGTGTACTAAAAGTACAACTGCAGAACATTGTATTAAGTACATAACTATGTAAATGTATTTGTAGTATATTTAGGAAGAAATAAATGTATTTAAATGTATTTTAGTATATTTATATTTCACTAAGGAGGATATATTAAAAGACCCTTTCAAGGAAATGGTCTTTCAGTGGTCGGGCAGCATACTGTATGTAGTATTACAATTTTTCCAATTCATATGGTTGCCTGTCTTCTCTGGTGACAAACAAAATGAGCACACACATTTCAAGATACTTCAAACAACTTCTACTGTCATGAAATTCTTCACTGCTACATCTTTGCCCAGAGATAACTGCTTATTAACAGAGTTAATCCCTCTAACCTTTATCTGCAATGATACTCCAGATTCAGTCAGCACACTACCAGTTAATAATTGTCTTGGAGAAGTTCAAGTCTCATGCTCATTCGAAGTAATCAGATACCATTTTAAGCCTGTGATATTGGTTTGGGTTTTTGCGCTGTCCTCGACATTGTGATTAACACCAGAAACTTATTTCTTGAGTTGAGTGATGAAACAGAATCCTTTGTGAATGTGACTCAGCATGCTCCATGACTTGGGAATCAGATGTCACATTGTTTCCCATGGTTACCTCTCTAGTTTTACCAGAAGTGATCCAAGCCTAAATCTTTAGACATGGACAAGTCAGTCAGAGAATACATACAGTAGAATACATATATATTGGTCCTAATCTCCTATCTATTTAACCTGAGGTAATTTTTATTCGCTTGGCATTTCTGACAGTACAGAGGATCTGTAAGCATCTACAATTTAAATGTGTCTTTCAGGATGGTGAACTCACTATAGTTTCCCCTTAGCTACCTGAATACCTGCCATTGCAGTTATCTCTGTTTGACTGTAGGCTAATGTCTAATCTTTGAAGTTGTTTCTGGGTGTGCAGCTATGCACATTTACTGCTGAGATTTGACTGTAAACTGTTGATGAGTACAGAAGCTGACTTCTGAACTGCCAATCATAGAGTTTGTTCTGTAAAAATAAGGTCACATGTTATAATAAGGAGAAATTATAAAATAAAATGTGTGCAAACCAAACCCACATTACATACAGCTCCAGAACCCAATGCGGCAAACTTATGAAAAACAATTTAGACTGATGAACATTACATACATGCTGTTATGATTTCTTTTATTATGAAGTGTGTCTCTCTGCGTCTATGTTCCCTTTTTGTCTGTGCTCCGTTACTTACTTGTTTGTTACCACGACAACTCATTAGCTCCTCCCCCTAGTTAAATCATTATGTCATTATTTCGTGTACTTAAGGTTCCGTTTATGATCCAGTCCCTGTTGAGTAGGAATGTTCAGGAGCCATGTCCACCCACAGCAGATAAGTTAAGTGCACCTTTCACCAATTCTCACGTTTCAAGTCAAGTTATCACAGATCTCCACATGCCCAGTCGAGTTAATGTTGATCCTTACCCGTCAGGTCAAGTCAATGCCGATCACCACTTCCTCACTGATCGGCCAGAGCCATGTCACTCCTCATCTGATCATCCAGAGTCACAGATCGTCTCCTTGGTTAATCCAGAGCCATTGCACGAAATGGCCGCCAACTCAGAGCCGCGGCCACAGCCTTCGTCCATTCTCAGGTCAACTCCAGAACCACTGGAGGGGTCGGTCAATACCACCGATCCCCTGGAGGTTCCGCCGTGGACTGCACAACCCCCAGGGGCATCGGGTTGCCCCACAGACTCCCTGGAAGCCAACAAACCCTTGTCCTTCCCTGTCATGATTAAGGAAACCACCTCTGAGTCTTCGTCATGTCTAGTCACGGCCACGGAGGCCTTTGAACCCTCGTCCTTCCCTGCCACAGCCAAAAGGGCTGCCATAAAACCCTCGCCTTGCCCTGTTACGACTACGGAAGCTCTGCTCTTTTCACCCCATTACACCTATGGAAGCCATGGAGCACCCGTCTGACCCGGCTCCAGCCATGGGGACCGCCCATGAACTCTTGCCTGACTCTGATACGGCCGTGAAGGCCGCCAAAGTACTCTCATCCAGCCCAGTCACAGCCATGTGGGCCGGCAATGAACTCTCGTCATGCCTAGTCCAGGCCACAGAGGTCATTGAACTCTTGTCCTGCCCTGCCACGGCCAGACGGGCCCCCATTGAACCCTCGCCTCGCCCTGCTACAGCTAAGGAAGCCGTCTCTGAGCCCCTGTCATATATTGTCACGGCCACGGAGGCCGTTGAACTCCCATCCTGCCCTGTTTCAGCCATAAGGGCCACCTTTGGCGCCTCACCTTGCCCAGTCACGGCTAAGAAGGCCGCCCTGGAATCTTCGTCCTGCCCAGTTACGGCCATCATTAACGCCTCTGTGCTCTCTGTTTCAGTCACGCCTGTTCTGCCCTGGTGTTCTGCGGCTCAGCCCTGGCCTTCTGCTCCCTCTGCTCAGCCCTGTTGGGCCTCTATGCTGGCTGCTCCACATTGGTGGGCCTATGTCCCGCCTGCTCTGCGTTGGAGGTTCTCTGTCCCGCCTGCTCCGCCTTGGCCCTCCTGTGAACTTGCAGCATGGACTGTCTCAGCCGCAGAGGCCGTTTGTTAACCCCTCTGTGCTCTCCATTCCAGTCCCGTAGGCTCCACCCTGGAGGGCGTCTCTGCCGCCTGCATCATCTGCTCCGCCCTGGAGGGCGTCCGTCCCACCTTTGCCTTCTGCTTCGCCCTGGAGGGCATCTCTGCCGTTTGTGCTGCCTGCACTGCCCAGGAGGGCTTCTGTTCAGTCAGTGCCGCCCTGGAGGGTGTCACCGCCATCTGGGCTGCCTTCACCCGGACTGGCTCTACCATGGCTTCCTGCTCTGCCTGCACCACCTTGGCCCTATGGATTGGCTCTACCATGGCTCCCCGCTCTGCCTGCACCGCCGTGGCTCCCTGCTCAACCTGCACCACCGTGGCTCCATGGTCCAGGTCCACCAAGGATTCATCCTCCAGGCCCGCCATTGCTCCATGCTTCAGGTCCCAGCCCCCACATGGACCTGGCCCTCCATCCCTCCCCCAGTTCTACCCGTTCCGCCTCCGCTCCACCACCCTTCTGGACTATTGTATGTATTGTGTTTAGGGGGGGGCTCTGTTATGATTTCTTTCAGTGTTCCCCTGTCTAGTGTTCTGTGGACTTTTATTATGAAGTGTGTCTCTCTGCGTCTATGTTCCCTTATGTCTGTGCTCCATTACTCACTTGTTTGTTACCACAACAACTCATTAGCTCCTCCCCCTAATTAAATCATTATGTCATTATCTTGTGTACTTAAGATCCCGTTTATGATCCAGTCCCCGCCGAGTACTGTGAGTTTTCCTCCGTATGAAGCGTTTTCCTTGTTCCGTGTTTTGTGTTTGGATTTCCCCATGTACCGACCCAGCCTTGCCTTTTTGGATTATCGTTCTGTTTTGCCCCTTCCGGACTCTGTTTGCCGACTGACCGACCCTGCTTATATTCTGGACTATTCTTGTACATTGCTTTCTCCATACCTGTTTGCCGTTGTTTAGACCCTGCCTGTTTGACCTCGATTATTGATTAAAGCTAGCAAATGGATCAGCAAGTCTCCGTTCCCTTCATCACACATACAGTGGCTGAGTGAAGATTTGTTTCCAGGCAGAATAGACACAACACCCAGTTCTTAATAAGGAAGTAATCTAATCAAATGTGCCTCTTGCCCCTTTTAAATCAGAAGGTGGTATGGACTGTAATTAGTGAGGAGGATCACAAAAGATGACAACATTAGCATTTCAGAAACACAGAGAAAAAGCCTACACTTCTGGTATAATAGCCCTTACCAGTTCAAGGTTCAGAAGAAATAGTGGCAAGCAAGAAAATAAATAAAAATGAAGTGTGAATTGCATAAACAAGCTAACTACACTGTACATTAATATATAAAAACTCTAGCCTTGATTGCACACCTAGATTTCCCTTTACAGACTTTTATAGACTGTCATATAAAGGCATGTACCCATAACTAAACACCATGTCCCGGCGGTCCTGATGGTCAACATATTAACCCTATGCATTAAGTTCTAACAGTGTAATATTTTCCCCATATGTTTATTTTTAATTTTTTAAATAGCTCCAATAACCAAAAATAAAATGAGAATATTGGGAAGAAAAAGAAAAAATGTTGCCATATGGGATCTCTGGTAACACAAAGGAAAATGGTTTGGTTTTCTTAAAGGGATAGAATGGGAATCTTTATAGTTATTTTTGTATCTTGATCAGTTCCTCCTACCCTAAAACTGACTGTAAAGATCTTATAAAACTGAGAGTTATTTATTTCCATTAATCTGTCATTATTAAAAGCATACTGTAAGGCCACCCCTGGAGTTCCTGTTTGTGTATTTTCTACCACTAGGTGTCACAACTGAGTCGTCACAAAGTTGTTCTGTTTACACATACGAAGAGTTCAGGTAGCACTGAACTGATGTGAGGATCAACGGTCTTGTTTGATTATGCTTTAGGAGACATGACATTATTCCAGCCTTTCTGTGTTGAAGACAGTGTAGGTGAATGACTCATCCACACAACAGCCTTAGTTGCCCATATATATATATATATATATATATATATATATATTTATTTATTTATTTATTTATTTTATTCTATATTTTTTTTACATAATAAAATAAATGAGATCACATTTCTTATTTTAGAATCAAAAAATGAATCATGGTTACATCAACACTCCCAGTTTCTGTTAATAAAATATTAAAACCAATTTGAAAAACATTGTCCTAATTTGGTTCAATCAAACCTGAAATATCCAATACGGGGTTCAAATCTGTGATGGATACTGGACAACAAGGGGTCTTTGCCAACCATTGGTTTAGACTCTTCTATTAGAGTTTCTCAAACTAGACTGGATAAAACATCTTATTAATTGTGTTCCTTTCAGTCGTCTGATTAGGTTTTGTTACATACAGCAAATAATTCAATTTGGTTTGATTTCGTTACATCGCGCAGTGCAAATTTTACAATTATTCTTAACTTGATAATTGGTCTTCATTGTGATACAGTAATTATTCCATTCAAATGTATACAGAGACAAATGCAAATTATTTTTGCATGTCACGTTTTTACTCTGCAACACTTGCATATATTTCTTTCCTGTCAGTGTTTAGCCAAACACAGTGCAGGAACTTTGCCTCTCTGACCCACTGAACAGGTTTGATTTGGGCTTGTTAATTAAGATGCATCGTACTCATTATAATGAGAACAAGCCTCGACATGATTTCGAAGCTTGGCGTGATGTGTTGACGTCAAACGCAGCCCCTAAACGACAGAAATAGACACACCATTAAGTGTGTTCTCACATTAGACACAATGAGATGGAAACAATATGCTGTCTTTCAGACCACCACACCTCCCTCAAGGTGTATGAAGTATTTTAGGAACTCCAGTAGCAATACACAGAATACAAAGGCAAGAATACATGCCAAAAAAGGGGGAAAAAAACTCTTCTCATTATATAACACACTCCCTGTGCTCTTAGAACAACCCGTGGCCTGAGGGTCAGTTTTTCATAAATCTCATTATTTTAAAAACCTGGCCCAGTTTGGCATAGTGATATGAAGACACAAGTGCAAGAAAAGCGGGAAGAGAATGTGTCAAAACAAGTCTAGAGGAAAAATTCTTGTACCAGACACACAAGAGTTATGTCTTATAATCCAATCAGCATGTCAAATTTTAGTTTTCTAAACATAACTTGCATTGTTTCCAAAGGTGTAGCTGGTGTTCGTGCTGACATCCCATCTGTGTGTCCTAACATCCTATTTCTGTCCTGTTTTGTAATGGATAATCTTCTCACCCATCCATTCAGTCGTGATTTTCTCCACACACATTTTCTGAGTGTTTAATGCACGGATTAATGGAAGTGTGTAACACAACTACCATTAGACAAATTTAGCATCACAGGAAATTCCCAACCTAATCGCAGTGATAAAAGTTAATCCACGCTTGAAATATGATTAAAGGCTGAGATGATTCACCGGTCAGTTAAACTGAAAAGCAAGGTGGAACAGACCACCCACACAACAGTTGAGTAGGATTACAATCGGGTCTTCGTGAGGTAAATCAAATAAAAGCATTACATACATTTATAGCAATGCTACATAATTCCTAAAAATAGACCTTTATGAGACATAGATTTTTCCCTCAAATTTTAATAGCGTTACTTTGTGCAAGGCCTGGAGCAAGAGCAGCTAAGCGTTTACCAAAACAAGTTCAATCACAAGCAGCTGAGTGGGTGCACAGATGGGTTTTAAACCATCCACCTTGAGACGCTGTGCAAGAGCAGTTCACATGTGAGTGCGGACACTATATCATCTGTATCTGAAGATTAAAGAGTCAAAATGAACTTCTAATGCAATCGTTCCCCTGACATTTATTCCAATGTAACAGCATTAGCCGGGCTGATCCCTGTGATTATGACATCATATTAAATCAGTCTCTGTGAAGAAGCTGCAAAGTTTTTCATACCTGCAACGTTATTAAAAGAATATTATGAATTGCAGAATATTATGATTTGTTTTGATGAATGAATGCTAATCAAAAATTTGCTTTATTACATTTGTGTTCAAACACCCTAAACTGGAAAATTAAAATAATTGTTTCAATAAATGACTTATTTGGGCTTGGACTAATTTGGAAACTAAACCTATTTGGGCAAAGGTTCAACACGTATTTTTCGTGTTTTCAAAGAGGAAGTTTCATTGCCACTGCAAAGTGTCTTGCTGGTAATTGGACTGCTTTGGACTGATGTAAAAAAAAAAAGAAAACAATTTGAGAAATTACATCTAACTAAATGCATCTCTATGTGCAAAGTCAAAAACATATTTTTTCTATCAATAAATATGTCAGTAAATATGTCACACAATTGTGGTTTTAAAAATCATTAAAACAGCTTCAAGTGTAAATAAAGCAATTGTCTGATTAAAAACTGTTATGTGACTCCTGATATTTTCTACTAATGAGCTGCTAGAGTGGTGCATTAATTTGCAAGCTAACAGGAAAGAAGAAAAAATGGAGGAAACATTGAATGTTGTACATTCAATTTTTTGCCTTGTTAGTTCCAGGATGACACCCTGCCTCCTCCCCACAGGCAGACACGGCTGCTACTTTCTCAATTTATAATCTGAATGAAAATCTAAAAATACCCACAGCATTTTATGAATGAAACACTAAAAATATAACTCGCATCCATCCCTCTTTCGCACCCGCTCCTCTCCCTCCCTCCCTCTCCCCCTCTCTCTCTCACTTCCTCTTTTCCCCTAGTGCTAAAGTGTCTCAGAATCAGATGGATGACACCACATGCCCACACTCCTAGGTGTATTAATGTCCTGGGCTGAGCCTCCAAATGTCAGTATACATTATCACCTGATCTATAAAGAAAAAAACTCAGAGACCTTGATTTGAGTATTAGCGCTCCTGGTTTTTGTTTTTGTTGCCAACCTTCATGTCTGCGGCTCATGCTGAGATTCTCAATGGAGAACAACCCACCCCACTTTTACAGCCTGTGATTGAACAGTGCTGATTTTGGACACTAAACTAGTCCAGTTAATATATCTGGCTTGTGGCCCAATCTGAAGCTCATGTTGTTTCATCTGGATGATCAAAATTTGGTTTTATAATTACATGTTCACACTGAGAACATTATTTCATCACTGTGAGTATAATAAAATACCTTTTTGGTAACATTTTCAGTATTTAAATTAGAAATTTAATTTCCATTTAAAGGTTTTTTCATAGTAACCAATAGCCATAAACAATATAAAAGTTAACATTAAAACATAAAAGCATTATTATTATTAAATTGTTTAAAAAGCCTTACAGCTCAATTAATCTTTTCACATTTATTATTATAATTGCTTTTATAAAATGACAAACTTCACATTTCTGCTTTTAAATCTGGTAGCACTTTATTTTGATAGTCCACTTTAGATATTCTACTAACAATAAGTAACTTTGCAACTACATGTCAACTAGCAGTCATTAGAGTATTAGTAGACTGTCTGCTTAATAACTTCTAGCACTTTATTTTGATGGGTCCAGGAAACTTTGCAAGTATATGTCAACTTATTCTTCTAACCCTTAACCTACCCTAACAGTCTACTGTGCTTTGAGAGTTAGCAGACATGTAGTTGCATGAATTAATGAGAATGTAGTTGACATGTAGTTACAAAGTTACTTATAGTTAGTGGGATGTCTAAAGTGGACTATCAAAATAAACTGTAACCTTAAATCCTTTAAAACTGGGTTTTATTCACTTCAATTGCAAGTTCGTCATCATAACATATTTTTTCTATTATTATTATTCTTGCAAATGTAAGGAAAGCAAGACAAACACTGAAATAATTTTTTTTGGTGTTTAACTGCATGCCACAGATGCTGTTGATTAAATGTAACTTTCACTGAAGCTGATATATTCCTTTAATTGTTCAGGAAATTTTAGGGTTGACACTTGGAGAGAGATACAGCAAAGACAGCTGGAATGTAAACCCTCCATTATCAGGCTGACCTCGTCACAAACTCCCAGCGTAACTCACACCATGCTGTGCCAACACACCCATGGCACAGTCTGACAGCCAACCGTCATAATATTTACACGCTGTCACAGAAAAAAATTAAATAAAATAAAGCTGCAGACTCAACACAAGGCCTGACAGATACAGTGAAAAGCAGGCCCTTTCTAAATAAATGAAAACAATTCTTTCCAGACTATTCAGAATTCAGACTTAAGGAGAACACCATGATGTCATAAAAGTGGAACGTTAGGAATTAAAGGCATTTCCTCTAATCATGAGCCGCAAATGTCAGATGCGCTGTTTTCGGTCATTAGGGGCTTTTTTATGTAGCTTATATTCTGGAAGTCTCAGCAGTAGCTCATATAGTAATCACTCAAAAGCTGGTCAAAGACACTCATGCAACACCGGCTAATATGGTGAACTACTGCAATGGTATGCTTTGTTCCAGAAGAGAGGAAACCATGCTTTCAGACAGAAAGAGTTATTTTATAAAAGGATGTAAATTAAAACTAAATATGACTTGCATGTAGAATGTTTTACATTGGTTTGGCATGATTTAAAAAATAATTACTAATTAACCAAATTAACTGCTTAACTGAATATTTAATGTTTAGCTTGTTTATCTTACTGATCAAACTAATGAATCGCATGTTTGTCTATATGGATGTGACTGTGCAGTTTGTTTGAACACAATTCCAAACAATTTGTCATGTCTTGTACTGTATTTGTAGAGTCATTACAAAATGTTTGTATAGACATCCGTGGCATCTGTTCTTATCACTGCCATCATGGCACAGAGCCTGTGAACTGTTGACCAGTCATGTCAAAACTGATGAAGTCATGGTTTTCACTAGAGAACACGAGGCCATGTGAGGAAGTGATATTTCTCATTCTTCTGATAGGAAGCAAGATGAATGGTTGGATGAGCAACATCAAAGGCATCTCCAGGCCATTGATCTGCTGCTACAGCTTTAAAAAATGTAATCATGACAAAGCGGCAGTTTTTAAAAAGTATTTTAAATAGATTTTAGTGAAAAATCCTAATTTTCTTCCTTCAGTCTTTTAGTGTCACAAGAAGTTGCTTAGAGAACCTATTAGAGAACATTCTTAGAGAAGTTGTAAATATGTTGTAAATGTTGTAAATTCATGTTGTAAATATAAGATGTTTGAAATCTAAACACAGTAAGAGCTCTCGAGAATACTTTTATGAGCAGAATTTGCAAGATATTCACTAGAATTTATTATTTTTAACTGAGGAAAAAAGGTAACTAAACATAAATAATCTTTCACACAACATTAACATCTTTTTACATCCTGGGCCAGCTTTAACTTTGTAAGAATCTGTGCCAAAGACATACAATAAAAATCGTTGTATAGTTGTATAGCAACAGACAAACTGTCTGTGGATAAAAATATGGGCAAGCAGTTATTAAATAGGCGTTTCTCTCAATTGCCTGATGCAACAGGAAGGATTTCGTATGTGTGTAATTATAACCTTTTATGCTGTGTTTTTTTCACTTGATTAAATAACTATACAGCCTTTGCTCTGTAATGCGTAGCACAGATTCCCAACAATATTATTTAATTTGTAATAGAGTGTTTGCACCAATTCTGGGAGTTCCAGGTATTCATAGAATGATAATTATAGTGATTCATTGTCTGAATGCCTGCCAAGGAGGTGAGTGGGCATTTGTGTGTTTGTATGGGCCGTTGTGAGTGTGTTGGTGTGAATGTGTTTCAGAATGTGTTACTCTGGAAAACTTGCAACAGCTTACACTGCACACACACGCAGCGCGGTTTGAAATTGAAAAGTGAAGCTGGCAAAATAAATGGCGGCCTATACAGAAGGGGGCCAAGGGTAGTGCCAAAACACACTGCCAACTCAGCATGTAACAAACAGCAGAGGCAGAGAGTGAGAGAGAAAGAGACAGAACCAGACAAAGAGATGGAGAACTTGAGCCTGAACTAGCCAAGCACACCTCACTCTGCAGCCACATCTCTAAGCTCAACGAGCCAGAGAGAACAAGAGCAGGAGCATAGAAGTCAGCCAAGACAGCAGATAGCATCACACTGAAAGTGTAAAAAAGTCTGGAAATAACTAAAGATTATCATATGTAAGCACATACCTTGATAGGGAGGTTTCCAAGACCGTCAGCATCTCAGCTGATGGCTCATCATATTTTGCACACCCTGGTGGTTATGGCCTCTGTTGTGCTCATCTCTCCTTGAGCTTTGTGTGAACTTAATCTGCATTGCAATACTTTTAGAAACTAAAATCACCAGAGCTGACCAGAGTTTGGCAAAAATCAGAACTGAGAAATTGACTTGCCTGCATTGAAATTAGGGTTGAATTAGCCACGTCCAGGGATGGGCAGTATTTTAAATAAATGTATTTAAAATACGTATTTGAAATACAAAATACTATTTTGTATTTTGTA
>JAUMHE010000053.1:10575205-10585407 GCA_032359235.1 Enteromius mattozi | reverse complement strand
TCTTTTTATAGCTCTTGGAATGAGCAAATCAGCTGTCTTTGGGATTTGGGCAGGAAATTCCAGAATATGGTGAGTACTGACACAGGCACCTGTATTAACAACAATATTTCTCTGGAGTTATCACTGACTTATTGTATTAAATAATACCATTAACCCCATAATCTCATTACTGTGTGAAGGAGTATGTGCAACGGGGTGAACTGAGCCTTGCTGGTGACATCACTGCCGCTGAAAATGACACGTGGTGCATTTGCCCTCCACTGAAGTCAATGGTAAGGATTTGCATATCATATGCACGCAAAATTTACATTTGGTATATGCATTACATGCAACTGCAAAGTGCAAAATTGTTATTTTTACACAGGGTGATGAGAACAGGTTTTATGGGATTATTATGATGATATTTTTTTAAGAAATTCTGACCTGCTGCATGAACTCGTACATGAACATTCATCAAACAAGGTGTGAATTCTGGGTCTGGTACAAATTCTAATGCTTAAAATTTAAAAATTACTTTACAATATATATTTATACATATATTCCTTTATTTCAAGACTGCAATTTAGAAAAACTTTCAGGCTAATGCTGCTAAAAAGGAGGTCAAGGGGACCATGAAGAGGCGACTACACTGGCAGATCATACCATTTTTCTGGAGGCAAACTCTGTGAGTTTAAAAGTCCTATCTCTTTAACCTTGCATACACAACACACTATCACATACCACAATTCAAATACAATTTTTATGCGGCATTTATTAGTGTGAGCAGAACTGGCAACACTTCCCATAATATCTAACAAAGTTTTAATTTGTAAGAAGAGTGACATCAAGCCTTATATTAGTTGCTTATATACTGTCTTCATCCCTAGGTTAATCAGCTGATCCAGTCAGTATCCAGACCAGACAGTGGACCTGCAATCAGGAACGACCACAACACATCCCTGAATGTCAGCAGAGACCATGTTAACTAGATGACAGATTCCTGTGAAGACCTTATTGAAAGCCCCATCACAGATCCTCAGCAAAGACTACAAAAACCTGACAAGCCCTCTGCAATCTGCACAGACCCTTTTTAACCAGCTTCTCTACTAGCATGATGTTTCTTCAAGCAGAAGAAGCTGGATGAAATATTCTGAATGATATCAATCTACAGTCTGACTTGTGATGCAGTCTGGAATAATCACACCCTGTTCGTTCGTTTGGCCATAGGAAAACAGTTTTTCTGACTGAGCCTGGTCTTGTTTGGGTTCTTTGCTACTGTTACCTTTTGGCTTGCTTAGTTGAAGATGCCTAATATTCAGCAATATTATTGACTTATAACTGAACTGACTTGTATTATGGCATCACTGTTTGCTATGTTTTATTTTTTTCAATAATATACTGTAAATATAATTTACTTGTTATTTTGTGGTTTAAAAAATGTGTTACTGTTTATATTGTGGTACATTTGTTTATTGTTAATATATATTTATATGAAAGTATTTGGTAAATTTTTAATTAAAGCCTTCAATATTTTTAAATGGTTGCATTTGTGTTTCACTGCTGAATTTAGCCGTTTCTGGGCGACATTTGGCCTGGGACCAAGCCGAATCTCAGCCAAATCTGGCTTCAAGTGTCTGGGTCAGACCTGGGCCGCATACAATAATATAAACTCTACAGTATCCAGAGGAAATTGTTTGTGTCTGTTTTCAGTGCGTGGACCAGTTTTGGGCCAGGGACCCAGCCAGAACTGGGCCAGAAGTTAAGCAAGGTCGTGGCCCAAAGGTGGGCCAGACAAATTTTGCAAACTGATTCAGAACTGCAGACAGTATAGTAAGTGAAACTTCATCATATGTCTGTTTTATTGGCAATCTGAGCAAGTGCTTGTGACTCTTTAGATCCGCCCACACGGCACGCCTTCGGGAGCTCAACTTTTTTCCGAGTGTATAGTAAAGCTGTATCTTTCTTTTATAAATACTATTCTATTCGTTATGTTACTTTGAAATGCAGAGTACACTGTTTTAGTACACAAAACTTGTATAGGCCAACTAACTATTCACAGCCATTGGTGTCAGCCATAACATAAAAATAATTATCGGCTCATGAGTATCGGCCAGAATTTCAATTTCAGTGCAACCCTAATTTCATTCATTATTACTTACCACATTTACACTTCAGACAAAAGAAGCAGAATAATCATTCGATTTACTTGACTAAATCCTGCATAAATATTCAGGAATGAAAGGATGGAAATAATTGTATTTCATAATTTGCATCTATTACGTGATATTACTCAGGCACAAAAATACATGCTATCAGAACACATACATATCATCAGCAGCCGACACAGTTCTCAGAGGTAATTCCAGCAGTTATATCTTCCAATTTGCAGAATTCCACACCTTACTCTCGCTTCCTCTGTCTCTATTTCTGTCCTGTGTTGGGAACTGAATACAGATTTCCCATGAGAATGAGCAATGAAAGAGAGAACAAAATCTAGCAGAGCTCGGCCAGATGGCAGCTCTAATGGCCACTTGGCAAGTGCCTGCCTCTGCCTTGCTTCCTCACTTCTTCCTTCCCTATGAGTCGGCACCTCATGAAACAACAACAACTCAACTGCTTAAATCAGACGTGCACTTTGACAGAGCCTCAGGTACAGCTTACGTAAATGTGTCTAATGACGGTGACGTGAATCGCAAATTTCCACTGCTTGCTTTTGTGGCCTCTCCACTGAGTCCTTTGTGAGCAAACAAATCTCATAACACGTTCATAGAGGAAAATATTATACTTCACATTTCTCATTTCATTATCTATTAAAAAAAAAAGAAAAAAGAGGCCAACTAAACGGAGCAGATATAAAACTGGCCTTGGAGATTAACAAGGTGTGAGGATGTGTAGGCAAGACTTACATCCTTGATGTATTCACTCATATTCTCCACAAAGAAGGTAGGGGATTGAGCCTCCTGATTAAAGCACTAATGTGGCATAAAAGAGACACACAAACAGGCAGACGGGCTAAGCTGTGTACGGAGGAATGTGAATGCAAATGTGTGTGTGTGTCTGTGCGCGACACTGGCAAAGCATTGCGGCCGCAGCCCTGTCTCTGACTCAGCCTCCTCCCTAGAGACCCCTGTACTGACGTCACTTCAGCTCAGCGCCAGGCCAGGCAAAGCTCTTGCCACCCAGAGAAAAACAGGTAGACTAACGGAAGATTTATCTCAGGATCCGAGCAGATCACATCCACACCCCAGATAATACTAGATATATGTTTGCAGTGTATGTTCCGTGCCGCGGATAAAACAAACAAGTCACCAACGCAACACAGATCGCAGGTTTATGACGCAAGAGGAAGCTTTCATAACAAGTATTTATTTATTAATTTACTTTTCATAACAGACTGAGGGCCCTGCTCACGAGACTCAGCTTGACAGATCGTGACAAGCCTATGTTTAAATGAGACTGAATCAATGCGAAAACATTTCTGTGCTCTTTAAACAGATATACAGCCAGACCTGGTGCTACTGACTCACATTATGTCTCAATATCTGGTCTGAGTGATGATGAAGCTGATGCATTGACGACGTGAAATATCACAGAACAAAATGGCCTGTCTCAATCCACCCAGGGGTATTAATACTCCTACAAATATGATTCCCTAATGCTAGCAAGAACAGAGGAAAGGATGAAGCAGAAGAGTACAAATAGTACAAATAACATAGCACTTTTATTTACATTCCATATGAATGGCATCTGAAATATCACTATTTTCACTTACTCGCTATTTACTTTTAGAACTCAGTGCATATAGTATTAGCCACTATTTACATTTGAAAAGCTGCTGCAGAACTTTAATAGTGACATAGCATATCCTGAACCTATATGGCATTCATGTCAGAGATCCCAGAGCCTGATTATTCAAAAGTGTATTCTGACTTAATAAACTTTTATAAAAGAAACAGTGAATATTTCAAAGCATTATATTTGACCTTTATTTGGCTATTAGCAGCCTATAATGATATTTTATCCTGTCTGCTGTTTTAAGAGCTGCTGGTGAAGGGCTTGAGAGTTTTTGCAGTGTCATTCTAAAGTAATTACTTACATAGCATTTACAGTTGATTGGCCTAAAAAGCATTCATGCCAATGAGCAATGATAGGAAATTTCAAATAACGTCATTTGATGTCTGCCACTGAGATGAATGCGAACACTAATGGAGTGCTGTTTCCACATATAATTCTTATCAAGTGTAGTAAATGAATTCTCAGTCTATTGCGTTTGCATTAAGGGGGGGAGGGGGGTCAGTACAGCATTGTTGGTCGATTATGTAGACTGTACAACAGTGTGGATTTATTGAGCATTTGTTAATTAGACAAACCCACTCAATATGACAGAGGAATGGTTAGAGACCATTACTAGACCACTGAGACAAGTAGACATGGACAGATGGACAGAATCATTTTGGCATTTGCATTGAATAATTTCTTTCTCCTTTGGAACTAAGCTAATATCTTTGAACTTTGAGAGTGTGGATTTTGGAGAAATAAACTAATTTAATACAATTATATTAATTTTCTGTTCAATCACATACCTTCAGTCATCATCTGCATCAGCCAACGCCGATTATAGGAAGTTGTTGATAAATGAATGAATACAGTATACTCAGAAGTCATTACTCAGAAGTACACCCTGACAAGTTGATCAGATCTCATCCTGAAAGGATTTATTTTGCAATAATGACCAGATAACTTTACTTTATCCCACTTACTATACAGTTACATAACAAGTAAATAAGTAAACATCAAATATTGTTTAAATTTGAAATTATAATGCAAAATGAATGAGAGTTATATAATAGTGATATGATAATACCACACAGTGAAGAAAACTGCCAGGGACTGTCAAATAAACAGTTTAAAACCCCCCAAAAACTGAATGTTTTCACACATAAATGGTTTGGTTTCACACATTATTGCTTCATCAATAAGTTTGTGGGTGAGTAGCCTAAATCAGGGAAAGGCAATGTAGGTCCTGGAGTGCCACTGTCCTGCAGAGTTTAGCTCCAACCTTAATTAAATACTCCTGAATGAGCTAATCAAGGACTGTATCTGAAATTGCTCCCCATACCCTCATTCACTATTCCCTACATTAGGCCTCTTATACAGTGCACTAAGGAGGGGTGAGAAAAATGGTGAGTAAATTCGGACACAGTGCAAAATGACTGCTTTTTTTGTATAGTTTGTGCTTGCTGTTTAATAATAATTTGAAACTGGCAAACAGGCAGCTCAAGTTGCAAGATTAAAAGATTTATCTTGAACTCTGTCAGGACCGAAGTTACCTATCCCTGGTGTAAAAAAACTATAGAGAATTTTATTTTAAAGGGGGTCAGTATCTCTTTAACTTGAAGATGTTAAAGAGATACTCAGGCTAATAGAATTGAAGTGCAGCTGTGTGTAAAACTCTTATCAGCCTGTTTTGGGTACTTTTCAGAATAACGTTAAAAAAAAAAGTTCCTTGCTAAACTGAAAAAAATTATTTACTGAATTTAATTAAAAAAATTAAGGTAAGTGGTTGCAGTCCATTTATTTTAGCTACATTTGAATAAATTTAATTTCCTCTAAATTTGTTTAATTAAACGTAGCTAAAATAAATAGTTTGCAACCACTTTCCTTAAAAATTAGTAGCATTTTTTTAGTGTATTTATTTATTTATTTTATCTATATTTCGGTAATAGTCAGGCGCAATGATATTATGCAGTGCTTAAAAATGCTGTCCTTAATAGTCCTTAATAACGTAATATTAAAAACTAACTGCAAACGTTTTTGCAAAGTGTAAACTATTAAATATAGCTAATCTACAAATCTTGCAATACTGTACCTGTAAAAGAAGTGTTTTTAGCTAAGCAGGACAGTTAGAGACATAATCATTCTATATATATATATATATATATTTATTTTTTTTTTTAATAAAATCATTCTTTAATTTCACTAATCAATCTTTTTTTTTAGCAAACATAGGGGCTCATTAATGATTCTTAAATTATAACGTGCAAATTTACAAACACAACATATCTTTAATTTGGCCGGAATTGCAGGTGCTTACGTATCTTTATATACAAGAAGGTTTTGAGAAAATATTAAATAATTTGTAAGTAAATGTAATTTTAGATCATAAAGTGTCCCGAAAAGTCATCCAATGTATTTAATTAAACCCCCACCCCCCAACATAGAGTCCCCCCAGTCAATTTTGGCCATTTCCACCACTGTATATATATATATGTATATCTTACATAAATCATAAGTGTTATATTTTTAAAACAAAAAATTACAATTATCTATAGGGTTCTTTATCAGTGATTCTTAAATGGTAATCATATCACTGTCAGAATCTGATATGCTTAACTGAGTACACAAAGATCTAATGCACTTCAAAATGAAACATGCTGATATGGTACGCTTTGTTCCTAATGTCTGGACTGAATGGCTATATTTGTGCTTGGGAAATCTTACTAAAAGCGTTTCCAAACATGCTCCATTAACACAGCAATACGGAGGGAGGGTAGAGGGTGCTTTTTCAGTGGCAGTATTATTGTCAAATTCAATAAGTGATCCCCTTCAGACATGAAAATTGTATATAATTATCTCGCCTGTGCAATTACCCATTGGATGTAATTGGAGTGGCACTTGCAATTTTTCTTCAGCACGCCAGATGCACAAGGAAATGTTTTCATGTAGCAGTAGCTTGTGATTCTAAATAGTTGCAGTTGCTGATATAAATGTATTTCAGGAGAAAAAAAAACAAGCCTGAAAACATGAAGTGAGAGACTTGGTTCCATTCAGCCAGCTAATTACATGTTAAAAGGCTTATTACAAAACAAATATGCCTAAGGTTTAGCTGACTGCTAAAGGTTTCAAATAACATAAAGTCCCAAGTCAATAAGACTAACTGATTTGATATTAACTAATTCTGGAGAGAAAAAAAACCCAACAACAGGCAGTATTTCAGTTCACTCAAATCAATAAGCCGATGGCGAGTAATTGACTTTCTTTCAGAATGGCCAGTCTTAAATTTAAGTATGCAATGAAAAAATGATTGTAAATCCTTTAAGATTTGTAAATCCTTCAGTGTCGACCTAAGCTCCATTTTGTGAAGCAGGTTGACTTGTTTGCTGGTGCATTGCAGCAAAACCGATCAGTGGGGCTATTTGGGGGGAAGTCAGGTACACCCCATTCACTGGAGGTGAATGAGGCCTAATGGCACTCCTACACTCTGACTCACCCCATGCAATTTCCCCTCGCATACCTACAATCCCCCTCCCCCCATTCCTCACTGCCCCGTCTTTGGCACTCTCCCTGTTTCGAAATGTCAACCATGAGGTAAAATAACTGACTGGCTGACTGGATGGTAATTGTATTGCTTAATAATTGATAGGCTGAGTGTTGATGCTGCTGCTGGGCTGGCAGAAGGAGAGAGAGCACCTTGCTGGCCTTTCACTGCTCACAGTCAAATTTCTGTACAACACTAGTATGACCGCCATTTCACTACATGAAGATACTGATGATTATACAATTAAAAATGGTAAAAATATGGTTTGAAGAGTTAAAAACATTTACTTAACAGAAAGGATAGATAGATAGATAGATAGATAGATAGATAAATAGAAAAATGCTTTATGTATTTATACTCACAAAACAGGTGAAGAGAAAGACAAGTAGTTTTTCTACAAGCTGAGGCAAATACACATTGGGTACACAGTGCAACGTACAAATTACAAAACACCATCGTGGTAACATACATTACACTAACATAATACAATAAACAACATAATATGTAACCTAAAACCATAATGTACATAACTGATATCCAAAACTAACAAGAAACATAATTATTAACACTAACATCCATCTAATGTCAAGTGTCACATAAAATTCTGGGAATGTCAATTTATGTTTTTTTAACTTTAAATTATAAGATTATTAGTTTTTCTCACTTCCAAAAGATCGAAATGTACAATTCATGACATTACATTAAATATCCCATTAGATTTTTTTTTTTTACAGTATAAACTTTTTTAAATAAACAACCAAATCTCGACCATATTTTTACCTTAGCATTCATTTTATACAGTATATATATATATATATATATATATATATATATATATATATATATATAGACACACACACACACAATGGTTTTATAGAATCTATAATTATATACAAAAATGAATAATTGCTAATAAAATTCTTAACTGTAATTAACCGTATATATATTCTGGAATTTGTGGAAGGTTGTAACTGATAGGAACTGCAACAGAACTTACTCTGGACCATAGTAGTCTCTGAAACTTCTTTTCAGAAAAAGGAGCAGTGAAATAGCATGGTGTTTCACTAAATGTAGCACTCCTGAGAGCACAATCAGTCTAGTATATTACAACTTGAAAGAGGCTGGATAATTAAAACACTTTAAGATCACAGACAGGTCTGCTTAATCAAAAAAAATATTTTATATATTTAAAAAAATAATTATTCCATGTTAGAAATTCAAGAGGGTTTTTTCTGGGGGGAATGTACCATCCATCCACAGAAAGTATTAATAGGAACAGATCCATCATTTACTCTAAGAAGCTCTCTGCATCTAAATTCAAGGACTTCTCCTGATGACAGTCCCTCTGAAACTCACAAAGAGAGACTAGAAATTCAAATGAGTTTCCCATTAAATGAATTATTCATTTACAATGTTATATTTGAATGAGAATTGACCCATGAATTTACATCTAGCACATGATTGGGCAGAGCCTCTGAAGCGGACTAACTCTAGGGATGACAAGCAACACAACAGGCCAGGCAAAGGGGTTAAATATCACAGTGAAGAACTCTGCATAAAGGATAAGCAGGGTATAGCAGATAGAGAGCGAAAAGAGAGACAGGGTTGGGAATTAACAAGTGACAAAAATTCCTCTGGGTCCCTCTAGGTGAGTGTGTGACTTCCGGCTGGACAGCTGTTTAATTGTGAAATGACTCAAGCCTCTGATGATCTGAGGTCGGTCGGCCATCTGTCCAAGCGAACATGGTAAACAACAGGGAAACGCTGGCCGCTGTTTATTTCTGTCATTTCTCAAGCTGACTGTCCGCACTGTCAGTGAGACCTTTTTTTCTATTAAGGACTTCAGTTAGTTGCGGCGTAGTTATCCTTTATTTTGTCTATATATAATCCATCCATCCATGGTTCATCACCTGTTCATTTACCAATCTGATTAAAGGCACTAAGTTTTCCAATACAGCTCTGGCCCTATGATTGGTCACTGTCATTACCCAGATTAATATACAGAGGGAAACAGACAATTGTACACCTATTAAGAGCAATTGATTGGATGTACTTGCACGGCTGCCAAGAGCACCATACCTCTTTGAACAAGGCAGGGTGGGTAGAGAGGGGGGTCAGGGGTTTAACAGCCGATAATGGGAGCCAGGTCAGCCATTAAAAACCCCTCTGGCCACCAGCCAGGAGGAATCTGCCTGTTTCCGCTACTGCCCTCCAGTTCTGTCCCTGTCTGCAAAGCTTTAATGTGCTAATGCACAAACGCACAAATGGGCCTCAGGGTGGCACTGAGCAGTTTACCGGATCTAGAAGGTGGGTGGATGTGTACTGGAATACCACAGCAGACTGGGAAAGTATGGGATCCAGATTAGTGGAAAATAGAGCCATAGTCAATATCCGGAAGGGTAAGCTTGACAACTTTACCATAAGCATCTCATAATCATCTTTACTGAAAAGGAAGTCTTTGGTTTGACAGCATAAGCGGAAAAGCCAAGGCTTAGGAAAAATGATGTCTGATTTGTGAACGATCTATTCATCTGAATCAGATTTTTTTTTAATTGTATTGGCCAAATTCACAAAACACAAACTGATTTTTTTATTTTATTTTTTTTGGACAGTGTTCCCAACAGATTTTCATCCAACAGATTAATTAATTTAATATGTAAAATATATTGATATATGTACATTAAATAAAAAAAAAATCTAAATGTTCTAAATGATTGATTTTTGAAATGGATGCAACTAATGCAATCTTATTAAGTTTGTACAGTGTGGGCTTCTGAGACAGAGGAATAGAGGAAGAATAGAGGAAGCCTACAAACCTTCAAAAATAGATCAATTCAATTCAATTCAATTCAAATTTATTTGTATAGCGCTTTTCATGATACATATCATTGCAAAGCAGCTTTAC
>JAUMHE010000053.1:10542213-10575105 GCA_032359235.1 Enteromius mattozi | reverse complement strand
AGCTTGTGAATTCCTAGTTACCACGGGATGGCAATCCCATGGTAGAAACAGAACAAATAGGAACAAAATTAGCGTAGATCAAATGATGGTATCTCAAGTAATATTGGATTTGGATGTGCCTAGTTGCCTTCATTGGAATGCATTTTCTCAAGGCAGTATTTTCACCTTTTTATAATAGAGTTTCCCAGGTTGGGTCCACAGTATATAGATTTATGAATCCATGAAACACAGGAAACTAAGGTCTGCACAAATTGATAAACCAGCAGGTGATCTCGTGTGTTGAACTCACCCTAGCAATACTTACCCCAAACAGTACTAGTCTCATCCACAGCCTAATCTACAGTGATATCATATAGCCTAAAGGCGAGGTTCATCTGCCGCTGCCCTGGCTAAGTTTCAAATAGAGCTGTTACCACCCCCCTCCTTCTCCCCAGTTGCATTAGTGCTTAACCAGGCAAACCCTGAGAGGCAGCAGCGATAACCATTACAGACAGTCGACAGGCCCCTGCCTCAGCTCTGTTAGTAAACTACACAAGCCACCTGATAAAACAGCCACGGCTGCCGTCCCCCGCTCCGACGATGTGAAATACATCCAGCGACGAAACAGCTTCATTCCGGCGGCCTGTTCTCATCCTCGGTTGAGTGAGCACAGCAATAGGAGGGGTAATTTACACCCCAGCCAAACCTGTCATTACCCGAGGGCACTTGTTATGGCTGCACCCGATGTTTTTCCAATTCACCTCCAACCCCTGTGACTGTCAATCTCCTGAGTGGGTGTAGTCGGGGGAAGAGAGGCAGGGGAATATTCCAGGCTCTGGTGGACAGCGGGCAATTTTCCTCGGAGGGGATAATGGGAGTGGAGTGGCAAGAAAGGCAAGACTGCCGCCATAAGCAAAACGATCCTGCGAAATGATTCTGTCTACCGTTAGCACGCCACAGCCCTCTAAACACTCCAACGCCTGGGTTCTTTAAAGTCTTACCAACTACTTTTCAGATTGCTTCCCTTTCTAACACAACACTCTTTATTTCTTTATCAAGAGTAATCCACTTTATTAATGCTTTTGCATAGCAGTTTATACAGAATTGTCGTTAAAAGGCGAAAGATCCTATTGCAGTGGAGGTGCGACGTGACGGGGTGCCTGGCGCGGGTGCTATTCGTTATATTTACCATTTTAAGGAGAGATAAACATGTGCACACTTTCTTTCCCCTGCATTACACCTGCTGAGACTCCACCTGGGAAGTGCAGATGGATGTGAAAATCTCTGTGCGCTGTGCTCGGTGGATTTTGAGACAAAAGCAGCCGCACACACACACACACACACACACAGAGCTCAACACAGCACAGGTCTTCCTCTGACGTCGCTCTGGGACTCCCCGAGGTCCCGTCCTCCAGAGGTGGGTCCAGGCTGTGTGCGTGTCCCTACAATGTCTCTGTGTGTGTGTGTGTGTGTCTCGCTCGCTGTTCTGCAGAGGAGGTGCTGCAGCCATCAAAACACACACACAAAGCCAAAGCTCAACAAAACACAGCATTCTCCAAATTCACAATAATAATTAAAACAGTTTAAACAATACAACAACATAATTTATACTATAGTCTTTTAGATATATATATATATATATATATATATATATATATATATATATATCAGTTGGGTGGTATCTTAGTCGTCAGATAGCCCCTCATCCTTGAGGTTTGAAATCAGACATCCAGCAGAGACATTGCTACGTGCTGATGGCAACGTGAGACTTCTGTTTTATCACTCTAGCAGGATGGATAGAGTGATTGGTTGACTTAGGTAATAAAAAACAGCATCAAATGCAATTTGTTAATGATATTTCAATAAATAAATTAAATGCTTAACACATTTATAGAGGAGATATTAAGGTTTATTGACAAGCCTCAGCAAAAATGTCATTGCTATTTAAAAAAAAAAAAAAAAAGGAAAATAAATAAAAATCAGCACTTTTAATTTTCATGAAGGGATCAATCTCAGATCTGATTCACAAAGTCAGGTGCAAATTTTTGCTATTTGAAGAAGCTTTTTGCATTAAAACAATGCATGAACAAATATAGTTTGTACTTAATTAACATTTCTAGCTTTCTGGCTTCTAATTATTTTTCATAGTGGTCGACAAAAAAATGGTACATTATAAAAAAAACACTAAAATGTCTTCACATGCCGAGTGCATGTAAGCATGTTAATTTAAATTATAGAGTATGATAAGATTTGCAAAGGATTACATTTAGCAGTGTTATCAAATTATTAGTGTTTTTATAGATGAACTCCAATATTAATTGATATTGACAAGTGGTATCAGCCCATAACCAATTTATTGTGCATCCCTACTTAAAATTTGTGGGTTGTGATTTAGGGCTGAACCAGAACCTTCGAAGGAGGGATGGCATTCGATTTTTCATTTTGAGATTCGAATATTTAAAAAAAAAATTCTTTTATTTAAATAGCCTACCCTTTACGGTGCCAGTAATTACTGTGCTGCTAATTTGGGAGTTATTTGTTTGTTTGATAAATGTTGGGCTACCTTATTTAAAGTATTCCTCTAACAGACCTGTTTTGTTTTGTATTATAGTGCAGTGTTCGTTCTTAAATAATATAAACCCTGCCCGGGCCACATGTAGCGCCCGGCTTTCGGCTCGTGCTGTTCTGTCATTTATTAAAGTTTTATTAATTCTGAAAGTGTCGCAACTTGCCTGTATCCATATTACACAAAAATGCGACTTTACACTCCCTTGCGTCCGCAGCAGTTGGATGAACGGTTCTCGACATAAAAATGCAACAGACAGACACACACAGAGAGATTCCTGGCTTTATTAGAGATAAGAATATATTCAGCCCCCTCCCACCGAAGCTTCGAATATTCGATGTTGATCACTACCGAGTACTCAAAGCTCAAAAAATGGTATTCGGACCAGCCCTATTGTGATGTGCTACGATGCAGTAATTCCCCTTTAGCTCTCATTGCAGCAATGGCTTTAGGATAAACTAGTTCTAATGCTCATTACCTACTTGAGAAAAATGAGCATTTGAACAGGACATATGTGCATATTAATATTTATGAAGAGTTAAGAACATTCTGTTCTGTTATATAGATGTGTCTGAGAGAAGGTTAAACCATCCAGACGGTGTGTTCTATAAAAAATCAAAAACATGCAGAGTGAGTCGGGTATGTGCCGAGGCTTACGTCTTCTAAAGCCCATTTTTGGAGATTTATTTAGCTTGATTTTCTTCTCCTCATATATTTTCCCTCTCTTTGTTATCAAAGTTTTAATTGAAAGTCAGTGAAAGGTGGCAGAGCACCCAGCTGAGCTCTCAACATAGCTGTCTTCTCCTCTGGGTTAGATCTTCTTCCCATGGGGCTACAAGCCCCTGCGTCATTCACAAAAATCATTCAAATAGCTTCGACCTCAAAGCTTCGTCTTCATTCAGAAATCTTTTTATAGCACAGGCTGTGCCGGAGAAAGGGGCGGATGATGAGAACGGTTGGCCGGAGGGGGAAGAGAGGTGGGTATGAGACTGTGTGTCTGTGTGTGTGTGTGCGCGCTGGGCTGTTTGGGGCGGAGGCTGCTTACATAGCACCTGACGCCAGACCCGCTTCGCTGCCTCACCTGTCTGTCTCCTCTCCGACACGTGTGTGATTGGAGGAAGCAGGAGCCGGTGCTGTGACGGACTGCTGTGAATGTGTGATCCAGCAGCATGAAGGTTCATTGGCTGAGAGTAAAGACGTCACAGCACCTTGTTAGTGAGATGCTGCAAACAGAGCAGCATTGCTGAGGAAACAGAACTCGTCACTGAGAGAAACCTTGTTCGCAGCTACGGCACACCCACCAACGGCTCGAGCTGTAAATAACTTCAAATTATGCGCGAAGAGCTATGAAAACAGTAATTGATCAAAAAGATCAAATCCTCAAACAACATGCATGCAAACATCAAACTACATGTATGCAATGAATAGTTTTTATATTCAAAGCTGCAACCAAATATCTAAATGTAGCCAAACATAAAATGTATGGCCATTATGATTGTTATACAGCACAATCAAGAGATTTTTCAAATCAAAATCGTTATTATTATCATCATTTTGGATACAAAAGTGGACATATTAGTACCTTTTGAAAGAGGCAATTTTGTCCCTTTTTTCTGAAAGTGTACTCATCTTCATGTTGTTCCAACATGTTGACTTTTAATTTTACAATTCCAACACTTTTCTCTTCTGGTTAGTCTGAGGACGTCTGCAGAAATAAGACACAAAGGTAAGACGCAGTGACTAAACATTTTCAAAACTGATTTATAGAGGAAACTGGGTCTCTCAGACTATCTGTCTGTCTTGTGACAGCTCTCCATTGCTCAGATTCAGAGTAACAGTACATGTGAAATCCATCAAAATCCAATCAAAGAACTTTGGAGCCATTTTACTCAATTGCAGTGTTGCTATAGTTACTGCATTTTGCCTTTTTAGGACAGAACACCCCATGAGGAACTCAGACTGCATCTCCATCCAAGACATCTTGTCATCCTGGTACGTATTTGTCGGTAAGCCTTGAAATCAGCTGTTACCCATTAGCGTACAGACCTAAGTGGATGGGAACAAGCGCTAGGATGGGCATATGAACGTATTCCTGACATATTCCCACAGAGGAGACTGCTGGGAAATTAGTGAGGTGGCACTAATCAGCCCCTGTGTGTTTATTGGGGGCTGGGGGGGGCAACCGGAGTGCATTAAAAGCCATTAGTTGCCTCTAACATGGACACGCTCACTTATTTTGACAGATTCATACAGAGGCTGATTCTCTGCACAGAGGGTGTATCTGTATGCGCACACACACACACATCCACCTCCCGATCCTTCACATCCTCTTCAGCGTGCGGCCCATCCAGCCGTGACTGCACACAGTCAAATTGGTTTGGGGTGGGAGGGGGATCTGTGAATAGAAGCTGTTTGTAGTCAAAAGCAGCTGGGCAAGTGAGTGATGGGGGAGAAAGCAGAGGAGAGATGGCTCTATGTGTAATACCCTTGATAGACAAGGTGATAACAATATGCTTAGGAAGATTTTCATATTCTTATTAGTGGGAATATTAATTCTTAACTGAAATATATGCATATATTAAAAGTAAATTATATATTATATATATAGTATATATCCTGTATATATACTTATTTTTATTATTTATGTATAGTAAAATATATAATAAAGTGTATATGTATAATATATACTTATACACAAGTGTTTGTGTTTACATGTATATGTATGTATATAATGTATAAATATATTTAATTTACCAATATAATATACATACATGCATGTGTGTGAATTTATATATACTGTACATAAATAATAAAATAATACACACACACACACATATATTATGTAAACAAAAACTTTTATTTTGGATTTGATTGGAATGCGATTGATTGGACAGCACTAATATATAAACAAGGTTTAACAAAATAAACAAATATTGCATGCTTAATATCTTTCAACAGCCTTGAAATTAAGGCCGAAATTGCCATTGGAATAAAATGGCCTTTTTGCAAAATACGTTGACTTTGTGCTCTGTTCTTTTACTAATATAATCTCCCTCTGTCCAGGGGACCTCCACAGATAGCCTCTCCCCTGCTGCCAAAACCTTTCCACATGTCTGAGGTAGCTTTCAGATAATGGACAAAAAAGACTAATTAAAGTTAATTAGCAGGTGTGCCGCGATGTAATTCTGTTGACTTTTGAGTATTTTTTAATAAAGCACATGATGTAGAAGTCAGCATGTGACTGTGTGAAGTATCCCTGCCCTAACCGAGTCTTTATTCCCATCATGCACAGTTTTTGTGTGGCCCTCCTGGTGTCAGCACGCAATGTTCTGCTGGTGATGCTGCTGCAGCTTGAGTGACAGAAGTCAACATGTACTCGTGCACTCCCCTCCCTCTCACAGACTACAAGTGAAGTCACGGACGCTTCTGAGATCTGAAGGAAAAGTTTTGTGAAGCGAATGATGCTACATATTCATGCGACTGCATCAGTGCTGCCAACGCACACCACAGCCAGAAGGGTCAGCCTGAAATAAACTTACACCAGAGCCAAGAAATCCTCTTTAGCTCTCTCTCTCAGCGAGAGCTCCATCACAGTTCACAAACTGCTTGCTTTTGTTTTTGCAAATCTGTGTAAGTGAAAAATTCTAATGCATACGATACAAGCCTTGCTGTCTATATTAACTTACTATGAGGCACCACTTTTACTCTTCACACCTGAAAGCGGTCGCAGTTTGACTAGTAACTGACGTTCATTGTGTTTTGCCAAATGCAAGTTCATATCTATGACATCTGTCAGTGTAAGCTACGTTTGATTTCATAACAGCTAGAAATTAATTTGCATGCGAGTAATCAGAATACTGTGCCGCTATCTTAAATCTCACACAACATCTTTCCAACTCTCATCTCGCAGCAGGATCAAGGCTTCACAGTTGACACATATTAGTATGCAGGCAGCTTGTGAGAGCGGCTGTGACGTCAGCAGGAGTAGAGAGGGTGGAAAAGGTGTCCGAGTGAGAGCAGAGGCTCTGGCTGATCACACCATTATTAGAACAGCAAACACGCTTAAACACCATTAAGTTCTATGTTACATGTGCCGTTTAGTTTCCACGGTAACGACAGGGCGGTGTATATTTAGAGCTGACGGAATAAGATCGTGAAGGAAACGGTAGAGATTTGGGAGGGGTGGGGGGTGGGGGGTATGGGCAGATGCAATTTATCAAAAAAAAAAAAACAACAACAATGACATGTTTGAGTCACAAAGTATTTAAAGCCTCTGTGCTGATTCATGCCTGGCTGACCAGCCCAAACTAATTCAGAAAGGGCGTTTTTTTTTATTTTCTGTTTTCTTCCCAACAGTGCTTTCATTAAGGGATTATGGGGAACTCACTGAAGAACAGGAGAGCAGCTTCTTGTTTGTGTTTGAGAATGTGTTTTGAGTCTATAAATCTTGACCAGTTGGAGGCAGCACTGGCTACAGTCTATGCATTTCAAACCCTGAACCTGATACTTTACCATAAGGTTCCTGAGGCCATTTAGCATAATTTGTGGGAAAATAATTATTAATGAACCAGCACGTTTATAAAAATTATATCGATCTTTTGCATATTTAGGAATTGATTGCCTTTATCTAGTATTTCCAAATCTGTAAACAAAAATGCATATATAATATAGCATTTATGACATTATATACCATTTTTGCCTTATTTACATTATATAAACCAATACAAACTATTCAACAATTATAAAGCATTTCTATTACTTAATTTATAATATATTTATAAACAAAATCATTGCTATTAAATCATGTTTACAAATTGTATATAAATATTGCAAAACACATATTTAATAGTTTTTAATATAATAGTTTATAAGTAAAATTTAATGAGATAACATACTGAATTTAGCTTGTATTTACAAAATAGCACAAACAATATAAAACTAAATAATATATTTATTTAAATTAATTATTTAATAAAATGTATTGTTGTATTATCTAAATATTATATCTACACTCTTAAAAAGAAAGGTGTTTTATGATGCCGTAAAATAACGTTTTGTCTAAATGGTTCCATAAACATCTAAAGAACCTTTGTTTTACAAAAGATTCTTTGTGGCAAAAGAAGGTTCTTCAGATTATGAAAAGGTAGGAAAAAGATGGTTCTTTGACTTGTTCTTTGTGGAACCAAAAATGGTTCTTCCATGGGATCACTTTGAAGAATCTTTTGAAGCAAATTTATTTTTAAGAGCGTACAATGTATCAAATTATACATTATTACATATTGCATTTCAATTTTATTTACAAAAAAAAAAAAAACTAATATTTATTTAAAATTATTTATTAGAAATTATAAATATAGTTGATAAAAAGTATATATATGTAATTCATATTATAATGTATATTTATGACAGATCATTTGTCATGCCATTAAAGTTTTACAGCTGATTGAAGAGTTTATTCTCATTTAAAACCTCAAATCTGCATACAGTGTCACTTATAGTGAAAGGATAAAATAAGGTGACTGTGAGGCACTATTTTGATCCTCAATCACGCCGCTGGTGAGGTATATGTATGTGAATCAGATGTGAAGCGGCCGGAGTACAGTACACAAGGCGCTGAGTATTACCATGGCAGCTGAATCCCACCCGAGTCCTGCAGGTGTGTGACTCACCCCCACTAGCTCAACAAAGGGAGAGAGGCCGCCGCATAGAGACGCAATCTCTTTGTGCATCTCTCTCTCTCTTTCTGTCACATGCTGCATTGCCAACTTACATGTGGGCTCTATGCCCGTCTAAGATCGCACCCCAACACCTTCACATACCCTACCATGCCAATGCATACTCACTGCTTGTTCAACTTTTTACATACATATAGTTTGAGTGACATGTTTTTCTCCTTTCACTGGAGATTGTTCTGTTATGGCTGATGATTCTCTTATTCTAGCTGTTAATAGAAACTTCACAGGAGGCAGTTAGACTTCAACACTATACTCGTGCATGCAGCAGAAATGAGTCAGGAAGAGGTGAGAGTTGGGTTGAAACCATGTGTGAAGTGATCCTGAATTATGAGCCGAGGTAACAGAGCCAGTAATGTGGTAAGGTCTGTTTATTGGTGCAATGGGAAGGTGGCAGCTCAGCAGGTAAAAGATGGATGTAACCTTGAGTGACAGACAGTTATTATCCTGAAAGATAACAACTTTATGACTCCAAAACTTAGCCTTCCTAAAACAAAAATAGCCTTAAATTAAATGCCTCATGATGTAACGGAAGTAGTTTCCTTTTGTACTGTGATGTACATCCAAGTGAAGCAGACTATTGAAAAAGAAAAATGTAGGGTAGGGCAAACTAAATGATTGGAGAAGTCTGGCATACACAAATACAGGGTGGCCTGTAGTTTTTACTGGAAGAATCAGATTTTGATATTTTGTTTTTAGACTTGTGGAAGCTTGTATAAAAACACCTGCAATAAACAAGAAAATGTCACTAGCTATAACACTAGACTGTTTAAACATTTTTAAATAATACCAGATACTATGTTAAAGGGACAGTTCACCTGAAAATAAAAGTTCTGTCAGTATTCACCCCCAAGTTGTTCCAAAGCTGATGTTTTTTCTTCCGTTAATCACAAAAGATGATATTTTATGATATATCTCACTGGTAGCCACCGACTTCCATAGCATGAGGAAAATATTATGGAAGTCAATGGCTACCATCAACTGTGGGTTACCAAAATACCTTCTTTCAGTACTATCCCTTTAACTCTCTCCCTTTATCCTAAACTAGTAAAAAATGTAATTTAAAATAAATCAGAACTTTAAAAAATATCTGATAAAGTGAAAATGAAAACTAAACTCAACAAACTTAAATTGAAAACAAAATAGAAACAGAAATATAACAAGCAGATATTTAGTGTTATGTGAAGTGTACATGAAATTCATCCAGAATTCATTCCCACATCACTGACATGTTTAACAACAACAACAAAATGATTCTGAAGTTATATATTTTATTTTGCACTACTTCAAAATGACTCATTGATGTGAATAAAACCACAGAAAAAAGGACAAACTGTCACTGGGTCGGTACCCTTTTCAAAAGGTATTAATATGTACATTTTGGAAAATAACATGTACCTTTAAAATACTATTATAAATCACTTATGGATAAATAATGCGCAAGGATATACATTTTAGTTTTTGTAGCTTCGGCTACCTCCCCAGTGACAGCTTTGTACTTATCTAGTAAAAAGCATCTGTCTGGGTTTGCGTTGTTCTCTATCGTCTTACTGCTGTTCTGAGTTTAGCTGATCGAGCCCTTGGGTTCTCCTGCACCTCTTCCTCACTTGGCTTTATCACCTTCTTCAGGCTGACCCAATATTTGCTCTCTCGTCCTTTCTCCTCTTCTTCGTTCTCTTCCTCCTCTTCCTCTAACCGGGCTCTGGCTCGCTGGCGAAGGCTGCGGCGCGGTGGGGCGGCCAGGTCCTCTCCGCGGAGGAAACGCTTGGTCAGCCGGTCCTCCAAGGAGTGGAAGGTGAGAACACAGAGTCTGCCCTTGGGACGGAGCAGAGTCCGCGCCACACGCAGGCCAGCGTGCAACTCGTTGAGCTCGTCGTTCACAAATATCCGTAAGGCCTGGAAGGTTTTGGTGGCGACGTGTGAAGGGCGTTGCAGGCGGTCACGCCGGGCGTATAACGCGCTCGCAGGAAACGCTCCTAAAATCAAAGAGAGGATTAGATTAGTTAAGTTGACAGAGGCTTTGGCAAGGTTCCTTAAAAAATAAATCGATATATATTTTAAAAAATTGGTTATAGGATGTTTTAGAGTGATTTTCAAAATTTGTGCTATGTATCCCAACAAAAATTTTCAAGTACCCCTTCATCAACTCCAAACTCTTTATACTAAATATCATTAAGACATACCATTAAATATTTTTTATATTATTTTAGTTTTTTGTGAAAAACTGACTCACCAAGTTAAATGTCACCCATATAAATTTTATACAACATACTCATTACACATTTCTTTCCTTAAAAAAAGTTTTTCAGTCTAATACAAAGTCACCTTTTGCAAGTAGTTACTGCTTTCTAAATACAAATATTTATAGAGAAAACTTCATAAAAACAAATTTTCAGATGTCCGTATCTTTTTTAAAAAATACATAAAAACCATTGCATTTACACTTGAAGCAACAGTATATGTGACCAAGGGGCCTTTTAGATGAATAAGTTGACTTAAGATCTCATGTGCCAACTGCTCTCTGGCTCATGAACTGCATTATTCAGTACGATGGATTGAGGTGGAATGGGTGCTTTTTGCAAAAACAATCAAGAAACAAATTCCTCATCAAGAAGGAAAAGGTGCTGTGTACTTTAAGAGCATATAAACAAAGAGACAAACACACTGAAAGATGAACACCACTAGGGACATACAGGGGCTTATTCCAGATCAGTATGTGTGATGACACAGTGCTTTTGAAAATAAACAGGCTGTTCTACAAAGCTCCCAAAGCTCACGGAGAGATAGGTCCATGCTGTATATTGTGCTGAGATGATTTGGCTTAGTCTGAGCAATGGGAGGTGACATTGTTCCCTGAACTGACAACATGCAGAGCTTCAAATTTCAGATAGAAAGGACACAGAAGTTTTCGTATTAGAATGTAGGGAACACAAAGCTATATATCTACTGCAAATCATAAAAGTAAGCTTATGGTAATGCTTAAATGGTTATTTCTAACATCAATCAGAATAGACATTGGTTCTGAATAGTATCAACATCCAGATAATTATATAGATATTTTTAATATTATATTATACTTTCTCAAGAAAAGTCTAAAGGGGCACTGAATAAATGATTTTGATGAAATACCTGTATATTTGTTTGTACAAAATTGCTTTTTATATCTATAAAGTGGTCAAAATCACTCTTTAAAAAAAAAAAAAAAAAATGGGAACACTGCAGACATGAACTACTGGTTTTGCAGCATATTCCAAAAAATCCATTACATTTAGGATAGACGTTAGACTGCTATTAGATATGTTTGATACATTAACATATATACTGTATATACATTAAAAAAGGCAAACTAAACTAAAAATTGCATGGTCACATCTAATGAACTAAACAAAAAAAAAAGTTTTTTTTTTAAAAACTCTTTCTTTTACAGACACATACATGCAAAGAAAGTCAAACATTGACAAAATTTCAGTTCAAACTCCCATTAAAGGACATCTTTACTACTGTATGCAACCAAGTATATTTCGTTTTTTTCTTCACCTTGCCTTTCAAGGCTTCAATATAAAAATGTTTTATGCAAAAACAAAAACTTAACGATTTATAAAACTATTTCAAGAAAATTGTTAAAGCCATAGCTTTACATGGATGAACGAGTGGAGGAGATGGAGAGACAGACAGCTAAAGAAAAAGAGAGGTGTTGCATCTCTCAAGTCTTGCACTTCTGGGCTTAGAGGAGCGAGACACCGGCCAATCAATAAGACAACATGCCTCTGCCCAGCCTCTTATTTTAAAATCAAGCCATAAGGGAGTGCGTGAGGAACAGGAAAATACGAAATGGGGGAAAAAATGAAAAGGAATAAAAAATGAGCAGAGAATAAATAGATGGATACACAGACAGGCCTGAAAAAGGTGGGGGGAGTTTTAGAAAAAGAGCCGGGATTGTTTGGAAAAAGAAAATATATATAATGCACAATCAAATAAAATCAAGTTCAGGTTTAGCAGGCTGTAAACATTAATCATACAATATAATGTGTCTGGCAGCAATCTAATTTAAAATAAATCCCGGTTTAGGAAAGAAAGCATCAAACAATCAAATCTCAATTGCAACTAGTACAAGGTGAATAAATACAGCAATCGGCCTGTTCCTGTTACCTCAATGGGTTCTCTCCTCACATTCCAAGCAGCCATCACTATTGATTCTTCATAATTGGCCATGGATCCTGATGGGTGTGACAATGAGAACAGCCTCTGCCTAATTACCTCTACATTTAAAATGAACTCACTTTATTAAAAACAATGTTTACACAGAAGCCTAATGAGCTGTACAATGGAAATGGGCAAAGATCCATCAACTTTAAAATAAACAAAAAAAGCTACACCAATTTTTTTTCTCTACTAAATGTCATTTAAAGAGAATGTGACACATTAAAACATTAAATAACTGAATCAAATTTCAGCCATTTAATAATTCCCTAATAGGTCATCGTTTTATTATACATCTATAGAAACACTGGCTATTAGAAAGTCAAGTCAAATGTAGTGAAAATGACACTTTGTTATATGGAATTGTAATTGGTTGGCAGTGTTGTATGAGAGTGCAGGGATTAGAGGGTAACACCCAGCTGCTCATGGTTCTGATAATTGGCGGTATGTCTTTATTTGAATCAAACTGATTACTGCATGACATCCTTCTGTAATGAAGGGAGAGATCTCACTTGAATGAGGCTCTGCACAAGCACATTTCAGCTTGAATAGAGGGCTCATTCTTTGTCTGACCATGAACTGAATTACGGATTTCCTTTTGTAATTCCTCTTTATTAATCACTTGCTCGTGTTGCATTAAGGAATGAACAAGGGGCAGAACTACCATTTTTGAAATTCAAGGCTGTTATTCCAAACATCATTTGACTGATTGATCAAAGAATAAAAACAAAGGCAGATGCTTAAAAGACGGCGTTTACTGTGTAGAGCATTGTTCTGATTAACTGAGCTGAGAAATAACTGGATTTGTCCAGCACTGCTTCATATACATGACCCTGGACCACACACACAAAAAAATGTAAATTAAATAAGCTTTCCATTGATGTATGGTTTGTTAGGATAGGAAAATATTTGGCCGAGATACAACTATTTGAAAAACTGGAACCTGAGAGTGCAAAAAATCAAAATATTGAGAAAATTGCTTTTAAAGTTGTCCAAATTATGTCAATGCATATTACTAATCAAAAATTATGTTTTGATATATTTACAATAGGAATTCACTAAATATCTTCATGGAACATGATCTTTAGTTCATATCCTCCTTTTTTTTTGCTTGAAAAAAAAAACAAACAAAAAAAAACTTATGACTGGTTTTGTGCTCCAGGGTCACATATAAAGTATTTTCTTAAAGTATAATAAATTAAATTACATTTATTTATTTAATATAATAATTTACAATTGTTTGAAGATTTTGTATATATAAATTCTATTTATAAATATTAGAATTAATATAATTTTTGTTAAAATTCTAAATAAAACACACCAAAGTCCTGAACGCTTCACCCTGAGCTCTGTAAGTCTCATTTTAGCACAACAGAGATTCAGAACATTTCTATGATATATAGGTATAATCCTGTTAAAATGCATCGGTTCATCGAAAAGACTAAAACATGCCTCACTTTTACCAATCTCTTTGTGTCTGAGGAAGGAAAAGAGAACTAACGTAGGTCAGGTGTGCTGGCCAAGACACATTTAACATTTAAAAGTTGGCTTGTTCACCTAACCACGATTCATTTTGTATAAACCATGTTTGAAAATGGCGTGCAACGGAGTTGTGACTCAGTAACTGGTTTACTCCTCGTTTATCACTGCACACGGAAATGGCTAAAGGGTGAATATGTTCGGTGAAAAGACTCAATCCTGCATACGATATGACAACACGCTGATGACTCATTTCCAGCAAATGTGTCTCACGGACACTTACATATTTCTCCTTGTTCACCTCTGGGAAAGAAAAGAGCAATAAGTGAAAGAGAGAGAGAGAGAGAGACAGAACTGAAATTAAAGCCTTCCATCTTCTTGTTTACCCTGAAGAGTTAACTAAAATTTGCACAACATTTCCCAATCTATGCTGATCACATCAGGTTTCCAGTAAGAACGGAGATGAAGGGTCCTATATTATTCTGTAGTGTCAATTTACGCAGCTTTCTTTGAAAGCTCAGGAAGGGCCGTTACAAGTGCCTTGTTCCTGGGCGAGGCTGGAAATAGCTGTTATGCACAAGACTTTCAAAGAGTAATGCTTCATTATTACCTAGTAAATCCCTCTATCTGAGCAACGGGCTGCATAGGGACACAGAGCCTCGTGAATGTTATCTGAGGCTGAAAGGGCAGCGTTGCTATTGGCTGCTAGGGACTGTACACAAAAATGACTGGAAAATTAGCATGAAGAACATTTCAGTTATTGGTTAAGGATCTGAAGGCACTGGCTTATTATTTAGGTTCAGATCTGACCACCGTGGACCTGCAGAGCTTCTGATGTCAACCTAGCTCTGATTAAGTATACATTTTGTGTTTGTATGATGTTTTCTGTGCATTGGACACTGGCATGTTCACCCCCATGTGAGTAAATAATGACTGAATGAACTTGATCTAAAAAAAAAGATGTTTTACCAAAGCTGAACAACACTGAAAAAACAAGAAAAAAAGCAAATAAATGTATTGAATTTTTCTTTTGCAAGTGTTTGCACACATATTAAGTAAAATTAAGTAAAATCTACTTGTGTGAAACTAGCAAAGTCAATTTAAGGTGGCTAGTTTGTGCTTGATGTGTAATTTCTACCTGAGTAAACTTAAAATAATTAAGTACATTTCACTTGGTCTTGGTTTGTAAACTTTACAATCTAACACTAAAAGAAACATTCTATTAAAGCATGTGGTTCATTTACTTTTTTTAAATTCTTGTCTGAATTAAATTATTACATGTAGAAATTACATTTGTTTTTCTGTAGTATTTACTTTACCACAAAATCATTTTTATCTTTGAATGTTATACCAGAATGAAAAATAAAACAAAAAGCCTATTTAAACTGTTATTTATCTGACAAAATCTGATGAAAAAAATCTGACTATATATTTTTTAACAGGCTATAAAACCATATATTGAAAAAAACAAAATAGTAAGGAAAAAGCAACATGGATTTATCATGAATTGCACTTGAATGGAAAAATAAATCCGTTTTATACCAAATATTTCACACGGTCATCTTAACAAATTAGATTAGATTTTAAATCCCAGATATTCTATGTGTTCTCAGACTTCTGAGAACCCCACTGTATTTGTTCCTATAAACAGAATTAAGTCAGTTATTTTCCATTACCAATTTGTGGCAAACAGTGCAGCTAGTTGTATTACTTGTTTACAGTTCTGTTTACTTGCCATTCTCTCGCGACAAGTCGAGACACATCGTGACTTTGTTCATTGAATTTTCATCTCGATGTCTGAATGCCAGAAATATGTTGTTGCATGAAGCTCTAGAGTTAAATGAGACACTAAATCCCAAGTAATTCAAAGACAACAATTGACTGCTTTGAGTAAAAAAGATTCCTCTAAACAATAATTGAATAGCTAGATGCTAACTACATTATGAAGCATTATCCCAGTTCTCAATGCAAAGGAGGTAGCAAGTTCATCATTAGGTATTACAGGGATCATTCAGCTGAAATAATTTTGTGTTTCACAGAAGAAAGAAAGTCCTACAGGTTTGGAACAACATGAGTGTAAATAAATGAAACTTTTTTTAGTAGACAATAAAAAAGGATTTTGTTTAAAATATTCAGTAATCAAACCAATTAATCAACATAGTAAAAAAAATTCACTCACTGAAAGAAACGGCATAAAAACAAAGTTTGAGACATAGAATGGAGAGTAAACTCCAGCTAACAGAAGTACAGACTTTAAGGACTGCCTTAATTCCAAAACTGTGATGTGGGCCTCAGCAAACTCGGAAGGAGAAAGCGAAAGATCAATTTTCATCAGCGCTCAAAGAAGTCTGCTCTTCAACTAGTAATCAATAGTGGGCTAATTAGTGTCTCTTACAGTGATATTAAAGCATGACCAGCAGCTTAAACAACTGTTTAACCATGCTGTCAAAACCTGCGAGCTGCGCCAAATGAATTTCAATGTTTTATGGCAAAGCAAGATTGACGGCTCCAAGGTGTACGAGAGCGGCCGGTGTGGCTGTCGGGGTCAGTGAGGGTGCGAGATACTGGCTCTAAGCCACTTTTATGCTGACGCTCATTATGATTCAAAGTGGTCTGATATGTAGGAAGCTGATCTGTGCATTGGGATCGAGGGACACTTTCCTTAGGGAATCTGGATAATCTTCTGTCACGCCAGCTGGGTTCATACTGATGAGAATATTAGACCGCCGTGACCTCGTCTCTTCTCTAATATGTTTCACTAAATAGCATGGATTCCCCGTTTTAACATAAAAATAAAACCTCAATAAGAAGCTACCAAATTTGTGTAGGATTTATATACTCATGTAGGATTTGCAAGTAAATTTTACAAATAATTACAAAGAAACGGCAACACGTCAAATTAAAATTTTAAAGTAGATGTAGCAATGTAAAGCAATGTGTTTATGGAAATGATTGTGACTGGTGACTATAACAATACACCGCAAACAAGGCAGAGGAGACAGGTTCGGACACTCATCTGCCTTCAAAAGCAAGGGCAGAGAGGCATTGTGGGGCTTTAGTTGCACACGTAAGGAAACAAAGAGCACATAAGAGGGAGAACTCCCATGATGCCCATTGTTGTGGTGTCTAAACTCCTCCCATTCCCCCATCATCAGCGCTGATAAATACACACATATACAAATACACACATATCATCCCTCCTCCTGCTCCATCAATCGCTTCCCTTGGCAACGGTAATGCCGGCAGCCCACCGCCGACCCCTAGGGACCCTCGGGAGTCAGAAGCTTCCAGATTGATTGGAATAAACATTGTTGTTGACTTGCTCTACTCTTCAAAGAAGATCAAACAACTGCCCTTAGTCACACCTGTTCTCCCGGTGTGACGCACGTGCTTGCCTCGTGCTACCGTCATCTTCTGAAGCAACTATCTATCTCGTCGCCAGCGGCGGGCTATGGAAACAGCGCCGGCAAAAATAAAGCAGCCGATAAATATAATATCAAAAAGCATGGAGCTGCCGCAATGTGGTGCGTGTGACGCGTGCGTTTGGAGAAGTGTGTTGGTGGGGGTGCGGTGAAGGGCACAAAAAGGGAGGGAGCGAGTGTGAGAAACAAATCAAAGGATACAAGGAAGGGGGGGGTTCTGGGGTAGGAGAGGATGGGAGTGTGAGTCCAAATACGAATTAAGGAAAGAGGCTAAAAAAACGTACGGAACCACACCTGCAGCTTTTTCGCTAGCGCTTTCTCTCGCACTTTGTTTTTTATTAATAAGAGCCCCGTCAGTCACAAGGGATGTGTTGCTGACGGACACTCAGACAGTGAGAAACGAGTGTGGGGGGGGTGCCAGGGGGGTTGGGGGGTGGAGGAGGACGGCAGAGATTTCGGATTAGAAAACGCCATCTTTTCTCCCCTTCTCTTTTTCCAGGACAAATAGGTCCCATAGGGAGAGTTTGCATTAATATCGCTTTCTCTCTCTCTCCCTCGAGCGCTGGGAATTAATGAGGGCAGGTACCTGCTACGATGCTGGCCAGTTGCAGGGTCCGGCCGATGGGGTAGACGCTGCGTGCCTGTGCGATGGCCGCCGCAATTTTCCTGGTGTGCCGCTCCTCCCCGTACGCGGCCAGCACGGACGCAAGCGCCTGTTGATCTAAGGCGTTGACCACGTCAGCCGCGCAGGGCATGTCGGGGTACCTACGCACAAAGAGGAGCCCAATTAAGCAGCTTGACGTCACAAGTTCCTGGCTGACAGAAGCCAAGCCTGACAGCTCTAAGACACCAGTGAAAACCCCTCCCACCCTTCCCACTCTGGGAGATGTGGGCTCGAGATCTATAAAAAGAGAGAGAGAGTGTGTGTGTGTGTACTTGAGAGAGAACAGGAGGGAGAAACGGTTAGCGACAAATATAAAAATATCAAATCATGAACTGAATTATGCATTTCGCTTTTTCTTTCTTTAGGAAAATGTGTGCACACACTCCAGGAAGAACAAAGATATACCAGGATAAATGAGACAAAGTTACACACCTACATAAAGAGGAAATCTATTAGCTTACCTCTACCAATAAAACTTAATATTTCATGTAGTGAGTTTCAGTCAGCAGCTGTTCAGTACACTTGCGCATGTGATTCATTTACTCCCAGTGATTCATACATTCCCTAAACATCTTGACTCGCATGTACGAATCTCTATATTTAGACATATGGAATTATTTAGGTTTGACACCTTAGATTCTGACTGGCACTTTTCTTCCTCTGTACTGATGGAACAGGCAAGAAGTGAGCATGCGCAGAAGTCACCTGGAGTCAACTTGATGAACCTTTCATCATAACCTTTTTTTTTGGAACCGGCGTCGTTCTGGATCCCACATTATCCTTGAACGATTCTTCTCTTATTTAGTTTGTCATTTACAGTATGTGGGCACGGAATGAGTAACTCAAACAGATAGACATGCTGATTAATGCAAAATATGCTCTGTTCTTTTCAAAGGCCAGATCGAGTCGGCCGACTGTCGTGCCGTCATAAACTTTCACTCTCGCATTGGTTTTTGTGATGGAACAAGGAAAAGGCGTATTCAGATGCCGTGGGCAGGACCTGATTCGACCTGCACTATATCTTTTTCACTCTCTCGCTCCTTCTCTCTTTTTTCAACCATTTCATCTCGCCCCCAGAAAAAAAAGTTCAGAGTCAGTTACGGTGGGTGGGATTTCCACCTCATTATCACAGTGAAAACTTTGACAAAACTTCCTAATAAGAGAGGAAGGCCTCTCGCTGCTCTTCAAATCAGAGGGAAGCAGTGGTTTGCACGAGAGGTGTAGGAGACTTAGAGATGAGGCGATGATAAAACACCACTCTAGGTGTTTCCCAGCCCTGACACAGGAGTACCCTGCACTGCAGTCTTCCGACTAAAACACACCTGATTCAACTCCTCTGCTCGTTAGTAGAGACTCCATGAAATGCATGCGCCAGAAACCCCCCCCTTTATTAAAGACATCAATCAGATCAAACTGTTGGCATGTGCTTCAAATAGCATAAATAGTGAAGAAACACATACCGCAGTACAGTACAAGTACCGCATCACAGATTATAACAATATTATTTGCTATATACAAATATTAAATATATTTAATATAGGGGTTTTCAAACCTGTCCTGGAGGCCCCACAGCACTACACATTTTCCGTCTCACTTATCTGTCACACCGAGCTAATATTGATCTTTTATTATTATTTTATATTTGTCATATGAGTAAACGTCATAAGTAAACTGTGATTCATGGTTTTTAATTTTGGGAATGGAAAAATACTTAAACATCTGCTGCTTTAATAGAACTATCACTTATCCATTTATCCAGAAAACTTAACCAGAATATAATTGGCTCATATGGTGTTTTCAGCTGTTACTTATTTATTCTTTTTTATAAAAAGATGTTGCACTTTGTTGTATGAAAAAGAGCTACATAAGCTTAAAGCTTTCCTTTTTTGGCAAACTATTCCTTTAAAATGTAATCATTTAGTACAGTTTCACTGTTTTACTCCTGCTGCTTTATCAAATAACATTGAAAGGCAAGATATTGAGAATTACACATTTTAATCAAGAATTAAAATGGTAAAATAATGACTTTGTGATACTGTGTCAATGTCTAAACCTAAACTTTACTACCCTAAAAGGGTGAGTACACTAAATTTTTTTCCATTCACTTCTATTTCCTTATATATATAGATAGATATTTTTGTTGAAAGCTGAGAGCTTTCTGGCCCTGCATAGACAGCAACATAATTACTACATTCAAGGAGCATAAAGGTAAGGACATCTTTAAAGCAGAAAGGAAAAGAGAAAACAAAAAGCAAACAAGCAAGTAGATGTAGCAACAAGCAAGCAAAAGAGAAGAAAAAAGTACTCTCATACAGTAGCTTCATACTGTAAAATTAAGGTTGAACCACTGATATCACATGGACTACTTATCAATGTCCTTAATAAAATAGTTGCGTTGCTGTCTGTGCAGGTCTGAAAGCTCTCAGATTTCATGAAAAATATCTTAATTTGTGTCCCGAAAATGTACAAAGATCTTAAAGATTTGAAATGACATGAGATTAATTAATGACAGAATTTAAATTTTTTGATTGAACTATCCCTTTAAGAAATATTGTGACCTGAGCTTTGAGGTTGGTGGGGGGGGGTCTTTCTCACTACCTAAATGAGTTAATTCATCCACTATCTTAATGCTAACATTCCATGTGTCCCTCAAAGCTCTGTCTGTGAATCAGCAGGCTCTGTAGTGCTTAGTCATCTTTTTATTGTATTAAGCTGTAATTAGGTTATGCCTTACACCTGTTCAGAATTAGTTTTTGAATAGCTATAATAGAGAGGCATGGAGACTCTGTAGATGTAATCAATAAACGAGTGAGCCAAGAATAATAACTGTGGCCATCAGTGTATGTCGAGAGTGAACCAGGCATTACTAATAGCACAAATGATTCTTGGAACATTCATGACAATGAGTGAGCTGAGGTAACAGTCGAACCTGTCTTTATCCATTCTCATGTCCAGCGGTCCATCCTTGCTGAGGGAGAAGCCCCTCTCTGCTGAATCCATCTGCATGGAGGAGCATCCAGCATCCAGAAGGGCAGCATCCACACCTCCTGGACCCAAACCCAGTGCTGGGAGCAGGTTATTCAGCTCACTGAACCTCCCTAGTATTGGCTTCACCTGGCCCCTTAACAAAAGAGAGAATAAAAATAAGAATGTGATAGAAAATGTTCTGTAACACTGTCTTCGCTGTCAGTTTGAAACAATTTAAGGTGTCTTTGCTGAACAGCAGTATTAACTTTTCAAAAAATAAAAAAGGAAATAGTTTTCCATGACCTTTTTCCACTCTGTTACTCTGACACTAAATAAACAGATCAACATTTGCTTTTGTACCTTTAAGATTCACAGACGTCTTTACATGTGAAATGAGTAACAGTGCTTACGGGTTGCATTGGCTGTCAGGTCTGACATAAATGGTTGTGCTGCATCTTTTAGTTAGATTGTTTGCAAAGCCTGTATTCATTGTGACAAAGAAATGTGCCTCACAAACTGTTAAGGTCAGACTAACATGGGGCTTGATCAGAGACCTTGTTAAAAATAAACATCAGCCACTCGTTTCTAACGCTGGAAGCCAGAAACAACAAAACCTTTGGTGAACTTTCTCTATATCTGACTCTTATCATTAGTTACAAAATAGAAAAACAGCTTCTGGTGTTTAGAATATCAGTATCCATCCCACTTTCACATTGGGCCAAGCTATTAAAATAACAACTCCGTGGTGCACCGCAAATGCATGAGTGACAGTACTGGGCATAAAACAGTATTACTGACTGATATATGATGCAGTGTTGTTATAGTTGACTAGAACTAAAATGTATTTTCATGAAACAAAGAAATAAAATAAACTGTAAACACTAAATGAAAAAATACTGTTTTTTGAAAATGAGAAATGCTGCCTACTGTATGTAAATAAAAAGTGCAGAAAGGGAAAAAGGGATTTAAAAACTATAGGGCTAAAATGAGTAGAAATAAAATTAAAAAGAATTTAAAAACCACAAACATACAATATGCAATCAATAATAATACCATAAAACAAACAATATGAAATTAATAAATATAAAAAATTACTAATATTATAATAGTGTGTGTGTACAGATAAAAAACAGTTTAAAACAGATTAAAAAAAAACTAATTGAATAATAATAATAATATAATAATGTGAGCATTTAAATTAGTATTATATAACATAGTACAAGTAAAAGTATTTAAATGTGTAAGCAAAACAAATCTGTTAATGATAATACTGTAATATTAAAAGTGTATTATTTTAAGATTCTGACTTAAAAGGGCAACCACTAATGAATAAAACAGTTGTGAGTATGCTTCCACTAATTAATAATTAATGGTATAATTTATTTTTCTTCACATTAAACACTCAAGTTCAATAATATTTAATACATGCTGCTATATATTTGAACTTTTTTATTAAGGGGCAACTTTCATAATATGAAACCGATCAGCAGTCTTATGTTATTCCATCCTTTTTCCTATGTGTCAACTTTATATTTATTATGGTATAATTACATAATTTTATGGATTTATAATATATTAAATATGTGTGTTAGTTAAACAGGACTGTAGAATAATGTTGACACTCAAACCTTCTTTATACATATTAATTTTCACTCTTATACAGCCGGTTTCCACACAGAAAGGAGCTGAACAAACGGTGGCAGGTGTTCTGCCTCTGCAGGGCTGGTTACCTAGGCACTAAGTTCTTAGCTGGTGTCCAAAGACTACTGCAGCTCATAAGCTGTAGAGAGAAGGAAAGAGAGATAGACCAAATAATATGCGTCCCACAGGGAAGGTAACAAAATATCATTTATTTATCACCTTAGAGACCAAAAGATGAGAGTTGTGAGAGAGTGCTGTCGCAGCTTAAACTTAATTGAAAAACAGACACACAAATGGACAAATAAACAGAAACGTACAAAAACACATGAGTGCGAAGGCTACGCAATTATACTCTGATCACGGGCACACATTTGCAGGGAAGTATTAATGTTAGAGTATATGCGTATGAGGTTTCATTCAACTTGAAGTGGAGGTGTTGGTTTGACGTGAGTATTGACGATGGCTCTTTAATCCACAGTCATTCATATGGAATCGTGGGTGGGTTTTTTTTCTTTTTCACTATTGCTTTAATTCACTGTCTTTGCTTTATCTGAAGAGACTTCACAGTTGTGAGTAACAGGCACACTTGCATCGTCTCAGACCACACACACACACATTAAAGCTACAGGAATACGGTTTAAAAAAGATCAAGATGAAGCTGAAACAAGACGTAAGCATTCAGGCACCATCTCAGTCCCTCTTGACTCTCTGCGTTTTCTCGTGAGTTCTTCCCCAGCGCCGAAGAGCCATTCATTTTTCATGTGACCTTTAGACAGCATGTGAGCTGAGAACAGCCCAGGTAGGCAACTATAAATCAGACAGCAGAGAAGCAAATGAGGCGGAGAACACTAGGGGTCCCTTGCAGAGGCAGAGGTGGTTAATTTGGCCGCGTTGGCTTTGCAGTCATGCTAAACACGCGGATTCCCCGCCCCGACTCGTGCTAAACTCCTTCCAGACGAACAAAAAGTGCACAGGATGGGGGTGAGAAATCACCTCCTCCACCTCAAAGGTCATCGAAGGTCCTCTTCTGCACCCACTCACGCGGCCGGCCCAGGGCTTTACCCGTAGGACCCCAGGGTGCCAGCATCCACACACCCACGGCCAGCTGAAAGATCAAGGGTGAGGGAGCTGCTCGCCTCTCGCCCCCGCTGCAAGGGCTTCCCTCAGTTCTCTGCGGCACAGAAGGGGCTTTCTATCTCGCTCTCTCGCTTCTTCCCTCCTCCTCGTTCGCTCAGTACCTTCATTAATTTGCTGGAAAATCTATAGTGAGGCATTCTCTTGCCCGCCCACACAAACACATAGACTCCGCAAGAGCGGTAAGCCCCCGTCCCTCCCTCCCAGTGCATGGATCGGTGAGTTTGGAGGGAGAAAAGGGAGAGGCTGTGACAGGCAGAACGCTGCCTCTGCTGTTGCTTCCCGTGTCAATACACAGTCAATTTAGGGCCTCAAAGGTGTCAGACTTCACTGCAGTAGTTCATTTTCAAAGTTAAGCGGGTTTCCTAATATCTAGATGAAGTATCCAGCTTATTTTGCAACATGGATATAAGCTGTTTTCTGTGAATGTGCAAGAGTTCCAGTTCCCTAAATGCTTAGAACAACAACAAAAAAGTGCAGTAAATGCGCTTCGATGCTAAGTTATTTTGTTTTCTTTCCATACAAAAAGTATTCTCGTCGCTTTATAAGGATACAGTTTAACCACTGATTGCCTCATGGAGTATTCTGATGATGCTTTTCATACTTTTCTGGACCTTGACAGTGTAATTTTTTTGGCAGTCAATAGGACAGTCACAAGCCTCCTGGTTTTCATACAAAATATCTTAAATTATGTTCCCAAGGCCAAACAAAGCTTTTATTGATTTGGAATGACATAAGAGTTAGTGATTAATTACAACATTTTAATCCTGGGGTGGAGTAACCTTTAATAATTATGATAATAATGAAAACATTTCAAAAGTTTTGGATGTCAAGCAGACTGTTTTTTTACAGCTAAAATAACAGCAAGCCAACGACAGAAAGTTACAAATGTTACAAACGCACTCATACGTTAAAAATAAAGTGGATATTGGTAACAAAACTCATTTACAACAACGTAGCCTGAGGCCACAGGCAATATGATCCTGAGTGTAAAATACAACCTGAATGACCACTCAAGCTAATTAGGCTTCGGCGCAGCAAGATTGCAAACATGAAATATATAAAAAAAAAGATTCTCAGATATTCAATACGAAAACAAAATTTATTGTCTGAATAATTAAACCTGTATTGGGTGCCACTGCAAGCAAGATTTTCATTACTGAATTTCCACAGTATAGGTTTCCATTGTTGTTTCTTGAGAGGCATATTATGCATGTTCGGTTTGGGTTGGCTGAAAGATTCTTATTCCTTAAGAAATATCACAATATTTCAAAAACTATTATACTTTATTTGCTGCAGGCATGTAAACTGCACTTTATTAGACTGTTTGTGTTTACTCCATACAAGATCTATTCTACAAAAGCGGGGGAAAATTTAACTAAATCCATGGATCAGATGGAGAAGGGAGAGTCGGTGAACAATGTTTCATTTTTGTTGTTCTCTTCACATGCAGAGTGAAAATGCAATGGCATGGCTTGACACTGACTGATCAATAAGGGAGCAAAAACACTGATTAAATCCTGTGAGTCCCTCAGCCCCTTCCTATCCCTTCTGTCTTCAAATGCCAAGCTTTCCCCAAAGCTACACAACACAACTAAATGTAATAGCCCAAAAAAAATAAAAAATAAAAAATCAACAGTGCAACAAACAAGAATAAAAATAACACAAAACTAAATACAAAACAAAATATACAAAAGATGCAAAAGTTATTATACTACTAAAAATTAAACAATATCAGATTTAAAAATGCCATTTCACACAATATGACAGAACAAGATAATGCAATGCAACCAATTGTATGTTAACAACATGTTAATTATTGATGATGGATAGCAGTCAATGGAATTGACATCTGAGGACAAATAGTTTGTTGTGACACAGACTGCACTGGCCAGTGTTAATGACACATCAACAGACAAGATGCCAAATGTTATTGTACAGAATGACAGATAAAAGATTTGATCATGCCTTGTGCGTACCACTTTCTCCAAACACCAAAAAAAAGTCTTTACTAAGATTCAAAAGTGACCTTTTAGTTTTCTTAGATTTTAACTTTTCATGAAACCTGAAATAACACATGAAAGGACAGGTCAATTTTAAAATGTAATTGTAGACTGCAAATTATTGTTATAAATTATTTTCAACAGTTAATCAAACATAGTGCAATCGGCAGGTTTCCTCAGTAACAACAGGCTGAAGTTTCCTACTTAGGCCTTGCTCCCATAAAAAAGCTGATGGTGCAATTGAGAGAAACTTTGCCGAACTGAAGGAGACATAGCTCTGTGCATGACAATATGACAATAATGCCTAGCAACCTAGCCTGAGTGGGAGGTGCTATCTCTGAGTGTCATTAGGTGTGGAAGAGCGAAGCACTTCGTGGTGGCTGATTTGTCAAGTGCTGCACGAAAAAGAAGGTTCAAACCTAATGGGTGCACAAACCAGAGATGGTGAAAATGGGGTAAATCCACCCGACTAGTTTCGAAAGAATCATCTTCAACATATAGTGTTAAAAAGATGGCCTAGTTGAAGCCACGCTCGCACTTAGAATAAACACAAGATATTGTTCACTGGTGTGGATGCTAATATCATTATCTTTAAAGTTATCACTCTTGGTTGTTCTGTCTTGGATGAGCCAGGTTTTTTAGGCCATGCAATATAAAAAATATACACACATCAGTTGAGCTTAAAATGATTGTGGCAAGTAGTTACAAATCACTACATAAACGAACTATGTTGCTCTTTGGAATAACTGTTTTTTGATTGTTTAAAGGGATAGTTCACCCAAAAATAAAAATTCTCTCATTAATTACTCACCCTCATATTGTTCCAAACCCACACACATCTCTCATGAACATGCAGCGGAGACTGACACAGAAATGGTTGAATAAAGTTACTTTTGTTTTTTTGGCATACAAAAAGTACTCTCGTAGCTTCATAACATTATGGTTGAATGACTGATGTCACATGGACTATTTCATCAATGTCCTTACTAACTTTCTGGGCCTTGAACATTTCAGTTGTGTTGTAGTTTATGGAGGGTCAGAGAGCTCCTGGATTTCATCAAAAATATCTTAATTTGTGTTCCCAAGATGAACAAAGGTCTTAGAGGTTTGGAATAATGTGAGTGAGAGTAATTAATGACAGAATTTTCATTTTTGGGTGAACTAACCCTTTAACTGAAAAAAAAAAAAAAATCTAAGCAAAGCACGCGGTTTCTTTTGATTTTGTCTGCTTCACTGGACTTATGGCATAAAAACTTGCCTATCTACTAACTTGTTCCAGGTTGTTGGTCTAGCTCACACAAACTTTAATGTGCACCTAGAAACCATAAAAAAACACGCACAAATCAAAATATATTGTCCTATTGTTTCATTGTTTTACAGATATAAAGGTGTTTCTTCAACTTGAGCCAACTTTTTGTCTCGGGGGTTGACTTATTACAGCCAATCAGAATCAATCCTGCTATCACAGGCTGGAGTATTTAAAATGGCAGACAAGCGTGTAAATGAACAGATGATATCGACTGCTGATGTGGGTGCTAATATCTTTATCTTTATAGTTATCATTCTTAGTGTGACCAGGCCTTAACTATCAGTTGTGGAATTTTCACCAAAATGAACAATTCTGTGCCCCATGTACGTAATGTACTGTTACCAATCACTTGTAAACAATATTTGTACTGAGGATAATTCCAATCAAGCTGTCAAATGCAAAAGTATGTGGTATGTAAATATGTGATTTATGACACATAATAGCTATAAAACTAGGCTTACCAAATACTTGCCAATGCATAGATTCAGATGTGGTGGAAATGACACAGTGGTGAAAATGTTTTTTGACATTTTTAAACTTGTGAGGGTGTGGAAAAACATGTTTATTTTCAAAAGTTCACAAGGCCAGAAAAGCCATAAGTCAAAAAAACACCCGTAAGCAAGTGAATCAGTAAGGAAGTCCAAACATGGTAAAATTTCATCCATTTATAGTGGACAGCTGGAGTGATGTAACTTCTTCAAAATCCTAAACAACTGTGCGAATGTAAGGAAGCATATACTAACATCATCGACATGCTCTATTTTTTTTTTTTTTTCCTCACAAATTATGGTCAGTTTTTCCACTTTTCTAATCTTCTTGGAGCGTAATTACTGCTTTTTATGACCATTTTTAAAAACGCAATTATTTAATGAACATTAATATGTGAACATGTGTTGCATCTTATCAAATTACAGTACCCTTGCCGCCATTTTTACAAAAGCTCGCTCTGAGCTAAAGCTGGTTCAGCACATTCATTATCCCTGCCTACATACAATAATCCTCTCTCTTTCTCTCCGTCTTCCTGTTATTCAGCACTCTTACTCTCGTCTCTTTTGCCTCCTAAAGCACTGTGGGGGTTTCCTAAGCTTCTCTGTGGCTCTGCAACCCACAGAATGATTTGAGAATATGCAAAACACTTACATAACAATTTTAAATTATTAACGTCTTTATGTGGTTTAAACAGAGCATCAGAGATAGCAATGTAAGATCTTATGTAAGATCTTATATTATTAAAAAAAAAGACATGCTTCATGGGTGTGTAGATATGTGTTAGTGAGTGAGCGTGCTCCAAGTATGGCTTCATAATTGCTAAGAAACCGATCTATTTATAGTTTAGCAACCCACAATACTGACATCATCTAAACTTAAAAGGGTAAAGCCAAAAATATAAGTTAACTGGCACACTCTGTTTCATAACAATAGAGGTGGCCTCAGTTCCTTTAACTTCAGACAAAAAAATTATTTAATGAAAAATGATCTGACGAAACCATCTAATTATATACTAGTGCCAGGGACACTCAGACTCTCAAGGCTCTGTTATTTAAGTAGGACAGGTAAACTGTCTGTTTCTGTGCAAACATGAGAGTCGACATGAAAGGGACTATAAAATTAAGCACAGGCTACTGATAAACACTTGCCCAGCATTTCATTCCAGAACTAGCTGTAAATGACGGGCAATGATGCCGAACAGTCTGAAATTCCCCATGACGTAGTGCTACGTAGACCAGTTACACAGCCAGTGAGATGCACAATACCATTTTATTTTCTATGCAACACGAAAAACACAAAAATGTTTGTACTTTCTGTTGTAAAAACAGGTAACTTACAAAAATGTAAAAAAAAAAAAAAAAAAAAAAATTAAGTTTAAAAAGACAAAGGAAACGAAAGGACGTGACATGTGGCCAGGTATGGTTTTCCATACTAGGAATTTGTGCTCTGCGTTTAACCCATCCAAGTGCACACACACAGCAGTGAGAAGTGAACAACCCCACACACCGTGAACACACACCCGGGGAGCAGTTGGGGGAACGGTGCCTTGCTCAAGGGTCTCACCTCAGTCGTGGTATTGAAGGTGGAGAGAGCACTGGTTATTCACTCCCCCCACTCACAATCCCTGCCGGACCTGGGACTCGAACCCGTGGCCTTTGGGTTGCAAGTCCAACTCCCTACCCATTAGGCCACAACTGCCAAGTAACTTCTATTTTGTTTGCCATTTCAGTAACTGAAAAATTATAAATTATTTATTAGCGTTTACAGTTTACAAAAGACTGGTATTTAGATAAATTCCAAGCAAAGGTCACATTATCCTTCTATTTTTACTCTTGTTTTTTCGGACTGTCTGTGAATTTTGTAGTCTCGGTTAAAAAAAGCGGAGGGAGAGATATTCATTTTCCTATTAAATGTACAATTTCCTTCTATCGCTTAATTTTAGCCAATCAAGTGAGTGATTATTGCAATAATTCTTAGACATATATTTTTTACATTATTATATTTATTTTTATATATTAGTGCTGTCAAACGATTAATCTCGATTCAGTTTTGTTTACATAATATATGTGTACTGCATTTGATTATTACGTTTATTATAAATACACAAACATCCAGTATATATTTTGAAAACATTTACGTGTATATACATTTATATATTTATGTAATTTTTTTAATTTAATTTAATATGTAAACAACATATTTTCATAAATATATTCATGCATGTTTGTATTTATATATACATAATAAATATACAAAGCGCACACTCATATATTATATATTATCATATATTAACAAAAACATATTTTTGATGCAATTAATTATTTGACATTTGATTAATCATTTAACAGCACTTATAAAATACTATATACTATCTCAATACTGTTACTTGACAAGCTTTAAAGTATCCATATTTTCAGATCAATCTGCCCAATGAACAGTAGCTCTGGATGGATGAAGAAAAAAGTAAAGATGCAGAAACTTGCTCACAACTTAACTAAATAAGCAAATATCAGCAATTTCCCACTGGCACAAAGAATCCTGACCTGTGACCTTATCATATGTATGAGTCCACAATGTCATGTTTCGATTGATTTCTTTTCTCGAGCATATGGCACAAGAGAGCACTGACAGATTAATGACGTGTGCAGAATGTGGATGTGACAGAACTTGTGGTGAGGACGTGCTTAGACTCTGGCTGGATTACTGGTCATTAAAAATAGCACATTTGGCTAAACAGAAACAGAAGCTGAGACCATCTTTTGGAGATTAAAGCATAACCAGTAATACCCATTAAACCAACGTCTATACAAGCACATTAAGAGAGAGAGTAAAAGAGTCCATCGTGACCTGACATAGCCAAACAAATCAAGCCTGAAATATTACCCAGCACAGAGCTGTATCTACGTCACTGAGGACCAAGATAAAATGTTGATCAACTGCATTCAGCAGGGGAGCAGAGATGAAAATGTACAGGGAAAAAATGCAGTCAGTCACACAGACAGTCAAGGTCCAAAACCTATCAAGTACAGTATGTGTGTTTGGTTTGGTGAGCTGTGAATCAATGCCACCTGAAGAAAGAGACATTTCAAGAGACCATGAAAAAAATACTACTGTGTCTCCTCTCATGCAAAAAGAAAAAAAAAAAAAAAAACACATTACTCCTTTCTTTTATTAAACAATCTTTCTCTCTTTTTTTTGCATGTGGTGAAGTGGGAAACTGTTTCTTAAATGGGTAGTCACCCAGAGAAACACTTTATTAGCAAACTTGGCAAACATAATAAATCAAATAGCTTGTTTAGGCACTAATGCATGCAGCAAATTACAGCCAGACAGAGTTAACATTTTTAAATGGCTTTGTATTTTTTTTTTATTTCTTCCATCAGCGAACAAAGGGAAAGTGACTTAAATGTGTTAATATTAAATGTTCAAGTTCTTAAAAACAAATATCAAGGATATCACATGTTCATGACACTGTTATGTTTCACTCACGTGAGCTGAAACATGGTGCAAGGACGACAGAAGGTCTGTTTTCTGATAAAAGTAAAACATATCTTGATGTTATTAATTTATTTACTCAGTAAATGTTAAAGTGACAAGGAGGTACTTGAGGCAACAGAAGGTACTGAAATCATCAATGACGTGGTTCCCTTCGAGCATGACTGTAATTCTGTGTCTGATTAAGACTGTTTAAGGGAACAGACGCCAATGTCTTAACACCTTGCCATTTCTATCCTCTCGCAAGAACTTAGAAACGCAAACATGCAACGAGAATTGCGAGAAGAGTAACAAGGATGAGAGAAGAGCAAAGAGTGACTGGAGGGACTATTAAGACAGCCTGATCTGATATGTGTCAGCTGTACAAGTCTGTTAGCAGGTGATGAACTGCGGAAAAGAAGAAGAGTGGAGAAAATGAGAGATGTGATGAAAGGAGAGAAGAAGAGAGGAGAGGACATGATGTGTTGAAAGGAGAGGAGGTGAGATTAGATGAGATGAGAAGAGAAGAAAGGGGACGAAAGGAGAAAATCAATCAATCGCCTTTATTTATATAGTGGTTTTAACAATACATATTGTGTCAAAGCATTGAACAGTATCAAATTGGAGAATAAGAAAAAAAAGAAGACAGGAGAGAAGATGAGGGGAGAAGAGAGGAGAAAATAGGATTTTACAGAAGAAGAAAGAAGAAGAGAGGAGAGCAGACAAGGGGAGAAGAGAGAGGAGAAAATGGGGAAACGAGGAGAGAAGACAAGATAAGACAAAAGGAGAGAGAAGTAAAGATTTAATTAAAAGAATGGGAGAAAGAGGAGAGGAGAACAGAGGAAAGAAGAGAAAAGTTGAAGAGAGAGGACAAGAGGAGATGTGAAAAAGTGGAGAAAAAGTAAAAGAGAAAAGCAAAAAGGAGAAAAATAAAGTGGAAAGGAGACAAGATGAGAGAAAGTGGAAACAGGAGAAAAGAGAAGAAAAACGAAGACAGAAGTGAAGAAAAAGAAAAAAGGAAAGAAGAAAAGAAAAAAAAGAAGCAACAGGAGGAAAATGAGGAGAGGATGCAAAACGAGATGAGAGGTAAAAAGAAGTGAGGAGATGAGAGGAGAAAAGAAGAGACAAGAGAAGGAGTAAAGTAAAAAAAAAGAGGAGACAAGAGTTGAGGAGAGGAAAGAAGAGGAGCAGAGAGAGAGAGATGATTGCGTGGGTGGCCTGCTCCTCTTACACAGCCATCCAATAATATTGGCTAATTGCATGATTTCTTCAGCTTCTCCAGCCTCTCATCATGAGTGGGAGTCAAAGCCTCATTGGTAGAGTATATAGCTGCTGACAGAATAGCTCGCCCTTATTCTCTCTCTCTTTCCCTCTCTCATTCCTCTCTCCTACGTTGGTTTCTGTAGCAGCGGTCCCTCTGAGACAGGTTTCCCCGGAATCCACGTAAAGAGGTATCTCTGCCCACGCTGCAGAGTCAGGAACATCTCATTTGGAGCTTTCCTCAGTGCTGCCTCATGCACACACGCACACACCACACGCCCGCAAAGCCCTCATGCCTGCTCCTCTGGTTCTCTTTTATTAAACACTAGCTCTATTTCTCCCTCTCTCTCTCCTCATCCTACACTCTCTCACGCAGGAAACAGGGGAACCTGCGTGGGCGGCAGCGTCTCTCCCTGTCATTGAAGCCTTAGGCCCCGTTGACAAATGAGACACTGGGGCCTTTCGACTGAGCGTGGATGAGAGCGAGGGTTCTGTACAGGGCTTAAAAACGAAAAAAAAATCCATTCGGTTCACTCCGAGCAGAATTGATATTTTAACGTTTCTGTTCTTGCG
>JAUMHE010000053.1:10522316-10542113 GCA_032359235.1 Enteromius mattozi | reverse complement strand
TTTTGTTTTTGTTCCAGTTAAATGTCATTTGTTTCCGGTTTTCGTTTTCGTTCCTTGAACCGGTTCAGAGCCCTGGTTCTGTATCTGCACTGGAGAATCTTTCACACACCACACAAACAAAAAACACAGAGCCCCGTGACCATCACCCACTTGATCGCAACGGGTCACGGGCTTGTATTAAGACACGTGTCGAGTTTTGATGACAGTTTAGCTCCTGTACTGTGTCTGATTTTGATTAAAGAGTAAACTCACGGGTATTCTTCAGCTAAATGCTGAGCCATTTGGAAAGCTGTGGGGTCACGATCTGCTGCCACCACCCTAACACCAGGAGCTGACTGCAGGATGGCCTTTGAGTGACCTCCGGCCCCAAAGGTCAAGTCTAGGACCACCTGTTGGAAAACAAAAGAACAAGAAGAAAAAGCAAAATGTTTTATCCATTATTAAAACCACCATCGGCATGAACAAAGCTGCTAAATGTTCAACCACACATTGATTTTGCTCTAAGTACGAAGCCGCTGTCCATAAAGTTTGCTGCTACTTTTCAAAGTGGTCGGAAAACACATTTGCGCATTCTCTCTTTTTCTCCTCCTTACAAACACGCACGCTCACACTAGAGACACTATCCTGTGTTCTCACTCAAAAGTCAATGCATGAGTCATCGTCTCTCCTGTTGAAAGTGTCTCAGTGGTTTCTTAGAGCCACAGTGGCAGCTACACCTCGGGTCCATTTCCCAGAGCATCCACCCACCAACACGTCATACCCTAAACAATAAGAATCCATCCTCAATAGCACGGACACAAAATATTTGCTGTTAAAATGCCTGATAAACATCTCAAAAAGCATGATTCATTCACATCTTTAACTCAAAAAAAAAGAATCTGTTGAGGTCAGAACGTTCAAGGTTTTTGTTTGTTTTTCTCCTGAAGTGCCAATCAATTTGAAAAATCTAACTCCATTCATTGCTTTATTTTCCCACTCTAGCTACAAGTCTGAAAAGCCTTGAGTACCAGATTAAAACAAACAAATAAATACTACTACCAAATATTAGTATAAAAAAGGTTTATTAAAGGGATCATGAACTGCCTTTGTTTTTTGTTTTTTATACTGTTCTTGGAGGTCCACTTATAAGGTTATAATTTTTACATCATAATTTGACATCATAATTTAGAAATAATAGGTTTGTTTCTATCTTGTTTTCACCCCATCATCTGAATGCACTGTTTGAATAAACTCTGAAGTAAACGGCCACTGCTATGATTGGCTAATAGTTGTGCATGTTTGACATCCTTTACAGATGGACGCTGCTGTAATTGATACATACACACACACACACATATATATATATATATATATATATATACGTATATACACACACACATATTTGTGCTCAAAATGATTCATTCCCTTTATAAGTATTTTCAAAGAAGGCTGTGAAAATAAGTCTGCATTGTTTGTCTATTGGTCTTTTATTCATAAATTTACAAAAAAAAAAAAAGTGTCTTTTCTTTAATCGAAGGAAACAAAATTTAAAGTGGGGGGGGGGGAATCACATTATGAAATAAAATATTTTACACATTGAAATGCTTATGATTAAAATATCTCAAGTATATTCCCATTCATATTTGCATTTATCATCACACCAGGGTGACCAAGGACATGAAACTGTCCAGCCTTGGCTCCCTGTTTCACAGGATTATAAATATAACACCAAGGCCAAATTCCATTAATCATTGATCAAGGATTAAAAAAAGAATATATTTCTCCTTGCTCATTCAAATTCAAGTCATTCAAATTCTCCTTGCTCATTCAAAAACAAATTCCAGCGTATTCAGTTGTCAGACATGACTGGACCTTTAAATAACACTGGCTTCTATGGTTATGTGAAACAAAAAAAAAAGAGCTTTTTTGCAACAAACACTCAAGACGGGTTTAGTGAACATAGGGATAAAAAGTACCCCATATTGTGTACAATGACATATACTGCTGTATCGTTAATGTTGTAGGCCTGTTTTTTTCTGCCAGAGTTCCCGGAGATCTTGTTATATATACATGGAATCATGGATTAAATAACAACATAAAAAAAATGTAAAACTGACTGTTCATGTTAAAAAATCTTATAACAGGCTGTGGTTGGATCTTCCAACACAATAATGACCCCCAAACAAACATCAAAAACAAAACAAAAATGGGTCACTGAGAACAAAACCAAGCTTCGGACACGGCCGTCCTAGTTCTCTGACCTGAACCTTATAGAAAATGAGTGAGTTGAACTGCAGAGAAAAAGCACCAACATGAATGTCTCGAAAGTCTCAGATGTTCTCCAATCAATCAGGCATTACAGGTGACGATTCAGAGCTGTTATCTTGGCAAAAGGAGGTTGCAAAAAGTACTGAATAAAAGGCTATGATTCATTGCGGCCAATGTATATTAGAGAAAAACATTTATTTCTTAATAACATTTCTTTCCAATTTAAAATTCTTATTCTGCAATGAAAGGTTAGATTTTTGTACTTTTTAAAAATAAAAGATCAAAAGGATTAATGATACAGATTTCTTTTCACAGCTGCCTTTGATCATATTTACATGAATAATATTGAGCACAACTGTATGTGTGTATAATTTACTTATTTAAATTATTAACTTAATTTACCATAGCACAGATTTACCTAAAAAAGGAATAGCTCATTCAAAAAGTTCTGGACATATAATGGTCTTCAGAAGACTTGGAATGTAGCATGTTAGTCATATATGAATCATTTTTATGATACTTTTATGCCAGTCGTGGCCAAAGAGTTGCGGGTTCGAGTGTCATGTTTGCCAAGGATTGTGGGTGGGGGGAAGTGAATAACCAACACTCTCTTCCACCCTCAATAGCAAGGTACCGAACCCCCAACTCCCCAGCAAAATGGCTGCTTCAGGTGTGTGTGTGTGCACACTTGGATGAGGTTAAATGCAGAGCACAAATCCTGAGTATGGGTTACCATACTTGGGCACACTTCACTCGCTCATTCACTCTTTTGAGCCACTCCTGTTCACTGGTTTCATTTCAATGAAAAGAGCAGTTTCATCAAATCATATTGAGGTTTCATTACATTAAAAAACATATATGTTGTGTGAATTCCATCGAAAATCCGAAGCCACATTTCCTTCTTTGCTGGCAAAAACAGGCAGTGCATTTTGTTACGGCACATGTGGGTCTTTTTGTTCTTCCTTTATTCCACTGCACACTGATTAACTTGTGAGACAGACAACATGCTCCGAGGCAGACGCCATAGGCCAACAGTTTCACTCCACCGCTGGGCAGCACACCACAAAGACAGAGTAATTAGTAGCTTCTAATGGATACGTGTCATTAGTACTAGCTGGGAAAATACATCGGGGAGAGCAAAAGCAAGGGCCGTGCGTCAGAATGTCACAAGGCATGATTTTCAATTTAATCTCACGCTAAGAACAAGAAATTTGGTTTCTGTTCACCTCATGGGAGAGACGCCTATGATAGTGCCTGTGCTCGTTCGTGAGTCACTCCCTTTTTCATCTTCAAGTTTGAACGTTCATGTTCCTACTTTATATTCCACTGCCTTTCCACATAGTTTCGAGTCGTGTTTTTCATTTTCTTTTTATAGTTTTATCATTTACAAATGAAAACAGCTGCAGATCGATACTTGTTTTGCACCGTACCCTCAAGTGCATGAGGTCAAAGCCTTTAAATAATGATGCGCTATTAAGCTTTCACTCTATGTGTCCATAGCAACCAAAAAAATCTTCATCCTTCATGCTCTTCTGCCACAAAAAGCCACAAATTAACTTATGGTTCGGAAAGAATTAGAAAACCGGATTAAAGAAAGGACTGCATGAGGAAATTGTTGCAATTGTAATTAATAAATCCAGTTTAATGACAGCAACTTGAGCTGACTCAATGTCCAATTTGCCATGATTAAATAAAAGAGATGTTGATCACTTTATGCAGACAGACCGTTTTAACAAATAGCTGAAAGCGTGAATGAGACATACTGTTAAAGCATTTAATGTTTCAGAGGCGCTTTGCCCTAGGATAAAAGAAATGATTTCCTGGCACACGAACATCACTGTTTTTCTCTGATTCAATTTCTTCCGGTGTTTTAGAGCTAAATGATTATTCCTCAGTTGATGACTCACTTTCAGCCCTCAAATTCAACTGCCCCCTTATGATACTGACAGGAACAACAACATATGCGCTGGTGTGGCTCTAGCATACTATTACAGTATAGAGGACTCAACCGCAAAAACAAACATTTCAGAAGTCCCACTGTGTATTACAAATGCTGTTTCTTTTGGTTTACCAAAAGAAGCAGGAAAAAAGCTTGAGCTGGTAAAAACTGACCACCTCCTCTTTGAAACATCGGCACAGAGATGGGGCTTTTTGGGGGCGATGGGCTCAGAGAGAAAGAGACCGAAGCATGCTGATCGATAGTGACGTTGGTGGAGGGGTGCGAGCGTGCATGAGCAGAACAGGAGATCATCAATGGTGGAGGGACTGCGTCTCCCTCTCCCGTCTGAAAAGCAGGCACAGCTAAAGGGGAGGGAGAACAAGACGACACGATGAGTCACAACAACCAGCATCAGTACGCCTGGTGTGCCATTCAATACTAGTGAGAGGAGGAGAGAGGGGTAGATACACAGAGAGAATGAAAACCTGTAGATCAAGAAAAAAATATGTTAAAAACAAAACAGAAACCCTGCGTTTGGTTGGCCTTTGCTGAAAGGTGCCCTGTTGTAAGAAAAGGGCTTCTGACTGAATTTAGTCCCACTTTAGTATTATCTGACATCTGGTTACGTCAATAGATGATCATTACAACACTTCATTATACCTACTTCTGTGATTATCTTGGAAAAACACTGCAATAAAACCAATGTTGCGGCACCCGGGGAGAACTTGCTTTGCTCAAGGGTCTCACCTCAGTCGTGGTATTGAGGGTGGAGAGAGCGCAGGTTATTCACTCCCCCCACCTACAATCCCTGCCAGACCTAGGACTCAAACCCACAACCTTTGGGTTACAGGTTCGACTCTCTATCCATTAGGCCACAATAGGAAAATTCAGGATAGGATAATTCACCTAAAAAATTATTTTGTATGTGGAACAAAAAATAAATAAATCTAATAATTCTTGACAGTGTGGACTATGCAGGAAGTTGCCAGTTCTGAAACATACAGTATGTGTATTTAGTACATTACACTCTAGTTTTAAAACATCAATGAAAACTGAATTTGACCTTTTTCAAATGATATACAATGCAAACAGATATTGATATTTTTATGAATGAAGGTGCATCTTCTGATCTTTAGTAATGATTAATCTTTGTTCATACTTCAGTCATGACTCTTCATTATCAACATGAAAAAACAAAGAAGTGGGTTCTTCTGTTTTATATGCTTTCAGTAATTCATTACTTTTTTGTGCTCTGAAAGATTTCTCTCTCACTACACATTATGGCTCTCTAGTATCAATCAAAATACCTTCCAGAGAGCACAAAGCATCAAACGATGTCTTCTTTTATCTCGACCAAAAAGGAAATGGAGAGGTATGAGCTGAGGAGAGAGTATGGAAAACAAGGGATGAGGAAAATGAAAAAAGAAAAAGCATATATATAAATAATAAAACATCAAAGAATTCCATAAAAAATTAAATAAAAAATAATTAAAATATATACACGTATGCTAAATTCAAAAATACTTTAAATCCCCACCAGTGTATTATTTGTTGTTATGATTATAGTGTAAATACACCCACAGTACAAATATTTCTAGAAAGTCCAACTTATGGTGAGTCAGTATTGTATCAGAACTTAATTACGAAGAGAAAAGAACACTCGAAACAAGCGAAAAAGTACTTGAAAAGCACAAGGCAGGAGCTTGAAATATGTAGATTTCGAAGTCAGTGTATAACCTTTGTAGTACACTTACATCAAGAAATGGAAAAAGTACAGCACAGCTGTATATCTACAAGCCTGCCCTGAAATAAGTGGCTATGCAAGATTGAAACTGAAGGAAAGAGGGATGCCACTAAGAAACCAATGACTACTTCAAGCTTCAATGGCTAAGATACAACAGCCTTTGCCTGGCATGTGGGAAACTTTGAAGCCAGCTGGAAGAATGTTCTATAGACTGATGAGACCAAAACTGAGGTTTCTGCCACCAGACTAAACTCTGTGTTTGGTGTAAGAATCATGAGAAACCCACCATCCCCATGGTGAAACACAGTGGTGGGAGCTTCAAGCTGTGGGGACGCTTGTCTCCAGCAGGCTTTGGAAGACTTGTGACAGTAGTGGGCAAAAAAAATGCAGCAATATCAAGGGGAAATCCTGGAGGAAAACCTGATAGAGTCTGCAAGACACCTGCGATTTGGGAGAAGATCTGTTTTTCAGAAAGACAATGACCTTAAGTGTAGAGCCACAGCTTTACAGGATTAAAACAACAATGTTAACTCACTAGAGTGGCTAAGCCAGAATCCACAATCCAACTGAGAATTCGTTGGTGGACAAGGGATGAAAACTGACTGAGCTTGAGCAATTCTGTGAAAAAAGAATGGAGACATATTTCAGTGGCCAGATGTGCAAAGATGTTCCACGACTCAATGCTGTAACTGCTACCACCTGCTAAGCACTGACTTAAAGGAGATGCAGACATATGCAAACAATAACCAATTTGTTTTCACTAAATAAATCATTGCTAAATCATTGCTCTGCGGTTCACTGTTGTGGAGGGTGAGCGCACTTTTCCTACACAGTGCGTAGGAACAAGTCAAAATAGGAATTGGCCTAAAGAATTGACCCTCACCATCGCTTCAGAGATTGTAGGGTTTTTCAAGCCATTGAGCCGTTAAGTCATCTCTGCTCTTTGGCTTGGCTACAGTACTGGAGTCATGAGCGGATAAGACAAGGGCGCAGTGTGCAACAATTGTGGGTTAAGTGCCTTCCTCCAGGGCATAACAACAGAACCACAGGTACATCAGAACTAGCTGCTCTTCTGCACCCCTAAACAGCACTCAAATTGAAGGTGAGAGTAGCTCTCAAATCCCATTCACAAACATTCAAACAGAGTGGAAAAAGGTGAGTCGCAACAGGTTTGACATCTAAGATTTGAAATGCTGTTGATTCTCATGTATGTTGTAACCTGATGGAACACACAAAGTTTGAATATGTGAAAACAGCACATGGAAAGACCTTCAGTAAATAAAAAAATAACATTTCAGTCTGTTCCTTACACAAATTGCATTGATTTTCTGTATGGTGCTTTTTGTCAGCTTAAAGAAATGAAAATTCTGTCATTAATTACTCACCCTCATGTTGTTCCAAACCTGTAAGACCTTTTTTCCATCTTTGGAACACAAATTAAGATATTTTTGGTGAGATCAGAGAGCTCTCTTACCCTCCATAGACAGAAGCCAACTGTCATGTTGGATGCTCATCTTTACCCAACTCAAGTACATTCTTTTTACATTTATGACTGTTTGAGTTACTTTAATTGTTTTGTTTATCCTCGTACTGAACAAAGTTTGAAGATATGTAGCAACAGTGCATGAAAAGAGCCACTGCCTTTACCACCTCACACCAAAGAGTAAATAAATGGGGTGTAAATGATGTGTTTTCAACTCACTGTAGTCAAGAGGGCCTACCTTTTCTCAAGCTTCATTAGATATCCAAAGATTTCACCAGATAGCCAATGGAACGAAATAGGACATTTCGCTATACGCTTGGAGCGTGACAGTTAAGCAGGCCGAAGGGACTGATGATTTTTTTCCGTGGTGTCACTGTGCACAGCTAATTACCCACAAGTGACACCTCGTCAGCTCACCTGTGGATTTGTTTAAATCACTTCGAGGTTCCTCAGCTACTTGGCTTGAGTAAGCGGCATATCATTGTACGCCATGCATCTGTACTCCTACTCCCATGTGAGTACACTATACAAAGACACACACCGGACATCTTCCGAAGCCCTCTCCGAGCACACCTAACTTTGACATTTGTCACAAAGCCCTATGTGTCCAAAAATATAATTCTAAAATGAAGCCCTCAAAATGTCTCATACCATGCTTTTGAGTCTTTTCTAATTTTAATACAGAAGCCATAAAAGTATTCTCCTCCTCATGAGCCTGTAACAACGCACTAAAGCAAAGCGAAGCAGTTCTCCGCCATTAAGATCAATCGGTAACATCCTCCAGGTAAACTTTATAACCTTGATAGCTTTGAAGGAGTTGTCTCTTCTTCTAAAACCATAGTGACGCAAGATGCAACATCCCAGCATCAGATGCGACAACCTCTGACTACCTCTATCATGACGAAAGCACAGAGCAAGCCTAAAATAGCGTACCGGTCCCATGGGACAACCACTGGGTGTTGGCTCAGAGCATCTCTGTGTGTGTGTTTTTTTTTTTTTTTACCTAGTTTTCTCTGAAGCTCTCTTTTCTCCTGGTCACCAGTTTTGTTTACGTGCAGGGCCAGCGGGTGAATGGGATTGATGGAAGAATCTGTTTTTAGCTGGGTAGAATAAAACAGACTAAAAAATTAATGTCTCCTTCAGCATAGCCAGACAGCAATCTTTTTATATGGGACTCTGGCCCTTTAAGAAACCTGCCTTCTCCACTGCCGGAGATGGACGTAACAACTCCCTGAAGGATTTGGCTATAATGGGCTTGGCATTTGCAATGGTGATTGACACTGAAGACGAAGTGAGTCATCTGCATTGATATTTCATACAGAGTAGTGCTGAAGGCCAGGCTCCCTGGTCTTACTGGACCGATGCAGCTCTGGGAAGAGAGTAGAGGTGAGACGTATGGGCATAACATGAGAGATCGCAATGGAACAGCTCAGTGGTCTTTCACAAAGAGAAGAAATCCTTATCACCTCTTTTATTGACACGTCACAGCTCAGGGATGGAAAAAAGTGTCTGTCTGTAATGAAAGCACAGAAAGGAAAATGAAATGAAACCAACAAACAAAAAAGCACAAGTTCTGTAAAGTTGCTTTACATGCTAAATGAGGTCAGGGACAAGAAGAGGCCTTCCAAGTTGCATTTTCTGCCTTTGCCAGCAGAGGGGACAGGAGAGTAAGGAGTTACTCTGAATTTCAAAGTACACTAAGGAGGGTCACCGCCGCCAGACAAACACTTTCCAGTCAAGCACACTCTGTCATGGCCTGTCAAACTACCGTTTGTCTGAAAAACGCAAAGCACGCATCAACAACACAAAGCTGTGGCAAAGAACAGATGACCCGCATGTATTTGCAAACAGCGGCAGTCGAGTACCCGATTTGGCATGCAGCACAGACCAGAGACAGACAGATGAGTCAATAGACCTGTCTCTCAATTGCTCACTGCAATAAGTGAAGAAGGCCGGCAACCTGAGAGATGGTACAAATTCTACCTGTGTCTCCCATGCCCAGTTCAGTTACAGCCAGGGATCTAAAATGTCAACCAGGGGAAGTTTTGGAAATATCTCCTTACACCAACAGACGCACCATTAAGGAGAGAGACCGACTAGAACAGGATCGCTTATCATGTGGTTGCCATGGAGCAAGGGAGATTGGGTGGGGGGGGGGGGGGGGTGGAAACGGGTGGCTTGTTAATTTTTTTTTCCATTATGGGTTGGTGCTTGACACGAGATTCGGTTTACATGTAATTTGTCGGTGCACTAATGGAGAGCATGTGTCTGTCGGACACCCCATTTGGAAACTTTGGGCACAATATCTAGGGGGAACAAAAAAAACAAAACAAAAACAGAAAAAATAGTGTCACTTATTATTAAGAAATAAGATTGTGAAAATCTTATGTAGTACAAGTTGTATAAGTTGGTGTCTCTGAACATGGACTGAGTATCAAAACTACAGCTGCCAAACAAATGCCCTCTCTGTCCGTAACAAGTCATTCTCACTGCACACTTTCATCAGCATAATCTCACACTTCAACCAGAGATTAGTTCATTGATCGGACTAGGCTTGAGATTGAAAAGAAAAAAAAAAGAAAAGTAAAACAGCGTGCATCCGGGCCTCCAGGCCTCCAAAAGGCTGTCAAACTCTTCTGGGAAAAGGGAGTTTCCTCTATAATTACCCCCCTTGTCACTAATTTGCATAACTAGCTGAATGATTGACGCCCGCTGACAAAATCCTGCAATGTAATGACTATATTTGTACACCTCAGTGTTGTACAGCTGTGCGTCTAGCATAGCAAATGTGGCAGTGAGCACACAGAGTGGGCTGTTACAAATAAAACATAAGTGTTTGAGGCACAGATATGCACACTGCATTGCACTTTGCACAACAAAGTATTACATTACTTTGATTTGCATAGTTTTCAGGGGAGATTTATTGATTTCAACTTGATTAACTCGTTAATCACCACTTAAAATTCTGGCGAAGAAGAACAAGGCAATAATTGTTTACAATTTACAGCAGATAACAGATGAATGGCCAATATTAAAATTTTGTTTAGTCTGTTTTGTTTGTTGCCATTACATGACATCTATACAAATTAAAGGTGCTCCATGCCATTTTGACTAAAATTTTGTACTAAATCATAAAAATGCCAGTTAGTGTTGAAGCACTCATATTGCAGCCACAGAAGCCAGCAATGAACTGGATCAGAAATCACAGATTCTAGCCACCCAAAAAAGCCTCAGCATCCATCTAAAACACTCATTACTTTTCACTGTCAATTGCAGTTTCATTTTTGTGCCCTCAATCTGACAACTCGTGTAAAATTTAAAAGGCTCATCAGATGCAAAAATTCACTTTACTGTTTAAGGTTTATGTTAAACGTTGTTTGTGGGTTTTAAAAAAACCCAGTGGGTTTTTTTAAATCCCTATTTTAAAATCTCCCTTTCTCAATTCAGGCTGTTCTGAGATTCCTGGCAGAAGGACGTAGTTCTGCACCGCCCTGAGTGAGCTGTCATCAGTCGCTATTGTGTCGACTTCGGTGCAGGGAAAGTCAAGATATCTACGATTATACAATTGAGGTGTTTGGTTGTTGGATAAGCCACTGAAGACGCAGAGGATTAATGTTATTTTCATTTTGAAGGGAATGTGCTGATCCCGATCTGCCTAAATGTTTGCACGACTCATTCGTGATCCAGCTTCTTCTACAGAAGAAAGGAGTATAAGAAGGTTTTTATGAATATTTGCAATTCACCTTTCCTAATAAGGTGCTAATTAGCCAGTTTTGCGGATGAAGTTTACAGTCTTCTCATCACTCCATGAAAAAGAGGGGCGGCTTGAGTAGCATTTAAAGCAACATCGACTAGAATGGCTTGCTGAAAACAGAGCTGATTTTGACAAGGCAAAAAGGTGTTTCTTACACTACCATTGAGAAATTTTAATTAAAGTACTTTTCATTAAGACCATAAAGAATCATATCAACTTGTGGAAAAAAAGGTATCCGATGACCCCTTTAAGGCTTCCACAGGAGAAACTACTCTCTCAATATTTTGAATTTGGAGAGCAGTACCCATTTTAACCACTAGCTGCCAATACGCACCTTTAAAGTTTTTATTTCCTCTGGATAAAAGTATCTCAAAAAACAATAATTTAAAATGCTACAACTGAATTTAGGTGAATCACAATATAATGTACATTATGAAAAAGTTATATTTATTTATTCTGCTCGTTTGTAGGACAAATAGGTTTACCCTTTACTGCACTTTGTTATTCTACATAACTATGGCAGCTAATGAATCAGAAGTTTTACCCATTCAGAAGAAATATCTTACGTCATTGTCGAAAAATAAGATGTGTTTTGCATCCCTAGAATTTGGGAAAAAAAGAGAGAGAAAATAAGAAACTATCAATTTCATGTTTACAAACCTGACATGTTTTTCAAAGTTTTCAAAGAAAGTCATCAGAGCACCTAAAATGATCAAGAGAGACATCCATGAAGTGGAATCAGTTATTTTTTCTCTCCCATCAATTTGATGTTAACAATTAATTTTGTCATATTTATGTTGGTCTACGATACCAAGCATGTCAAAACATAGTCCAAGATGGCTTCCAGTAACACACTTGGCAAGCTAGAAGGAATTTGAGTGATGGACATAGCCCAGGTGAATGTTTACAATCTCAACCATGTTCCTGAGAAACAAAAGATTGACCCAGAAACACTTAAAGCAGAAGAGGGCCACTGGACCCATGCCAAATACTACACTGCAAGGATTCTGGGCCAAAGAGAAAAAGAGAAAGGGGCTAGGCAACCAATGAGGTGCCTGCCAAAGGACAGGAAAAGCTTCTGGCAATTACTCTTTCAAGAGGAATTGTGTAGTTGATTGTCCCCATTGAAGTAAACCGCCAAGATGCATGTGTTCTCTTGCTCTAAACCGCTTGTTTGTATAGCATCCGAGAAGAACCGACCTGACATGCTTCCACGAGTCTACGAACGGATAGGAGAGAGAGGACAGGGATAACAGTGGAAAAACATTTTTTCATCCTGCTCAAAGATGCAGCCCTTGCCTCCTTAACCACATGTTGTGTAACGGATTAAGTCCGAACTCTCACAGACAGAGTGCTTTGTGCCAAGGCTGTTTTTAACTGCCTCTGTTATTTGTAGAGCAGATTTGTCTATTGTTAGTCTGAATAAATAGCAAAGAGCGACAAAAAACACACAACATTCCTCAGCTATTGAAGTCTTCACAGGAAGGCCTGATCCAGTGAAGAGCACAACAGAGGCCTTGCAGTCAAAACACATTCACGTGCCACCAAACAGCCTCAGCAGTGAGGCCAATGTTTGCAGAGTCTCACCACCACCTTGAATGATGGCTGTAGATATTCGTGTTGACGTTGTCTTGACTGAGTGCGTGTGGGCAGTTTAAGGTGACTATATCTACCTTGCAGAGGGATGAGCGAGGAAAAGCCTAAGGCTACCGCCGAAAGAGAAACTAACCCGAGCCGTTAAAATTGTTCACAGATCTGTTGCCTGTCCCATGGACCACCCCCGGGTGAGTCTGCAGTAATGTATGCTGCTGTCAGTGGATGTTTTAGTATGGATGTTTCTTGTACTGTATAGCTGTGTAGTGTGCTCATTTGCTCCCGAGCAGACTGTCAATGTCCTATCACACGGAGTCCGACAGCCTCCCCGCCCCCATGCCACCAACTCTGCCCCCCAGCTCATGAAGTTTTTATGAGGAGACAGGGACATGTGTTCATTGGAGGTCTGCAGTGATACCGTAACAGTTCTTTGTGCGCCACAGTCTGTCTTAAACTATTTGAAACAGTACTTCCTCACAAACTCAGCCATCGTTCAGCTTTTTCTTCGACTGGCTTGTACCTGCTTTAGCTTTAAATTAGTCTTCATGCCAAGCTTAAACCCTATAATAGTTTAAAACGTTGATCTAATTCCATTTGAACAGCCCAAATCATCAGCGATGATAAAAAATGGATAAAGAGGAAAACAAACTAAAGCCATCTCCCTTCCCGCAGGGAGGTGTTTAACACATTACCCTCGGCATTAGCCAGCATGTCTTATTCAGAAGCTTTGCCTGTGTTACAAGGATGTGAATATTCTAGCACCTCCTGGGTCGGAAGAAGGGGGAAAGAGGGAAAACATACAACTCTTGGATTTCTGTTCAGTAATCAAACCACGAAGCAGCCGCAGATACCATTGTTTATTTATTTTTGAACCCAATTTAGAGCAAAAGGTCTTTGCACGTGAGACATTGAGTTATGAGATGAGAAGGTTTGTAGTGCTCCAAAAGCTACCCTCCGTACTCCTGTCTGACTGCCATTGATAATAGATTTATCCCGTTTCACAGAGGCTTCGAAAAGGCCAAGATCCTTCACTCACGTCGGTGCGCCGCGAGAGCGAGAAAAGTGCGAGACGGGCGATAACAGAGATAACTTTTGAAAAATTAGCCCTATTGATTGCTGCCATGCTTTCGCATCTGGTTAACTGCCTTGTCGGGTGGTAAAGGCTTTAATAGGTCCGCAGTCAGTCATGCACTGACAGATTGTGGGCTCGGGCCCATTGACCAAGCAGAGCTAAGCTAAGATCTGATGGAGGACCCCTTCTATCCTGCAGGGAGAGGAGGGGGAGGGGGATAAAGATAGGAGATGGATAGCCCGAGGAAGGGATTTATGTCTGGACGGACGCCCCCGCAGACGTCACAGGGTGTTAACTATGGCACATGCAGCAGCTCCTGTCTCCACCCACCTCTCACTCTGAGAAGTCCTGCAAAACTTTCCTCGCTGACAGGCTTTTTTTTATGCACCAGACAGGGACTGAAATCTCTGCTCGTGTCTGGGAGAGAAAGCTCTGTGAGAGGAAGCCTCTGAGAATGTCACTGCTGGAGTGTGTGGCAGGGTCTTTATTAATTAACCTTCATGTACCCTTGTAACTTTTTTTCCCTGGCTAACATGCTCCCGCGCAATAATGAGCAGGTCTCCTCATGCGCTTAATAAAAATGTATACCATAAAAACACGCTAAGCTTGTGCTTTCCAAAAACACAGAATTTCAAGAATTTTTACAGTGGGTTTCCAAGAAAAAAAATGGGTCAATGTTACTTGAAGATACTTGGACAATTTGTTATACAACATTAATTATAGTCATAGCTCAAAAGTTAATTATGAATATTTGAACCAATAATTTAATAAAAGGAGATATTAAAGTATGACACAATTTTGTCAAAACAAACCAAAAAAATTATCAGCATTATTAAATTACTTGTGCTTTTGACAGCAAAGTAATACATTACTTGTAAAAGTAGAGGAAATAAACAGACACAAATATAGTAAATGTAGTATTGACAGGCATTAAATTTCTGCCAAAGATGATACTTTACTTATAACTGAAAAACCCCAGAGGGGGTCCATGGTGAATTAGCCCTCTAGGTTTGCCTACAAATTGAGGCCACAACCGAACAGCTCTACATGTACACCATGAAATTTAGCATGTTAGCATCTAGGTCCAAGAAAACTTCGGGGAAAAAAAGGCACAGAGAGTGTTAGAACCGATGTCTTCCTCAGACAATAAAAGATGAAAATTCAAAGAAGTTTAGCATTTATTTGAATGGAGAACACTAGATCTGCTGTCTTCCTCAGGCTAAATTTAGCATGTTAGCATCTTTTCCCATCCAAGCAAGACTTCAAAAAGCTTAGCATTTATTTGAAAGGAAAGCGCTGGAGCCACTGTCTTCTTCAGGTTTTTTTCAGATTCAGTTTTCTCTGGCTACTCCGTCACCAGGGGCAAAGAAAAACGAGTGCTGAGGGGACGAAACGTAATGAACACGAAGCCAGCAGACACAATCTGCACAGTATGTTCAAACACAGCATGTATCACGACAAATATAATATGTGCAGAACAGGTCAATTGTGGAGCCCTCGGTGACGTACACCGTACACACACATACCCACACTGACCGTTTTGAATTATTGAGTATCACTGCGTGCGGCATTGCCAATAATGAAATGTTGGAGAAAGGATACAGCGGCGGTGTAGTTCTGACTCTGGCAGTAGTGAATGACAGCTGATAATGAGATGTTTTGATACTGAAGGTGAGGGAAAGCTGGAGAGAGACAGCGCCTCTATGACTCACACACCCATCTGAGAAACTATAACTCCTCTCTCCTTTCTTTCTCCCTCTCTCTGTTCTTTCTCTCTCCGCAGGATCTAGGAAGCACTACCTGGGTTTCATCAAAATGCTTATTAATAAGCATGGCAGTCCAACTACATCATTCATCATTGTTTTCATCAGAGATGAAAGAGGATGGTGCAGAATCTGTGGTGAGCGATCACAGTTTCCTGCGTCAAGGGTTTAACCAGAAAAATGTCTAGCGGTTAGACCTGAGTGCTAAGGAAAGTGGCGTGCAGGTTACAAAACGAACCATGGTTTTTGAACATCAAACCATGGCATTCTTTAAAGTACCTTGGAAGATGGTGTAAATAATGGTATGACAACAGGATACACTTTATGATATAAAAAAGTATGCAGCATGGATTTTTCATGGCAGTAGTCACATGGTACTTTTGTCATTAATCAGTAAATACCATGATATATAACAATTTACCATGGTATTATCTTTTGATATCTGCACTACACAAAGACAGACTGGCATTAAAGTTGTGACAGATCCTTTCTAACACACATTTGAGTGAACGACTACAGAAAAAGAAATGGAAAGTGAGGAATTAGCTCTGTCAATCAGTTGCTAAATGGATGGATGCATATCTGAATGCAAAATTGTAGTCAATTGTATAAAAGCGGTGTGGCGAACAAAATGACTTGTCACTCTGACATGTCACCAATGAGAATTACATGGTTATTAGCTAAAGGGTTAGTTTACCCTGAAATGAAAATTCTGTTAATAATTACTCACCCTCTTGTCGTTTCAAACCCATAAGACCTTTGTTCATCTTTGGAACACAAATTAAGATATTTTTGTTGATATCAGAGAGCCATCTGACCCTCCATAGACAGCAACACAACTGAAATGATCCCAGATCCAGAAATGTAGTAAAAACATTGATAAAGCAGGGGCTCAACTTCTGTTTTGTGATGCTAGGAGAATACCTTTTTTTGTGCAACGAAAACAAAAATAACAATTTACTCAAACATCATTCTCCTGTGACTTATGTCTTCTGCCATTTTAGAGAGTATCACAACGCATGTGTTCACTGTTCGGTGTAAACAACTGCAGATTCTGTACATGCGTGTGCTTTCCCCCAGACGTAAACAAGGCTGATTACATCAAATATGTTAAAGTGTATGTATGCATTGCGTTGTGATACTCTCGAAAGACACAAGTCAGGGGAGAAGAACGGTAAATTTTGCTATTTTTGTTTTCTTTGCAAAAAAAAGGATTCTCCTAGCGTCATAAAACTGAAGTTGAGCCACTGATGTCACATGGACTGTTTTACTGATGTTTTTACTATGTTTCTGGATCTGGATCATTTCAGTTGTATTGTGGTCTATGGAGGGTCAAATGACTCTCTGACCAGGGTGAGTAATTAATGAGACTTTTCATTTTTGGATGAACTGACCCTTTAATATATAACATATATATATATAATTTTTTTTTTTTTTTTTTTAAACACATGCATGGATAAGAGAATAGGCGAACTTTCTTTCCATGTCACCTTTAACTTTTTTTTTTTTTTTTTGAACAAAAACTTTTCTTAAATTCTCTTTTCTTAAATTTCCTCTTCTCCCACACACAAAGCAAAATTGCTTATCCCTATGTAGACAGGCATGCTCTCTATTCAGAGTGGTTAAGGTTTAAAGTCCAGCCTGCAAAACTGGGGTATGATTCAAAAGATCTGCCAATACCAGAGGGCCTCCTTTAATATGCCTAAATGAGAGCAAGACAAAAAAACAAGGTCATATCTGATCTAGCACCCTCTATTCAACGGCATCCCTTGATAGAGCCAGGCCAGAGCTTTGCCCGCTTGGATGAAGCAGGGAGTATTACACTATTGTCGGCAAGCTATAGGACAGAAACAATACATGCTATATTTAAACTCTAATGAAACCAAATTCAGAGTAAACGCTAGAAGTGGGAGGGGGAAACGGCTTGAAGCCTGGAAATTACTCTTAAAAGTAAGAGAGAGAGCAAAGTGAAGGGGAAAAAGGGAGAGAGATGGAATCCATCCTGAAGGTGAATTTCATGCCAGTAGATGTGGACAAAGGAGGCGCTGATCTGTGACTATTAGGAGCTGTAAAGAGAGGTCTAGTTAAATGAAGACAGTCTTGTAAAAGAGTGATGACAGAGTGAGAGAAACAGAGACAGAGAGACATGAAGGATGGGAGGAGGAGTTCAAGTCATTTGATTACGTTTTAGAGAAAAGAGGAGATATGAAAAGAAAGAAGGATATGGGGATGGAAGGATGGATGGGTGGAGAGGGACAGAGAATGTGAATGGTGCAGTGGATAAGGCCTCTGACAGAGGGAGCCCTGAGGCACAGCATTTTAAGACAGAGGAATTAGCAGTTCATAGAGGATTTTATACAGCAAAGGCCGCTGGATGGGGGAAGAGCACAGGAAGAGTGCACAAATGCAACCTACTTACAAAGAACTAGTTAAAGGCATAGGGTTTAAATCGGGGCGGAACGATCCGGAACGGCCCATCACCCAGAGTTCAGCTCAGTTCCTCTCACACCAAAAGACAAGACCGCGCTGCAGCTCTCACTTCCTTGTTCACCTCTACTTGTTTCCGTAGTAAAAATCCCATTCCCATTGATTTCTGGCGATAATGTATTAATCTTTCAAGACAGACCACACAGGAGCTCCGTGATTGTACAGCACAATGTGCTTCTGTATAAACCAGCATAAGTTCAATTAAATATACATGCATAATTTACAATTTTACATTTTACCTACAAACTACAGTACGTATAATCCTGAGGAGAGATCCACCAATCAAAGAAGTCTGTTACTGTGGAAACAGGAATTGCTGCAAAGGAGCTCAACAGTTACTGCCCACTCCCGTAAATCATGGCGAATGACATAATCGAATCAGTCTCTCTACACTCTAACTATAGATGTGTATATGTTGGGATATCTTGCAATAAACTTCAAATATATGTCATTTTATGCTAAAATTCAATGACAGTTTTATATTGCACCATCTTGTATGATTTGATTACGTCATTCATAATGCTTCATGGGATGAGTATTTCAACGCCTCATAAAAGCTGTTCTTTTGACTTTTTCAGACTTTTCACATTTTTTTTAGCTTTGAATGAAAGGTTTAATGTTGTGATTCATCCCAGAGCTGGTTGGTTTGGTTCAAGGACTCTTTATTGAAAAACTATTTGAAATGTCTATGTAGAAAATAAACAGAATAAAAAGTCAAGCCGTCACTGTTGTGCTATCTAGCAGAGGTGCACAACCATTTCAATACGAAAATAACATAATTAAACTTGATTGAGGGCCATGAGCCAAAAGTTAATGCTGTATTATGCATATTAAATTAAAGAACTTTAGAAAACCATTTATGCTTTGGTGCTTTAAAAAGAACAGAATCAATCAAATGAACATAACTAACATCATAACTAACTTCAGTATTCTCTGAAGATGATTATTTGCTCAATCAATGAATCTTGTGTTGAAGAACTTTCAGTGCCTGTCATTATTTGATGGGATTAAATATTAAAGTGTTTCAGTGTTTAAAATTCAACAGTTTAAAAGTAACAACAACATCAAAACTACGAATTGTAAACACATACTTTTACATTCAGTTCTTGCCGGGCTCTCTACAGTGGCTGAAATATGACTCATCATTCATAGTGGAGTATATCCCCAAAGGACCCCAAGCATGATGTGCTGACAGACTTCTTCACCCGCTCTAAGCCCTCCCTCCTGAGCTTACCACCTGTGCAGGTAATTCAGAGAAATTTCCACTGCCTCTGCTGTTAAGAGTCCATCATCAGTACCACCTGAGGAGTTCCGTTTCCTGACAAAGTGTTTCCTGACAACAGACAAGCACAAGTGACACTGATGTGTGTGACCTGCACAAAACTCAGAGAACTGGCATTCAGTGTTTAGAATAAATCTAGACGTAATATGGGAAATTATGCTAATCTCAGATGAATGCAATCATTTTAAATTAGGAGGCACCAATATGAAAATTCCAGCCAATGCAGATAATTATTGTCATGTCATAGCCAATAAATTTTGCACACTTCAAAATTATAAAGCTACAAGTGAATTAAGGTATCACAACATTAACGCACAGAATAAAAATGTAGATTTATTTTGCGGAATAATGTGATGCTAGGGCTGGGCGATATATATCGAACGATATATTATGCGCATCTCGTCAGTAAAGCCAGTTCTTTGATTAGCGGTAA
>JAUMHE010000053.1:10499044-10522216 GCA_032359235.1 Enteromius mattozi | reverse complement strand
GGTAAATCTCCATCAGCTGTTTTCAAATGCAGCGCCAGCTTATGAACAGAGCCGTAGATCACTGACAAGCTACACGTCGAGTTTCGCAGGTGATTCAATGGCGCAGCTTCTCAGTAATCTACGGCTCTGTGTATAAGCTGGCGTTCCTTTTGAAAACAGCTGACAGAGATTTACCGCTAACCAAAGAACCGGCTTTACTGACGAGATGCGCATAATATATCGTTCGATATATATCGCCCAGCCCTATGTGATGCTAAAGATTACATTTGAATTATGAGTGTTTTTAAGAATTAAGTGGCAGTATAGTTAATCTAAATGTAAAAATATTGTAAATATACAATAACGACTGAAATATTTATTAATATGGCACCAATTTATTGTGCATCCCTAATTTTCCAATATTTCAGAAAATCACAAACCAACATGTTTGCTTCATTTATAGATCAACACTCCTGATTGGCTGTACCAAAGGTGTGCGTCATTTTCTTTTTTCTTGTCTCTTTTTCCCCAGGTGAGGTCCATCAGGTGAAACCCAGCACTGCACAGGGTAATGCATACAGCCCACCTGACCCCTAAGCTTCTATCTGTGTCTCCGACCGCTTCCATTTCAGGAAAAGCAGATGAGAGCCCCATGCCCGCTGTAACCTAAACACCCCTCACTTATAATACATAACCAGAGTCTTTTCACTGAAAAATGCATACACATGCCTGGTCTGGGTGTGTATATGCTTGTCAGACTGTGTAACAGATATGTATCTACATGTAGTTGACTATACAAACAACACAGGTATGTTAGAGTTTCTAGAATTTACACATTTTACAGCACACCGAGCCTTTTGGCTTCTTAATTGTAATATTTTTGTTTAAAACACAGAAAAATCGAAAAAATAAAGAAACAGTCAACAGTTGAATGTTGAATCACTGGATGTTGCAACACCCAAGAAAAAACAAAACAAAGAAAGAAAACGTAGACAAACATAAGGATATAAAGACAGGTCTTTCATTTCATAAATGTTCATTTTTGTGATTGGCATGTAATTAGGATGTCACTATATTATGATTATTTCTTTTTACAGCTAAAATTCAATAATTCCAAAAACAGAATGTTTTACTTTTTGGTTTTGCTTATGGACCTGGTTCACTGCTCTGCCCTCAAGGCATCTATACTTCTCAAAACAAACCATAACCAACCCAGACACCTGCTTCACAACAGCAAAATGAAGCACCATACATTACAATTCCTGTCACTCGTTAAACCAGAATGGGCCCTCATCACTATTACATCCATCCATTCAGGAATCACCAGGAGCCCGTCACATGCTACCTAGTCTATGACTCACAAGGACATTAAAACATACAGACCTACATATTTAGCTGTAACCTATACAAAGTAGCAAACTTTGTCCATCAGTCAGATGCATCAGGCCAAAGACAGCACTTTAATTAAATCAGAAACAGCTTTCAATTAGTTAGTCTAGGCCATGGCTGGGCAGGAAGGCTCTGTGTCAGGAAGCTGACTCATAAAGCACAAAAAACTTTTTGTTTTTTTTCTCCCTTTCTCCTTGTCTCCCCTCCCTTCAGGGGAAGAAGTGTCTGCTGAATGAGATCTAGCAGTGATTAAAAATGAGAGAGGGAGGATGTCTAAAAAAAAAAAAAAAAGAAAAAGAAAGAAAAAGAAGTATAGGCCATCTGACCTTCTGTGAAGCGATTGCGCTTCCGGCCCTGGACACAAACCATTGTGCGTATTGACACCTGGCTCCCCAGCGTGGGATCAATGGCGCTAAAAAACACTGAGGAGGATCAGCAAGAGGCTCAGCAAGCATCCTACACTGAAGGCATTGCTGTCTATCTTCCCTATAGTTTTAGCCAGTTTGGGCTTTTAATTTGGGTGTAAAATATTCCGATTGGCATCCTAAATTAGCTTTTGTTCAAAGTTCAGCATGAGCTCAGCAGTGGAAAACAGCAGCAGCTGTTGCTAAAGCCTCACCTCAAAATCTCCGCTTACGGTAAAGTTTCACATCAAAACCGCAAGACGGTGGGAGGGAGGATAACAAACATGAATTTATTCTCAGAGCCTCGTTCTTGCAAGCATCTGTGAAGGTGTTTACAAAGATATCATACAACAACATCCTGAGTTGCCCTTAACCCCAGTGCCCCTATTAGCGCACCTGCATATAATGCGATCATGACGCTCGACATCCCGACGCGTCAGCGGCCATGTTTCTGTATGAAAATCTGCTGCAATAAATTATGGAGAATCATAATTCAAATAATGGCATGCCTGCAGTTTCTGAGCTTCCATGCAAACCCCAATCAAGGCCATGTTGCTGTGATGAGTCATCGCTCTATCCAGCTGTCCACGGGGCATACATCTGATTAGCAAGCCCACGCTCACCCGGTAGGCGCAAATGTAAATATTGTAATAAAACCCTCAGTAATAACTCCCGTGTCTTGGAGAGGCTTCACTTTATTTATTTTTCCCCACATTTCAGCAATATTGTTTGATGGAGACTGCATACTTAAATATCAGTTATTAAAGCGAGCGTTCAGGTGTGGGTTTCCAGAAACCATTCTTCAACTTCAGGCTTTTTTTTAAATCTCCCACGAGGAGCTACTTGCATCATTAGTGTAATTATCCTTCACATCGTTGTTGGAGTTATTTACCATCAAAGAAGTGGGTGTTTCGCTTCACCTACAGAGCTGCAGAGTGACACTCCGCACTGTGACTAATACGGCGCAATATTTACAGGTTTTTTTCCACTCCGTGCCCCTGAAGCAAGAATGGAGTTTTCAAAAAAATCATCAACGGGTGTGTTGCTGTGGTGACGCAGAACGCTTGAGGGCCTCAGCTGAGCTCCCACTAAGAGGCTGTCTCCTCTGTGCCAGCTTAGCCACCTGGTACAGCCATGATACATTTGGCTAATGATGTCACGGACTCTCTTTCATGCCGCGCCCCCACCACCACGGCCCAATTGTCTATTCATGAGAGTAATGAGAAGTCAGGGAGAGGGAGAGTGAGAGACAGACAGAGAGAGACTTTGCTCATGGCCACTGATAACCCCAGACTAAACTTGCAACCTTACGAGGCTCTGGCTTAATATCTGGCCGTCAATCAGCTCTGCCATCCCTTGCCGGAGTGTTTAATTACAGAGATCAATTATTCACCAGCCTCGTCTTTCAGTGGGCCACACTCCTCGAAAAAATACTGCCACGGGCTGAGGGAGGAGATAGCGGCTTGCCAGGACAGACCAGAAATATCCCTAGCACAACATGTCCACCAGGAGAACGCCGTCTGCACCTTACCTAAGAGCACGGACCTATTTGCCATGCATGACCGGTGCAAGTGTTACATTACATGAAGATTTATTGAGGTCCGCCGCCTGCCCTACTGGCCCTGTCAATGCGCTGACATCATGGCTTGTTGATAAATACCACAGCGTCAGCATCGCCAATTGCCGTCATCGGGTCTTTCACGGTCGGCCATGGCATTCATTATTATTTTACAACACCAAGTATTAAAGGGATAGTTCAGCCATTATGAAAATTCCATCATCATTTACTCGTGCCGTTCCAAACTAGTGTGGACATTTACACAATGACAGTCAACAGGGTTGTTTTGGAGCACATTAACTTTCACAAAGAAAGTCATTTTAGGAACAAAATGAGGGTTTATATTTTGGTGCAACCCATTGAAGTGCCCTTAAGAATAAAAACAAAAAAGAGTGTTCATGTCGATGGTGTGAATAAAAGATATGCACACAAATGACAGCAGGTGATATTCTACCTCAGTGAAAGAGGAGAAAATAAGCTGCAGCCATGATGTGCATCTTGTCACTTACTAGGTCCCCGTGTTTCATGCAACTCAAAGAGCTCACCCCATTACCGCCATCCAGTTCTCAATCACTGTAAGACAAACTGTTCAACTGACCCCAGATCAGCCCGAAAGGTAACTTCAGCCAGTTCCCGAATCCTCCTCCGTTCTCCAGACTGACAGCTCATTAATCTCCCTTGGCTGCAATCCCTCCTCCCCGGTGACAGAGCCTGAGCCAGAGCAGAGGATTCCCCAATGCCTGGCTGTGTCCATCCCTGCTGGTTGACCTGCCTGGATCAAACACTCTCCACAGGGAGGGGACAAGACGGACCAGAAAAGGGGGGTGTTGGTGATTTTGACGGGCAATAAAACAAAACAAATCACTTCCTGTCAGGGTGTGTCTTTACTGAGGGGGCGTGCAAATGTGTGTAACCAGGCGCTAAGAGCAGGGCCACTAAATGAGACAGGACATGAATAAAGCAGCGGCTGGCTTCGATTGTTCGTGGGCAGGCTCCAGGGGAAAGCCGGTACTGAGGAATCTATCACAGGAGATTGGCTAGGTCGTGGGTGGACGTCACAGAGTAAAAAGGCCCTTTGGTGAGATCTGAGACTGGGCCCACCAGATCGCAGTGTATAAATCTAATAGACAATAACGTATGCCCCTTCACCAAGGAAACTGGAGGGAAATGCACATTGCACACTGTCAATAAGAGTGAGTCCTTTGTTTATAAGATCACCTCAGGACATTCTAACACCATTATGTTCCTCGGCTGGGGTTGAGGGGGCCGAGGTGAAGTTTAAAGTTAAAATACTTCCTCAGTCAGGTTAATGCATAGAGACAACTTTAGAGACAACATAACTCTGTATGTCTGAGCAGCCAGACATAGCAACACTGATTTAGCCAATAGCGTGATCTGGGGGGCGGGGCAGTCTGTCTTTCCAACCAATGGCAGATAAGCAGAATGATTGGGAAACACTTTTTAAAAACAGTTACATGTTTGTGAAATTTCATATTTAAAAATTTTTATTACAATTGTGAATTTAATGATCTATTTGTCATCCTCTGCAAAAACTCATTAGTCATTAAAAAGTTCAACTAGAGGCCAAGCTGTTATTAAAAGCTCCTGCAATTACTAAAGAAAAGAGAACATAGAGATACACCAACAATAAAATTCTGACTGATAAACCAGTAATTATTTTCATGTTATACGATTACTGGCGTATATCAAAATTCTATACTATATTGTCTCAAATAAAAAAACAAGACAAAGTTTTAATGTAGAGTATGAAAATTAATGTTCATTTACAAAACATTTAACAGTAGCTATGTTTCCATCCAAAGAATCAAATTTAACTTGCGCAAAACTGGAATATTGCATTAAAACATTTGTGAATTAAGAACTGTTTTCATCCCACAAGTCAAACAGAACAAAAACGTCACTTTGTGATGAACTGCTACTAAATTTTCCTAAGAAAAGTAGAAGCAGCAACTTATAATAATTTTCATGTATGATGAACTACTTGCAGATGAAACAATACATGCTGCCATTGTTTTCGAAGGTGGATGCTTGCTGTTTGGGAATGCAGGCATGTAAAACAGTTATTGGGACAGATATACAGAAATAATTTGCTCAGGCATTTCAAAACAACATTTCAGATGCTATACATTAAGAACGGCTTGCTGGTTAGTGAAGTTATTCAGTCTTATCGTGCAAACTAAGTCACATGACTTTTTGATACGCATGGTGGAATTTATTCTGTAAATTTCTTTCCATCGTAGTTGAAGAATTTTTTCTTAATGGATAAAAAGTTTAACCTACTCAATTATGCACAAGTTTTTTGTGCGCATTTTGACAATTTATGCGCATCTTGGTATTTCCATCCACCGCTTTTTATGCAACATTTGAAAATGAGCAAAAAAATGGAAACATAGCTTGTGTTATTAAATTATTGTTTTAGTAACTTTGAGTGACAGATGTTAGAAAAGGGAATATAAAATGTTAAAGAGGAATTATTATGCACAATGTAATATTTACAATCAGCTGTTAAATTAAAATCTTTAATATTTGCCATGAAATGTCAAGCCTCTATTCTGTCTCTTATCCCTATATGCCTTTGAAATTTCAATGTTCAGATGATGAGCTGTGACTAAATCCTGTTAATGAAATTCATAAAAACTGAGCAGCAAGAAGACAATACATAAACATACATGCATGGTATATGCAAAGCCAGCAAGAAATGTATGTAGCTAATGCGTGTATACAGGCCTTTTGGCCTTTCCAATTGGCACTAACACTATGAGACAGCAAGAGAATCATTACTAAAGGGTCACATCTGGTTTCAAGATTGGTCTGAAATGGCAAGGAATGAAAACGCTGAACCTGTGAACTTCCTCATATCAATCTGTTACACTCAGTTAAGCTCTCTGTGCACTTGAAGATTGGGACAGAGAAGAAAAAGGCGGAAAATAAAATGAAGTAAAAATGAAATCAGTCTCGCTTCATTTTTCATTTAACGCAAACTATCCCACCGCCCTACACACACGTACAGCCAGAAAAACTAATCCAATTGAATGAAACGTTTAAACCAATTTTCAACTAATTTCCAAACAGAAGCGAGCAAGTCATGCATCACTACCTGTTCAGCTAGGTCAGGTACAGTGCGGTATTACACACGCTGTAGGTCTGACATGGACAGGCATGTCTATTTCCCTCAGACAGATGGAAATTCCCACTTCTCCGTCTTTTACTCTGCTACCATTGTCATTCTCAAATGGCTTCCAAATTACACCCCTGTAATCAAACTGTAGGATTCATACTGCTATTATTCAATTAGCCAAATGCTACAATCGCATCCTGATGGCTAAGATAATTAGTGTAAAATGGTCACCCGGCTGGCAAAGAGGATCTGCAATTCAAGGTGAATAGAATATCCAATTGTACCAAATGTAATTTTTTCAAGGCTAATTTGGTGGCTAATGAGGCTGCTCTAGTTTGGGTAATTTATGGACGAGTGGAAGGTGAAAAAGGCCAGAATGAGAGAGAACACAGAATTAACAATGATTTTCTCTGCTCTTTCTCTCTCTGTCAATGAAGGCAAAACATGTTCATGAAACACTGATAAACTGAGAATGTGAAATCGCCAGTCACTTCGATATCTATGCTGCGACATCTGTCTTCACAATTTAAAAGAGCACAAAACAAACCCATTTCTTTTTCTTCAAACAAAAAGATTTGGGATTTAATTTTTTTAATTTTATGATTGAATTATGTAATTTATCATTCGAATTTAAGCACACAGCACCTTTGTCTTTTTCTGACTTTCATGTAGTATCTTGCTGTGAATCAAATGTCTTGATTCTGTTATGCTTCATCTAAAAATGTTTGTTTTGGTTCAAAGACCCTTTATAAAACAGTTTCTTGAAAATGCCTTCTGGAGAAAAAGAACAGGAATAATATTAAAAAAACACTTTGGGATGAACTAGAAAAAAAAATACCTACAGAAACGAGGCTGCAGAAAAAAAGTCAGTGGTCACTTTACAGTTTCATGCTTGGAATCCCCAAATCAGCTGTCATACATGCAAGCCATTCCAATGTGGATGACATAGATCAGGGGTCACCAAGTTTAGTCCTGGAGGGCTGGTGTCCCAGCAGAGTTTATATTTATTATATTTATGATATATTCTACAGCATATTTATGAAATGATATTTATATACTACCATTAACCAAGATTATTAAATACTGTAAAAAAAAGGTTGTTAATGATGATATTCATGATATATATCATGAATATCATCAATGACATTCATGATATATAGTGCAATTACTAATGTTAATCAGGGGCTGGAAATCACTAAAAATGGTTTTGCAATGGCTCTGGATGATAAGCTAAATATGGGTAACCTTCCCGCAACTGTTTCAACAGTTCCCATGGCAATAGGAAACTTAGCGTGGGCCACCACACATGTTGGTGACACCTGTAAGCAGAATGAGAAACAAAGTTTGCAGTCATCAAAGGGTTCATTCTGTGGTAATTATGTCATAGCAGGTACAGTGTGACTGAGTGACACTTCTGCATTGCTAGCACAGGGGGATAAAAACAAATTTACCAAATAAATAAATTAAAAAATCTGTCACGTTGTCTTAACCGGATATATGCAAGCAAATAAATAAAGCACAGATCATATGTCGTCATGGAGCGTTCAAGGGCAACCCCGCTTACTGAACCAATTTTGATGGATTGTCAGAGAAATCGCTACCCTGCAGCTGGCGTGCCGAGGGGTGACGCGTGAAAGCCCTTCACCTGTGCTGCTATCCATTCCTGGATAACTGCGTAGGAGGTGGCGGCCGGCTGAAAGCCTACATTTACCCACTTTGGTGTAATTGCAGCGTTTACTCTTTGATTGCCTAAGAGCTCCATTCATACTCACTCCTGCCTCGTTGGATGAGAGCTTCTGCAGTGGGGTTGATTGCTTTACAATGGCAGATCAAAATATTAGAGTGATCCCTCTGAGCAGTCACAGTAAGTGTTTGACTAACAGTTATTATTACGCTGTCTGTCAGTGTAATAATAAAGGAGGCTAAATTGTTCAATGGAGGAATAAAAGAGCTGGTTCATGCTCTTCTAATAATTACCAATTTGCTGCTTGCTTTCTAGATTTTGATACTAAACGGCTCAAGCTGTAAAACACATCTGACTAGAAGGCCAAAGTCGTGGCGCATCTTGAAACTCTGCTCTAACTCCCATTTTCCACATATGAGTTTGCTCAAGACTTACTCAACCGTAATGAGGAACTGCTTGTGTATATACTGTACATAATTATATTTTAAAACAAACACATTTAAATGTATATTTTGATATCCTTTTTCCAAGTTTTCTGGGAAGATTTCAAATTTTAACAAACTAGAGTTGGCAAAATTCAGAATTTAAAGAACTTTAAGATTCCATTTCGATTCACCCGTGTCAATTTGAATTCATTTGGCCAAAATTAAATGGAGTTTACATTAGAATGTCAGCCCATGAGTAGGATTTTACTGAACTGCAAAAAAAAAGAAAGTGTGTGTGTAATTTGTGGGAAATTAGGTTCAAATTCAAATGACATTAAAGGTAGGTTTGTAAAACACTTTAGTTTGTTAACATGCATTAAGTATTACGAACTAACAATGGTCAATTTAGAATGGCGGTAGGAGGTGTTTTGTTCAACAGCCCAAAGGTAGTCAAATAAAATTCCCAAATCCATAATAAAACATGCCTCACGTGGCTCTGGGTCATGAATAAAGGCCTTCTGTAGCGAATCAATGCGATTTTGTAAGAAAATATACATATTTAAAATGATATATATACTTTTCTCTCACTTTGCGTGCAAGCCATTCCAATGTGGATGACATAGATCAGGGGTCACCAAGTTTAGTCCTGGAGGGCTGGTGTCCCAGCAGAGTTTAGCTCCAACCCTAATCAAACACACCTGAAGCAGCTAATCAAGCTCTTACTAAGTATACCAGAAACTTCTTAGCAGGTGTGCTGAGACAAGCTTGGAGCTAAACTCTGCAGGCCCGGCCCTCCAGGATCAAGTTTGATGACCCCCGACATAATGATATTTATGATATATTCTACATCATGTTTATGAAATGACATTTATATAAAAACATTAACCAAGATTATTAAATAATATGCTATCTCATGATATCTAGTGCAATTACTAATGTTAATGAATTGACCTTATTGAAAAGTGTTACCAACACAGACTTTTCAAACACCTTTTCTTTTTATTTAAACAAGGCCATCAAGCCAACATTTAAAGTATATCTTAGCAAACTTTCTTATTGGAAAACTTGGAATTTCTTCACATTTTAATACACTACTTCTTTAACTTTTGCTACTTAAATTTGAATTTAGGAACCAAACTGGAATTCCAAAATAGAACAGAATAGCTTTTTATTGTCATTGTTCAACGAAAATTGAGAAAAGCATTCTCAGTTCAACTCTGAAATGACGCATAAGCCCATCGCATACACAAACACATCTGTGAGATACGTTCCTTATTGAAGCACAGACGGTCTCATTATTTTTTTTATTTGATTATTTGGTTAAACGCAGGCCTTTGGCAGGCTGTCTCTGCACCAGTTGGCCCATGGGCGGATAGTGAAGTTAAGAGGTGCAAACCTTAGTCAGGAGTGGTGCGGTTACTGTGGCGCCCCACGTTCTGCCAACAGCCCAACAGTGGTGCCATCGCTGACTCAGTCACTGACCCGGAGCCCCCACCTGCATGAGCAACGCTTTGAGCTGTAGGACCCAGCGCTGCCCATCTCAAGCTGCCCACTAGAGCAGAAGGCCCTTTGACTCACGCCCATCTGGCCTGCTAGCACGTTAGAGTACGCCAAGGTCTGTGAGCACACTGCTAACTTCCCTACCCTTCCCAAGAGGGGACAGTTAACAAATCGGGAGTCCTAAAAGTTTTGGTGACAAGCAACTTTTTTTTTTTTTTTGTCAAGACAGCATGTGGTTAACAGAGGCGATGACAAGTCAACATTCCGCCTCCAGGTTTTCCCACATACATACACAAATACACAAACACAAAAGTTCAATGTTACACCCTGTGTAGGAGTTCAAAAGGATGCACGTCTTCTTCATTACTTTTTGCCATCTAAACATGTCACGAATCACATGATTTCTGATGATATTGATAGTCAAAAAAGATATTTGTTAGAGGGTAAATTAACCAATATTTTGTATTCCTGTGATTTTGCATTTTTAGCAGCCATTACTCATATCTTCAGTGTCACATGATCTATCAAAAATCATTAAAATATTATATTCTCTCTAAAAATTTAATAGTATTTCACAATATTATTGTTTTTACTGTATTTTAGTCAAATAAATGCTAGCTTGGTCAGTATAAGAGAGTTCTTTAAAAAAAAAAAAAAACATTTTATTTCAAACATTTAACCGTCATTGTGCTCTCTCTTTGTACTTAATTTACTCCTAAAAGTTTATAGTAATACTTCAGTACACATATTTCTACTCTAAGACACGAATATGCATCTTTTCGTGTTAGATAAGGGACTTTGTTGTACTGCTAAATGTGCAGTTTTGCTAATTTTTTTTGTCTTTGTGCAAAAAAAATCTTAGATTCAAAACTGAAATCACAACTGCTACAAAAAGCCAATAGTGACTTAAACCAACAATAAACACTGTGTGTGTGTTTGTGTGTACATCCCCAACCTTCAGCTACTTAGTGCCTCTGTTTCTACAAATGACAGGCTGTTTCAAACAACATAAATGTGGTCTCACAAACAGCTTGATATACAACAGAGCAAATATTTTAACTCAGTGAAAGCAGATTCCTCATGAAGGACGGACTGACTGACCTGTCCGGGTTTCATGTCCAGAAACTGCAAAACTTCCTTCACCATGACGGGTGTGTGAAAGGGTTTCTCACTTTGGGTCGACATCTCTGAATTTCTGAACTCAGAATCAGGGCTTGAAGTCACTGAGCCAGTATAGGGCCTCCCTGGATGCCACAGCTTTCTCCAGCATCGCCTGAATATTCTGGAGCTGCCGTCAGGAACAACGTCTCCCAACGTCTGTTTGCAAAGTCCAACCATGAAACGGCTACAATATAGAGGCATCTGAGCTCTGCACAGAATAGAGAACATAAAATGTATTTACATTGTAATGGAAGACATTTCATGGGATTACTACCGAGAAAAAATCTAGGAGGTGTCATGTTGTAAAACATGCCATCTGTCTTATCGACTTTGCAGGACTTGTTAAAGGTATAATGAAAAACTGAGATATTTTAAATTCACAATACAAACATTACATAATTAGGTGTAAACGTAAAAATCTGCTATTTCTCAGCATTTAACACCTTGATATTGATATAATCCCGCAAAAAAATTAAGACAAGAAACACACGAACATGTGCAGGATGCCTGAGGGAGGGGTTGCATGTTCAAGATCATTTTCAGATGTCAAAGGAAGTGCATGTATTTCTTGTCATGTCTGTTAACACGTGATTTAAAGTATATCATAGTCAAAGGTCATTCGGAAACATACAACTTACAATTCAAACCGATAAAACAATTCAGCAAGATGTGAATTAATGATTAATCGCTATTATCCTATCAAACACGACTGTTTAGTCCTTTATTCAGCGTTGTAGATGTTCACGAGTGCAGCTGCGACTGCTCCCGGAAGAAACAAGAAATGACGAATTTGTGTTCCACCTGTAATATGACAAGTATTTAAAAACGTTCATCGATATCTGTACATTGGAAACACAAACTAGCAATCTTGACAGTATTCTGCCGCGATATATATATATATTTAGATATGCAGAATATGACTAAAATGCATATGTGCGATCCTTCGGTTTACGTTTATCGTTTTATTTTTATTTTATCTTATTAAAAATGAAATGTTTTACTCAATACACAGTTCGTCGATGCATGCCTTTCCTAAAGATACGTAATATTCGTTTTGTCCCTGATCACAACTGTGGGTGTCACATAACTGAGGCTTTGAAACATCATCATGAGCAAATAAAATCATTGACATGTCTGCGTAAAATACTTTTTTTTTTTTTTAATTAATAAATAAATAAAACTAAACACCCATCGGACTGTAAAGATCGTTTTGGTCAAATATGAATTTTAAATTAATTGTACTATAATATAATTATTATAATATAATTTATCTTACATTCAAATTGCGTTCATAACAATTATCTAACTTAAACCTATATATTACATGATTTAGGAATTCTATTTTTCAATTTAAGGATACATTTATGCTTTATATTCCCCTGTGAATTCAATTCTCTCTCGCCCGGATTCACTCGTAGCGTCATACGTCCCTTGACGTAAGAATGTTGTCGTCCAATCAGATGCAGGAACGGAACAGCAGCTTGTGTTTGAAATCTTCGCGCTTAGTGTTTTGTTTTTGCTTACTATCAGCTCGAATGTTTTGTTTAAAGTTAAATAAAGAGAATTAACAATTCTCTTAGTACAATAGTCAAATCATTCGTCGTGGATTCATATTGTGTCATATGGTAGGTCATACGCATTTTACAGCGTTAAATTAATCTTTTGTGATTGAAATGAAAGAGATGAACAGTTAGCTGCGGCTTTTAGCACAGCGCTAGCAGATGCTATTGACTAATGCATATAAGAGTTTTAAACTAAAAATCAACCCTATACGACATATGGGTCTAATGATATATTCTATTTATCATATAGTTAATGACCTTTCATGCAATAAATAAGGTTTACAAGGTTCATCCATTGCCTTACATTAAAACGTGGTATGTACAGTCTATAGGAGACTTTTGTTGGCTAATATGTAACGTTAGTATAAGGTTTAACTTTAATTATATTATTCAAATCCCCCTTCTGTCTTTCTGTAGGAGATCATTTATAAAGGTATCAAGCCACAACAAAACAAACCATGTTTTGCCAGCATGGATACTTCTGTCTTGGCATCCTAAAGTAACTGAGTGGAGAAGGAGAAATAGAAGTGTCATAGGAAAATGTTACATTCTTTCTTGAATAATTATTTGAAATATGACTTGTTTGAAATCACACAGCTTACAAATTATTCTCTTTTGTTGTACAGAGACACAAGCACCAAGAAGCAGAGATTTTCAGCGGGAAGCAGTGAAATAGGACAATGTCGGATGGGGAGGTGTGCAGCCACGTAAAAGTGGTGGTCCGTGTCCGTCCTTTAAACGACAGAGAAAAAGATGGAAATCACAAGAAGGTTGTCCACGTAGTCGACAACCACATGCTTATCTTTGATCCTAAAGAGGAAGAAGTGACATTTTTCCGAGGACAGCGGGTAGGCAACAGGGATGTGCGAAGAAGAGCCAATAAGGACCTCAAGTTTGTGTTTGACAGCGTGTTTAGGGAGGACTCATCACAGTTGGAAGTTTTTGAGGACACCACTAAAGCAATAGTGGATGGTGTCCTAAATGGATACAACTGCACTGGTGAGGCATTTTATTTCTTTTCACTGAATCTGAAAATTACGTTGTATGCCATGTACTCCACTTCAGCTGTGAAACCTAGATTTATCATCCTTTTTTTTTTTTTTTTCTCTCACATTTTTAGTGCTACAAGAGCATAGCTTTTTAACCATAGCTCCATTTAACCATGTTAGAGGAATTTTGCATGGCTTGATGCATTTATTTATCATCCTAGTAATCTGGTTATGTATTTTTTAAATGGATGCTATTAAAAACTTTGCCACTATTTGATACTTCTCATTAATTTTTTTAGTCATTATGACATGAAAAAATATTTTATGTTTTATTATTTCTGCTTTTACAAGAATGTTTTTATTCCTAAATGTGTCTTTTTTTCGTTTTCCCAGTGTTTGCTTATGGAGCTACAGGAGCAGGAAAAACACACACCATGTTGGGCACTAGTGAAGCTCCAGGAGTGATGTTTCTCACTATGAAAGAACTGTTTGCTCGTATGGACCTCATCAAGGAGGACAAAGAGTTTAACATAGCTTTTTCTTATCTTGAGGTGAGGTTTGAATGTTTCTCCCTGAATATAAACAGCATTTTAGGTTTATTAGTTATGATTTTAGTTTTTAATTATTAACACCTGGACCATATATTGTGTCCCTCGCTAATATACGGTTCTAAAATTGGAGTTGGAAAGATTTTTAAATTATTAAATTATTATGCTCATGCTTAGTCTTATGCTCAGCAAGACTGCTTTTATTTGATAAATAAATATAGTGTAAACTGTGATTTATTTTTGTGTTGGCAACTTGGCAATGCTGAATTTTCAGCAGCTGTAACTTCAGGCGTCAGTTTCACGTTATCCTTCAGCATTCTTATATACTGAGTTGTAGCATTTTTTTTTTTTTTATTATTACTAAAATTTGTGCTAATATTTATGTCAAAACTGACATACTTTTTTTGTCTGGATTGTGTGACATTTCAAAAACACAAGCATTTATTTGAAATAATTATATTTTTGTAACAATGTAAAAGATTTGAACTTCATGTTTGTTCAATTGATTTAAACCTCACTGAATAAAATAATTTAAAAAATGTAAATTGTAAAGCTGTGCTCAGTTTTATTTATTTATCTTGAAATATGTCAGTCGTCAATTACCAGCATTAATGCAGAAGTACACAAAAATAAAATATTTCAGCTTTATTTTTTGAAGTACCTTTTTAATGAGAGAAAAATACTGAGTGCATCCTGCTATTTTTGTGTTAGCTCAGGCTTATTGTATCTGAAGCAGTGCAAGTTAGTCAGCCCTTTTGTATTTTGACCAATGGGTTTCTGCACTTTCCCCTGAACAGGTTTATAATGAGCAGATTCGGGATTTGCTAACTAACTCTGGTCCATTAGCGGTGAGAGAGGATGGCTCCAATGGAGTTGTTGTTCAAGGACTCACCCTGCACCAGGTGAAGTTGGTCTGCATGTGTCATCTGTGCATTTTCTGTGACCTTGATTCACCTCACTATAGTCCAAAAAGAATTGTCATTGATTTGCCTTGTCTGATGGTGTGTGTGTGTGTGTGTGTGTGTGTTATCTCATTACTTTGCAGCCTAAATCTGCAGAACACATCCTAGAAGCTCTTGATTATGGTAACCGAAACAGGACGCAGCACCCCACTGACATGAATGCCACGTCTTCCCGCTCCCATGCCGTATTCCAGGTAATAGCCTTCTCTAAATCTTGCCTCTTTTCCGTGTAAGTACCATATCCGGTTCTGTGTAAGTGTTTTTATGCTGCTAGGCTTCATTCTGTGTGCGGTCGCTCCCATGGGGTTTGAGCAACTTTACATTAATCCTCTTGTTTTGATATTGAGCGTGCGCTACCAGTTGATTTGCGTGAATGGGCAATTTCCAGGAATTTTTGTGTTTCCTGGAAGGTTTGATGAGGCGATAATAAATCAAGCTGTTTGGCTTCTATATTTATTTTATTTCTAGATTCTAACTAACTAACATGACATGTGGCCAGGTATGGTTTCCAATACTAGGAATTTGTGCTCTGCGTTTAACCCATCCAAGTGCACACACACAGCAGTGAGAAGTGAACAACCCCACACACCGTGAACACACACCTTGATCTGGGGTCTCATCTCAGTCGTGGTATTGAAGGTGGAGAGAGTGCTGGTTATCCACTCCCCCCACCCACAATCCCTGCCGGACCTGGGACTCAAACCCGCAACCTTTGGGTTACAAATCCAACTCCCTATCCATTAGGCCACGACTGCCCCACAAGCAGTAAAGCTTTAATCTTCTCTACAATCCAACGTCTCAATCTATTGATCTGGATGTTTCAGAGTTAACTGTACAGTTTAAACCAGTGTCAGCTGGCTTATAAAGTTGTCAGGCAAAAATATGAATATTCAATCTGACTGAAAGATGCCATCTTTTTTCTTCAGATCTACTTGAGGCAGCAGGATAAGACAGCCAGTCTCAATCCAAATGTTCGTGTGGCCAAGATGAGCTTAATCGACCTGGCCGGCTCAGAAAGGGCCAGTGCAACCAATGCCAAGGGGGCTCGACTCAGAGAGGGGGCCAACATCAACCGCTCCCTCCTCGCCCTGGGGAATGTCATCAACACGCTCGCCAACCCCAAAGTAGGTCTGCACCTCCTGTTAAGATTGAGGGATTACCCAGATCTTGTTGAAAAGAGATGTTTTATTATTTCAGATTTAAATTGCATGTTGCAAACCTGGGCTGTGATTTGATGTAATGTGTAAACTTCCAGTTTGGAAAGAATTGTTAGAATTTTCTTGTGATTTTTAAATCTATTAATCTAAAGGCTTAACACCAAGAACAATAAGTATATTAGCGTTCACACAAATAAATGGTAATATTCTGTTTTATGTTTATGATCAGTTATGTGGTCATGATCCATGAAATATGTTGAAACAATTATGATGAATCTCTTTTTGACAAAATTGGAAATGCTCACATTATTGAAACCTTAAAAATAAATACCCATGAAAAACCTTGCAACCACATAACCTTAACTATGAAAACTACATGCTTATGGCCTTATATATGACCTAATTATTTTACATAATTTGCTACCATACCAGTTACATGCTTTTTTTTCCGTTGAATTTTGCTCTCTGGGTTTTCGCCAGTGTTATATTTGTGTAACAATAATATGTTTGTACTGCTGCTATGTGACCATTGCTGCCAAAATTTCTTTGTGATAGTATATTGATAACAAATTTGTTGTTCAATATTATTGACAATTGCTTGATTTTTTTTTTTTATAAATTAGTGCATCAATAAGTATGGTACTTTTAGCTTTATTTAGCACAAACGCATGCAATGGGTATGGGTTTTCTGTGTGGGTCTACCACAAAACCAATTACCTGCAATCCTGCTGTATTGTAAACACACATGGTTACTGTATCACTATTACTTATCTTCACTTTAGTCTTGTTGGTCTTTATCCAGTCTGGGTCAGCTAGGTTCATACTGTGCTGTGGCACATTTGCTCTGTTGGCATTAGCCTTCCTCTCTCTTTGCTTTTGGGACAAACCCAAAGGCTCCGCTGGCTCTGTGGTTCAGGAACTGATGCTATCAGAATCAGGAAACCTACAACTCAGACTCTGTTGTGTACACTTATCCCTTTCCTCAGGGCTGTTTTGTGTGTGTGTGTGTGTGTGTGTGTGTGTGTGCATACTAGTGCCGATTCTAGTACGCCTCCACCAGAGACGCTGTGTGGAATTGTATCCAGATTTTCCGTCTCAGACGATTTGAGGGTAATTTACCACCCAATCCTATTAGCCCATGACGGATATAGAATGTAGTCTTAGAAAATGGCTGTTAAATCTGCCTTGCGGTGTTTTTGTGCCATAAGCTATTATAAACCATTCTTTAATTATTTTTGGGTGTTAGGTGGGAATTAGCTACTGTGTATGTCTCAGATCCTGATATATTATTTCAACTTTTAACCCTCATTGCTTATGAAAAACCACTGAATGAATGTCTGCTTTTCGAAATTGATTTTCAAATGACTTCTACACAACAGGGCGATAAGAATTTTTATTCAGCAAGTTTGCAATAAATTGACATTTAAAATGTTGTTTATGTAACAATTGATTTTTATTTCAAATCAATGCTTTAGAATATTTAATTCATCAAAAGAATCTGAAAAATATATAAAAAGAAAAAAGGTTTTCACAAAAAGACAAATATGAAGCAACATAACTGTTTTTAACATTGATATGATTTTTTTCTTGAACACCAAATCAACATATTAGAATTATTTCTAAAAGATCATGTGACACAGAAGACTGGAGTAATGGCTTCTGAAAAATCAGCTCTTTTGTCACCGCAATAAAATACAAATATATTAAAATGGAAAAGTTATTGTAGATTGTAAGAATATTTGGCAATGTTACTGTTTTGTTTATTAAATAAATGCAGCTTTGGTGAACATAAGACTCAAAAACATATATATATATATATATATCTTGAAAAATCCTACATTTTAAACTGTACTGTCCATACAAAAGCAGCCCAAGAGGTTCCACTACTGTCTGTATGAACAGGTAACTGAGGTCAGTCTCTTCCTCTAACTAGTAATATCCTTCAGTAATGCCTGTAACCATAGTGACACACAACAGCAATAAATATCAAGATTTTGTGTTGCATTTTTATGGATTTAATTCTAAACACTTTCATGCCGTTTGTGCTGTTTTTAGACTCTTAAATATTAAGCCAGTTTTGTCCAATTAGTTTCTCTTTTTCTCCACATCCTAAATGCTTGCATTAGTTTCACTGTCCAACCACACAATACCACTGTTTTCTGACGTTTTTTTATAACCTGAGAAATGTTGACGGTCCAAATATTGGCGATAGCACACCGAAACACATGCCTTATAATCCATACGCGTGTCTACAACGCAACCAGTTGTCAGCTGCGTTTCAGTCCATGCAGTGCACATCAAATGAACTCGCTCTAAAAATATGATTGTGATTACTCAGGTCTACAGTATCTCTGGATGAGATTGATAAAACAAGAACTGATCTGCAAAGGTTGTTTGTTTTGCTTTGTTTTTAAAACCTGATCATTTATTTATTTATTTATTTTTTAGTATGATGTCATATGTATTTAGTAAAACTGTAGTTGATGGATCATAGGCATCATAAAGAAACACATTATCTCTTTTAATCAATTTAATGTATCCTTTGATGAATAAGTGTTTTCTTGTTTGTTTTTTTGTTTTTGTTTTTTTTAATTGAACCCCAAACTTTTGTATACATACAAATGGCTTTATTTTGGGTGATGATAAAACTAGTTTGCCTGCTCCCTCAAAAATATGCGTTAAAATAAACTATTGTAACTGTTTTCTCTCAAACGTTTGTTTTCAGTGATGAAGTACTGCAGACGAGTTTACTTGTTCTAGCACATGTCCAAGTATCTCAATTGCAGGCTTTGTTTGTGTTTATGTTACTGCAGAGCAAAATAGAGAGAGACTGTTTTTAACGTTGAGGCTGTTCTGTTTTTTTTTCCTCGTTTGCTTTGTCTGGTGTTTTTCAGCATACAAGCTACATCTTTGTTTTGTCCTGTAGTACAGCTAAATCTTAACAAGCCGGTGACCTATAAATACGGAATTGGTCAAAAACCTCATGTTCGCTTGAGTTATTTTGGTGCTAGATATGTGCAGACCCTCTTTCTGTTTGTTTTTTGTGTTTGCCGTTTGATGCCGAAGTGTTTCGGCTGGTGTGTGTGTGTAAGGTGAGGAGGTTTTGTCCCTGTCTCTGGGCCCCTCCGCAGGCAGCTTCATAGGTATTGTTTTCATGCCATCCGCATAAATTAACCTGTCACGCAGACGGCTCTCCTTACCCATGTTCTCCTGGGAGGGCCTGAAACAGGCCACTCGCACTCTCACACACACTGCTAACACAGTCGTGCCAACAGAGAGAACATGCTGCCTTCAGAAATGTGAGTTTTCACAGACTAGCTAGCTATCGTGACGGTGCTGCTTGTATGTTTTTTAGGTTACGTAAGCTGGTGTTTTATCACTCAAAATGCCCACTTTTTTAGTGCAGTAGTTCTTAACAGAGAACAAGAAAACCACTGAAAACTGGGCCATGGTCTTTATTTCAACCTTTTGGTGAAAGGAGTTTGTGAAGTTCCCAGCAGGCCAGCACTTGATTCAAAGCTATAATGAAAACATGAACCCTTACACAGTCCAGATGTAGGCTATAGTTTGAAACATCAGCTGGACGAGATCAGATATACAACATTTCCCTCCTTTGACTGCTGTGTTTTCCCCTGTGTTTGTGTTGGCAAATTGTGCATGTCATTCTCCATGTATGTTAACTGTTCCACATCAGCTAAGTGGAAAGTTGGCTTTGATGGTTTTTTTTTTTGGTTTGTTTGGTTTTTTTTGTGGATGCTGAGATATGGACTGCGTATCAGTCACTAGATCCTCAGATTAATTAGACCATCAGTTTGTGAATGCTTTCTTTTGCGGGTCAGACAGGCCAGTGAGATGAAAGCCAGAGTGCCAACTGGCTGTTTGAACATGTTTAACAACATGAAGCTGTTGAGATGAAACAAATCTGAAATTATTGATAGGATGTGTAGGTCACTCCGTATCATTGTTATTTGCTGCCTTTATTCTTTCTTATAAAAAAACAATTTTTACTGAGAGAAAAAAGTCAGAATGTAGTGGTTTCACTAGCAAAATTGGCATGTTTTGCAAGTTTTGGAATGTAAAATGTCAGAATTAGTCTATAATCATACTCTGAAATGCTTGGTTTGCTGTTAATTTAGGCTAAGTTAAGCTTAAAGCTAAATTATTCAGTAGATCACCGAAATGTTCAGTTTCCGCAAAACATTCATCTCCTTTGAGCAATTTCAGTATATAAGTGAAACTGTAAGGGACAGCGTGTAGACAAATTAAATGACTGGAGAAATTCTGCATAATGTCACCCAAGAGAAGTCTGTCATTTCACTGTTAGAGTTATGACATTTTGATTTATAAATTACAGGATTTATTTGTCTTGCTTGCATCCTCTCGAGGGTACCTTAAGTTTCTACTGCAAGTGGCCTTGTAATAATGTTTAGATTATTTCAGGAAAAATTCCATTTAAAATGCTTTTAAAATGATCGAAATGAAGATTCTCCATAGACTTACATTATAAAACCTGGTCTTGGATTGGTTAGTAACGTTTTAAGGTAAAACTCATTGTAATTGAAATGTAAACTCCAATCAGAAATGGCCTAAAATGAATTTTAGAAGGGTTTATCAGTTTTATTTTTCAGTCAATGTTTCTTATGTGTTGTTGATGTTCTTTCGTGATATTCTTGAATTTGATTTTTTTTTCTTGGCTTTGGTTTGTTTTTTATTCTTAGTGTAAGAAGACACACATTCCTTACAGAGATAGCAAGCTGACACGGCTCCTGAAAGACTCTCTCGGTGGAAACTGCCGAACTGTGATGATCGCAAACGTCAGCCCGTCCTCGCAATCCTATGAAGATACACACAACACTCTCAAATATGCCAACCGCGCTAAGGAGATCAAATCCACTGTAAGTCCTACACATACAAGCGCAGCTTCAGCACTCCCCGACCAACAACATGCCTCAAATCATCCATGAGTTCACCACGTACAAAGACTGTATCATCATAATATAGATCAGATTTCTTGTGCTCTCTCCCTGTATTTCAGCTGAGGAGTAACGTGATGAGCTTGGACAGTCACATTGGTCAGTATGCTGTCATCTGTGAAAAGCAGAAAGCTGAGGTAAAATTGAATCCCGTCCTTAATTACGTCTTAATGTGGAACTATTTACTTTGTAAATCTGGTTGGCTTCTCCTGTTAGGTGAGATGGGTCTAATCCACATGAGAATAGCTTGCCTAATGAGTGTGTGTGTGCTTGCAGATTGTCATGCTGAAACAGAAACTCAAAGAGTACGAAGAGCGGAAGGTGGAGGTTCCTGTCCTTAATCCAATCCCTGTCCAGAGGAGAGCCGAACTTGAGAAGTAAGCAGCACGTGTGTCTACGTTCAGTTCAAAAGTGTGCACTCATGCGACACGGCAAACTCTATTTGCAGGCACCAGCATGCGTCTTGAGACCTCTGTTTTTGTTTGTTTAGATGTTGTTTATTTTATGCCATGTGTGATGTGCACCTCTTTAACGCTGTCCTTTGAAACTTTGAATACACCTCAATTATTCATGAGTAATAGTACACAGGACACAGGACAAAGCCAGACACCATCGCAGGTGGAGGTCTCCTTACCTCTGCATTTTTCATCAGGCCCATTGGAGAGTGGAGACTTGTGCTTTGTGCTTTCCTCCATTTCTTAAATTTTTCACGTTTGTTTGTTTTTCGCCCCCTTTTCCTTTTTTTGGTTTGTTGCTTGTTTTGGACAGGGAATGTCTCACAGTTTTGCAACACATCCTACCGCCCCACCCCTCTGCCTCTAGTTTCAGTCATTCCGTTTGTGTGTGTGTGTGTGTGTGGTTATCATCAGCAAAAACCGCCGCAGCATCCGTAGATGGGAGGGAGAAAATGAAGGACAGGCGGAGGGAGGAGAGAAAGAGGGAAAATAGGAAGGGTGGGAGGGACTGAGAGGAGAAGGAGGAGGGGAAAAAGCTGAATGAGTCTCACTGCTACGTGTTTCATTCACCGGCATCAGAATTCACAACTTGCTGAGCGAGTGAGAGAGAGAGAGGGGGAGAGTTGCTTAGCGGAGCGCTCCTGCCCGCATCAATAATGCAGGAGTCTGGCAGTGTCGGCGCTGCACCAACATTATGGCCCCAAATACAGCCTCTGCACTCTCTCTCAATGGACTTTTTTTTTTGTTTTTTTTAATCAAAACTAATACTGCCCACACACGGTTCAGGTGATATCTCACTGTTCAACGAGGAGCCGTATGCAGCGATGCAGTATTGAAGGCTTTTGGTTAAGAATGTGTTTGAATGAGAGCATGATGGCCTTTAGCGCTTACCTATATTAAACAGAAGAGAAAAGGGTGCAATAAGGTGAAATATATTCTTTCATTATTATAGAAAGCATTCATAGCCAACTGTCGGGTTTGCTTCATATTTTTCTCAATGCAATGCTCACTACCATTCAAAAGTCTAAGGGTTGGTAAGATTTTTTTTTTTTTTTTGCTTTCAGTTCACCAAGGCTGTATTTATTGATTGATTATAAGCAAAGTATTGCTAGAATATTTTGAAATATTTACTATTTAATATGTTTTAAAATGTCATTTATACCTGTAAATGACAAAGCTGAATTTTTTGTTCTTAGTTGTTGCATGATACTTTTTTTTTGCTTTCAGTTCACCAAGGCTGTATTTATTGATTGATTATAAGCAAAGTATTGCTAGAATATTTTGAAA
>JAUMHE010000053.1:10480172-10496944 GCA_032359235.1 Enteromius mattozi | reverse complement strand
TTAGATGTTTCATCTGGTCTTGTTGAGATATATAGTTGAGTATCATCAGCATAACAATGAAAATTAATCCCGTGTTTTCTAATAATATTACCAAGGGGCAGCATGTATATTGAAAATAGTAGAGGACCAAGGACAGATCCTTGTGGCACTCCATACTTTACTGGGGATAACTGCGATTGAATCCCCATTTAAATAAACAAAGTGGTAGCGATCAGACTGCAACTACTTTCTGTAATCAATTCTCTCAAAAAAAAAAAAGTCTGAAAATAAATAAAAATGGTTACCTTTATTGCTAATATATGTGTTTATATATTTTTGTTGTTGTTGTTGTTTGTTTGTTTTTTTATGTAATATGTTTGCGATCAGTAAGATCTTTAATGATTTTTAAAGACATTTATTAAGCTTATCAAGGCTGCGTTCTGCATTTGTTTGATCAAAACAGTAAAAAAAAAAAAAAAGGAAATTGTGAAATATTATTTAAGTTTAAATTAACTGTTTTCTATTTGGATATATTTAAAAATGTATTCCTGTGATAAATTTTCAGTTACTCCATCTTCAATCATTACTCCAGTCTTCAGTGTCACATTATTCAGAAAATCATTCTAATATGCTGATTCATTATCAATGTTGAAAACAGCTGCTGCTTAATAATTTGTTTTTTTTCTTGGAACCTGTGATACTTTTTTTCAGGATTCTTAGATCGTTAAAGGAACAGCATGTATTACAAATAGAAAGCTTTATCTAAAATATATATTACTGTCTAAAAGTTTTGGGTCAATATATATATTTTTTTATTCTTTCTTTTTTTAAAGAATTTAATACTAATGTTCACCATGGATGTGTTCAATTAATAAAAGTGGCAGCATAGATTTACATTGTGAGAAAAATATATATATTTTGAAATAAATATTTGGCAGCACAACTGTTTCCAACGTTGATAATTATAAATCAGCTTATTAGAATGATTTCTGAAGGACCATGTGACACATAAGACTGGAGTAACAGCTGGTGAAAAGTCAGCTTTGCATCACAGGAAAAAAATTAATAAAATTTTATTTACTGTATATATATATAGCGGTTTTAAAGATTACAGGAGATTTGCCCCTCTTTTTTAACTAAACTGACCAATCAGATTGGATATTCAAATGACGCAACGTTTGTTTCCATCCAAAACGCGACCGACTGGCGGCTTAAAAGAACTGGCGCCTAAATTTTAACCAATTATTGTCAAAGTTACGAATTCAAGACAATCATCTTTCAGCATAACATTATTGGTTGTCAAACCTGCTTAAGACAGCAGTTACAGAGAAAGCTTTAAATGAATGAAAATGTCGCTAAAATTCAAATAATGAAGGAAATTAACGTTACATGACTGGACTGATCGACAGAGCCACATGTCTCCTTTGCCACATGCTACATTTAAAGGATAGAGTTTATCTTCAGATGACGTTAAGTAAGTAAATGTTAGCTGGAACAGGGTTTTTCATTCATGTGTAAAAACTTTGAATGGCCATAGTCTCTGTATTGTGTTCCGTGATTTAGTATTCTGAAGTGTTTTGTAGGTGATAGGAAAAAAATAGCCTCACGAATTGTCGTGTATCTTTGCGTAGGCTACATGAGCATATCTACATGAGCTACATGAACATATCAGTAACGTCAGACCTAATACTGCAGTGGTTTATTGCGTTTATTGATTCAGTTAATAATATGAATTTACATATCAACTTCCTAGGAAAAAAAGTCCCTCACGGACCTGTTTTAATATTTATTTGAATATTTTGTCGGATATACCCTGTAGTTCAGTTTATATGCAGTAGAAATGTGCTGTAGGCTACTAGAGCTCTGTCATAAAGCAACTCTTGACAATTTTCCATACTTATAATTTAGTTAATATTAAGTATGTCTTATTTTTGAGATGTTTTAAGCACCATGACAAATTCAAAATAAATTTATGAACAAATTCTGGAAAAAAAAGTAAGTATTAAGTTCATCTAATCTTATTTTGACTTCTTTTTTCACCTGTGATTTAAAAAACCACAACTGTTAACCAGCCAGTATTGATCACTGGTGGGACCATTGTTGAGATTTTTGAAGTGCAGACAAAACAGTAATGAGATACTTAGTAATACCCCATTCGGTTGCTTTCATACTCCCACAGCCAAACATCACAAAAGACTGATGTTGAACACGCAATCGGATACCCGCCTCTCTCTTTTAATGTCTTTTTTTAAGCGTCTATTCAGTATCTCTCCAAGGTGAAATACAGCTTTAGCTATCATACTGAAATCATCTTTTTTTACTTTGATATCAGTCTGACAGTTATCAGCATGCTTTCATTGTCCACTTTATTTATTTATTTTTTTTAGAGTTATCAAGAAAACATGAGCACTGACACTCCCTCAGTATTTCAGCCTGCTTCTGTTCCTCCCTCTGTTTCTCATTCACAAAAAATTGTACCCTGAGCTTTTTTTCCCCCTCTTTTTCTGAAAGGGGAAGGCTGTGACTAAAGTTTATTAACTTCCTCTGAGCCAATGAGCTGACAGCTGTGTTTCCAAGATTGTCCAATGAGACTGAGTGAGAGGTTGGAGGTGGATGTTGCTTAGCAACTGCAGGTAGAACGGGATCACGTTGAAGTCATTGTCTTATCAGAGGGCCCCAAGAGACTTCACATGCACTGTTTTATGATATAAACAGTTAAAAAAAAGATGCACGTGTAAAGTGCGTCAAAAGCCCTAAAGTTTGACTTTGATACGATTGAAAAGAACACTTTTGCTTTTGTAGAGTTGATAAAGAAATCCTTACATAGAGCTCTCTGATAAAGTTAGGTGAAGTAGTGAGGGGGAACTCAAGTTTACGACCACCACTTCAATTTTTCTTTTTTTTAAGGCATAATTTGATTATAGCCATGCATTAAGTTGGACTTCTGAGTGTGTTGTGGCCACGACAGAGTGACAGACGGGGAAACGGAGACTCTGCAAGGAAAAAAGGATAGAGTTTTGGGTGGGCGTTCTCCAGAATTTAAAACCAGATTGCTCCTCGCTGTTTTTGTGACAGGTGAGTGGCGTAACACAGGCTAACACACCCCCGCCACAGCGTAAACAAACACACGCAGTACCTCCTACGAAGAAACGCAGCCTCTCTCCCCCGCCAGCCAGCTCACATCACAGATGCCATGCTTTGGTACCCGGCTAATTACAGACTTGAGCACCACTGTACTGCTAACATGTGAGAGAGAAAGTAGAGTTTGCCAGCTAACAGTTCAGAGATGATGCAGCCTTGATAACTTCCTGAACAATCCTGTGGTCGTGCGTATCACTACATCTGACCTGAAGTTATATCGCACAGATTTATGTGTGGGTGTGCGGTGTCATAGCGCATCATATTGACTAAACGCGTGGCTTACTAGCAGATGAAAAACACATTTGATGCTAGATTAATAGTAGTTCGCAAAATGGTTTAGCATGGCTCGTCTTTTTTGCGTCTGTTATCTTCCTTATATTTTATCTCTTGTCATACATTATCTTTTAATCTAATCCTAAAATTCTAATCTTCTTTGACGTTTGTCTTTTTAAGAGAAAAAGCAATTATTTAAAAAGCCTCATCAGAAGATACTGCGGTGCAGGGGCTATGATTGCCTCAAGAGGAACACAGAATGTTTTAGAATTAAAAAGACAAATAGGTTGAATCTAAAAGCTGAGGGTGAGAGTAACAGGGTGGAGGAAAAGAAATAGCTGGATGATAATAGTCGAATGTCTGAAAGGATGAAGATAATGAATAAGTGTTATTTGATTAGCAGGAACACCTGAGACTAGACCAGAAATAGACGCTGACTCAATGATGGCCTCAACAGGAGTTGCAGAAAATGCCCATAATAGCCACAAGTCTTTAGAGAACGAGTAAGAATAGAGAAAAATGATTAAAGATCCACCACAGAGGTGTACTTAAGACATATGAATGATTTGATGAAGATATCGTGTTAATAACAATGTAAGATTCATATGTGATTACCACCTAAAGAGCAGATATAATATTTACATTGAGTATTCACTTTAAATATTTTAAATGAAACATATTTATATCTTGTTCAATCACTATTAATCATTTTAAAGTGGTAGTACTGCTCCAAAACTAAGCGTACAGAAAATGCATTAGGTTAAAGGTCATCAAAATAAATGTTGGCCTTTGTCTGCGTGTAGCTCCTGCAGGGAGGGATTGATTATTATGCAAACCACAAGCAGGTGTGCCTGCAACAATTTTCATGATGCATTATCTTTTAGAAACTGGGTGAGTAATTATGAAATTGTTGCAAAAAGGACAATGGCTTTCTATATAAAGACAAACTATGACTAAAACTGGATGCCAACGAAGTATGTCGTTAGTGCAGATTAATCATGTTTTATTTTATTTTGCAACCATAATAATCTCTGTTCACATGCATACAGTGCATATCTGAATATATGTTGCTTTTATATAAATGTGAATTTCACTGCTCATGAGTTGTTCTTTAATAACTCAGAAGATTTAATGGATTCTTAGTTGCGTTTTAGTTATGAAACTTTTCTCCTAACATCCCTTAGAAGGAATAAAAACAAAGGAGCCAGTTGTTGGCATCCAAAAAGATAAAATATTTGGGAGAAAAAAAAAGAGAATAATATTAATTTTTACAAAATTGTGCATAACAGCCCACATAGTTTGTTCATGGACACATTCGATAAGAAATATTTGATTTGACATCTTGCAGAAATCTTGCCAAATCAGAGCACTTTGTTGAAGCTCCAATCTCTGTTTATGCTTTATTTCTTCTCATTGCTCTCTAGGAGAAACAATTGAGACATTAATATCTCATTTGTAATTTTTCTTTCTCTCAGGGATGAAGAGCATCTATTATCATGAAGTTTGCGACTGTCATATGAAGGATTATGAAACAGGAGTGTTTCAGCACACTAATTCCCAGCTTTCAGAGTGGAAAATATTCAAATAGATGGTATGGAAATCCATGGATAAGCTAAGATTTGAAATGTAAAGCAGGGTACGTGGGGGATCGACCCGCTGCCTAATGCTCCCTGCAAGCTCCGCCACTCAGACGAATATCAAAATTCCTGGAGCAGGGAGAGAATCCGCGGATCTGGCGCGTTTTCCGAAATCAGACCTAGTCAAATGGGACCACCGGTCCGACACTACCACAGCATTAAGGTAAGCCTAATGGAAATTAGCATTCTGATGCAATATTACTTACGTTGGTGTTCCCACAAAGACACCACCAAACAGAGAGAGCGAAAAAGTCAACCAGATGAGATGCTCCAACCTGATGCATTTAGGTGAGCGGTAATTACAGATGGAATAACCAGGATGTTCTTGTTCTGACGATTGCTCGGCGCATTGTTTGAGTCCAAACCTTGCAAGCAAAAGGTGTGTCATTACGTCAGAGGGCAACAAGAGGCCAAGCGCCGAGTGAAAACAATGCAGCTTCCATTCAAATATATTCAAACCAAACTACAGGAACACCACAATATCCCATTGCATGACAGCAGGTGATTGTATTCAGACTATGGATCATCTGAAGGGCAAAGACGGCGAGTGTAGTTATGGTTACATGCGGTGTGGGTTGTTTTAGAGGCTTTGGAGGAGAATGGTTTGTAGTAAATGCGAAGTGATAAAACAAAATGAGGTATCATCTTCTGTGCTTATTTATATCATTTCTTTCTGCCACACTCCCATGTACTCAATTTCTCTCTGAACAATATTGTTGTCGAACTTCATCCCCTACTTAACCCTTCCGTCGGTCAATAAATAGGGCGAATGCATGGACCATTGGCATTGATGAGTCAGTCCCTGACGACCTCGCTCTTATTGTGAGGACACCTAAAGGCCGCCTATTGTGTTGCCATGGCGTCCACATCAAACCATGACTACAGCCTTATCCTGAGGGTGGAAATGTCCTGAAGTTTGACAGTGAAATGAAAAATGGCACGTAATGTGGACACTGGATTTGATTATTAGCACAGACGTTCTCTCTGTGGATTTGATGCTTTGATGTGGTGTTCTCACCTATAGGGGTCATTCGTTTTCAGCTCTTTTTTTTGTGAAATCCAGTTGACTGAGTCACAAAGGACCAGTGTTGATTAGGTAACCCCTGGCATCAGAATCCAAGGGCAAATGTCCATCCCGTCACGACAAGCTGACATTTTGACGATAAACATTATCTGGCGAGGAGGGAAGGAGGAACGTGAGAGGGAGCGTCTTGATGCAAACGTTCTTATAGCTTTTCTTTTGTCTCTCCTCCTTTACCAAATATAGCTGTAGAATAATGAAAACAATATCCAGTTTATTTCTGCAAGTTAGTGAGACACCCACTCTCATTTGCAGCAAGAGCAAATGACCCTGGGGATGAGTCATAACATCACTTTAAGGCTGTTTTATTCTCTTCTCACAAACACAGTGAAATCCAGCATGTGCCCAGGTATCCTTGCGAGGTGTATGCGACCAGAGAGCACCGTTACCCCGCAGGGCCCGCAGTTCTTCCCCTCGATGCCCTCCTGAATCAAGCCTCTCTTTGAACATTTTCATTGAAAGGCTGCTTTTTACCCATGGGGTTGCGAGATGAAGAGCTAATGAGAGACTTGCACAGCTCTTCTAGCTGATAAGACCTGCCAAACATAAAGCCTCCAGTAGTGGGATGGTACATTAATGTTGTAAATTCATCGGAAAAATAAATTCTTTTTAGTAATTCTTAATTTAAATATTGTCTTCTGTCTTTGTTTAATCACCTTCATGTTGATCCAAACCTGTGTGACAGCCGCTCTCCTGTGGAACACAAATAATATAATACAAATGAATATATTTACAACAACGTCTCATTTGTTAACATTAGATAATGCATTAACTATCGTGAACTAACAATGAATAATATACTTTTACAGTATTTATTAACCTTCGTTAATGCTCATGTTCATGTTAGTTTACAGTGCATTAACTAATGTTAAGAGATGCAACTTTTAATCTTAAAAATGTATTAGTAAATGTTAAGATTAACATTAACCAACATTAATAAATGCTGTCAAAGTTAATTGATAATTCATGTTAATAAATGAAACTCTATTATTAAGTCCTCACATTTCATCTCTCATAATTTAAATAAAGTGTTTCATCCACTTACTATCACTATTTTATTTTACATTGCATTCTTACCTTCTACTTTCTACTCATTCATACTTACTTCCCTGAGAATCTGAGCTATAAGACATCTAGAGGAAGATTATTACTGGGGTCCAGTATTGTTTGCACATTCTTTCAAAATATCTTTTCCTTTTGTGTTCCACTGGTAAAAAAGGGGGAAAATCATACAGCTTTGGACCAACATAAGTGGAATTAAATGATTTTGGGTGAGCTTTTCTATTTCAAGCTTGAATTTACAGAGCATTTTAAATAAAGTGTGAGGTTTTGCATTATTAATTTGGGTGTTTTGACCTTAAAATGCTTCTGAAGTATTGTGAGGTCAGCATCGTTACACGTGTCTTAAGTGCAAAACAACTTCTCTGCATCCAAACTGATGAATGAGGACAGCAAATGCTGTATCTGGAAAACATCCTCAATCTGTCAGACCACTCCCTACTATACAGCCGCAGGCTTAAAGCTAAAGTGTTAACAGTCTCTGTTTTATCAGACAGATATCAACTTTGCTTAGTTTAAAGGAAGAAAAGAACCGGAGAGAGGTACAGGGGGGCTGTAATCGGACCCTGGAGTCTAAGAGGATTTCGATGCAGTAATATTATATGTCGGTCCCAGCTAGAGGCAGACAAAGGTACGCAGCCAAGCACCAGAGCAGAGCATGTCATCTAAATAGTGCCGGGCTTCTTTTTGCAGTTTATTACATCCAACTGCTTTGTGTTGCTTGAGTTTGGCTGGGAGGCGGCACAAAGGAGGCAGTTTGTTCACCCTCGACAAGCATGCTTTTATTTGCGCCGGCCCTTTGATGTATAGAGAGAAGCATTTGGAGTAGGATATCCCTAACAGATCAACAGGGAAGAAATCCCACTCTTTTAGTATTGTCTTTAACAATTCCCAGCCTTTCAGCAACTAGCGCCTTTATTCACTTTAATGGCTTTACTGTAGACCATTGAGCGAGCTGTCTATTATTATAATGTTATGGGGAGGGCGGTATTTGTGTCTGTGTGTTTGATTGTATGCATGCCAAACGTGATGGGGTAGACATGTTGGAAGTTGCTTTACAGTATAACAGAAACAAGTGGCTTCACGCCAAGCGCGCACGTTTGCTTAGTGTCAAAACTGAATTACAACACTCAGTTTGCACCTGTTCCTTAAGACAAGGCTGAAAAAACAAAACTAGTCAAGGAGCTAATATCCCAAGATAGGGTTAGATAACTGCTCCTAATGGTAAGTTGCAAATGATGATGCAACAAAACTATCAGAAAATTTGCATTTTAATACATTGCAAATGATGCGTTGATGTGACTCCACTTCAACAAAAACAATAGTTTGGAGGATAATGAGTGTGACGAGTAAGCTCGTGTCCTTGATTTACTCTTAAAGGGATCGTTCACCCAAATAAACTTTTTAACATTCTTTTTTTCACCCTTGTGTTGTGTCAAGCCTGCACATCTTTCTATATTCCATAGAAAAAAATAAATAAATAAATACATTTTATAAAATTTATATTTATATATATATATATATATATATATATATTCATAATTCACTGGTTACACTTCTTTGGGGGCGATGAAATTCAAAATCTATTTTTCTGTTCTACAGAAGATCGTACAGGTTTGAAGGAACATCAAATAATCAGTTTTTGTTCCTTTAAATAATTTTAATTGTTTTATAGGTGAGGTTATCAGTACAGCAAACGAGTAGTCATTTATTTTATTAGTCTCTTTCACACTGTCATGCCTTAATTGGAAAAATAAACTCTATTAAGAAACTTTTTACAACTGCCAATAGTACCACAAGAGACCAAATGCTAACTAAAATGTACAGCGAAAATGGCCACTGACTCACCAGATGAATAAAAACATAAACAGTGCAAGCACATATGCTCTTGAGACTCGCAGCTTTCATGTCTAAGACCTTACAAAAAGAACAGCATTCTTTGATGTCTTGGTACCTAATGATGTCAACAAATTAATTGTCTAATTTTTTGTTTGTCCTATATTTGTCCATTTAGCAAAGGGTTTTACCACTAGAACTATAAACAGTGTTGCGTACGGCTGTATGAACAGCTCAATATTAGGCGTCCATGTACTTCATGATGCAAATAGACAAAACCTCACTGTTGTTGGCCCTTACAAACCTCAGCTATTGAAAAGCATGCAAATAAGACTAGTCAAATAAACTGCTCCTCAGGACCTATGGGTGCGGGAACATAGCTTATTGTCATCAAATATTTTGCCTTAAATTAATGAATCAAATATTTATGTCATTTATACATATACATACATACGACCACATTTTAATTTCAAAATCTTATTAAAAAAAGTTATTAAAACTGTTGTAAAACCAAGGCTGCCAAAATCATAAATGTACTTAAACAATGGTAAAATGAAAATCTATTTTATTAGGCAACGTATGAATGCATTGTGCTTTTTAGTTAATTAATTATATCAAATACAATTATTTCACATAAAATTGACATTATTGTGGTTATTCTTGCTTGTTTGTCATCACTTTTAAAAAATAAATGGCATAATGTTGTGCAAGTAAATAACTTTTTATTATGATCTTAATACAGGCACCGAATTCCATAACCTAGTAGCCTACATTAACTGTTATCATGTACGGTATGCAAATACATGTTTGTACTTGTGCGCTTGTGTATGTGCATATTTGCATGTGCATTCAGACATTTCTCTCAGTATAAATATGATCATGCCTAGACCTCTGACAATTTAAATGTGGGTGTGTGTCTATCTAATTGATGTGCACTTACATTAATGGTAAGCTTGTCTTTATGTGCATCTGTGATATTATATGAATGCTAGATCAGAGCTTGTCAACAACTTAAAAGGTTGATATAATGGCCACGGAGTGAGTCTATCTATTTAGGAAGCAGACTGCAAAGGTAAAGCGCTCTACACCCTACCGTGTATCACAAGTTCGCTGCTCAAATTTAAAATGGGATATCTGTCGCAAGCTCCAGTTCTGCACAAACACACGTGTGTGTTTTCGTTCTATTGTCAAGCAGCTTTTCAACTTGATGTAAACCATGCCACATTAAAAACTGTGTTGGTAAAGCACTAGTTGCCCACTAGAGAGTAAGTAGTTAAATGCTGATTTGATTGGTGACTGCTTTTCAGTTCTGTTCACATTATGATCACTTTCTTCAAGTTTCAAAGATTGACTAATGACAGAAAGAAATAAGAGTAGTACATTGTTGATTTGATTGTTCACTACTTTTCAGTTATGCTTAAAGTACGGACACTTTCTTCTGATAGACCAAAATAGAATAGATACCCAGTTATACCTATCTTATCTAAAAAAAGACTTGACTGATGAGAAAAAGTCAATCACAGTCACTCCTGAAACATTTTACTCAGTCTCATAGTCATCATAAGTTTGACATCATCACAAGTCTTAACACTGTATGATGACTCACTATAATATAAAGATCCACCTCCCCCTGTGATTCAGTCATTGGCACTTCTTGATCACAAACCACTAGATGCTTTACTAATTTAAATCATGAGGATTTTTAAGGTCGGATTTTCCAGTGACGAATACCAGTGTGAGCAGCCAATCCAAGATCTAAGATCACTGGGCAACAGAATATTAGGCTCATAGTCCTTTCACAATTTCTGCTCAAATTTTTCAAGCCGTGGATTTAAAGAATGTTCAGATTCACTTGGGATATGCAGTGCTTTGTGAATCACAGGCATTCCACTTCTGCTAAAATCTTCAGAAAAGTTGAGTGCGTGCAGTTTTGGTGCACATCAGGGTTATTATAGTTCACTTAAACTAAAGCCATACATTTTTTAATTATAAACAAATATTTAATATTACATAAAATTAGAAAGTTTGTCATTTTTATTTATTTATTTATTTATTTTATAACATTTATCATTTTTATTTAGTTTAACTAAAATGGTACTAAAATAACTAAAACTAATTCTGAAATAAATAAATAAAAACTGTTTGACATTTAATAATCTAATAAAAATGACAAAACAGTCAAAGAAAAAGTATTACTGAAACTTTACAATTAAATAAAAGCAGAAAATCCAAAAAATAAAAACTAATGCAAAAAAATGTATAAATATTATATACTATAATAAAACATATAACAGTAATGCTATAGTGATATGGTGAAAAATAAGCAGTAATATAAGCGGTAAAAAAATAGGGTAGGGTGGTGAGTTTTTATTTTATCCACATTTTTCTTTACACCCCGCTAGTCTGAATGTAAACCCATCTTGATGAATCTGTCCTTATCCCCTGTTTATGTGAACAGTGTGTAGTTATGAACACTGAATATGAATGTTAAGCATTCTGTGCCCAAGCTGAATTCATAGCTGAAACAGTAGAGCATGGCACCAGAAAGGAGCTGTGAGAGAGTGAGGATGAGAGAGAAATTATGTGAATAAACTATAGATGTCCATTCAGTCCTACAGAAGACTGGACACATCCTTCCACCGACACGTGCCCACACCCACTGCTGAGGGTTATTTTTACTGTAAGTTGTGACGTGCAAGCCCCATTACTGATATTTATGGAACACAAATTGAAACAGAAAAATGATACGGCATTCCCGGCGGACCCATCCACTCTTAATAGTGGTCGGTAAATGGAGTGAAGAAGGGGGCTCAAAAATGCTGACGGTGCAATTCTTTCGGCTGCCATACACTTCAGTTCTCATAATGATTTTGGAGACTGAGCGAAACCCAAATGTAATTAGGCATGACAAACAAGCGAGCTCAGGTGACCTGCATAAAGACAACATTGCATTCAAATAAAACTAGCAAGAGAAAGTATTTTACATAATATGACAGTATATAGGATATTAGGATATAGGATAGGAGTTATAGGATAGACCTTTTTTTCCTCCAAAAGCCTCTGTTTAAAAAGAACATTTACTTAAGAGTTTGGTAGTTGCTACAAGTATACACAGCATTTCTCACTTCAGGGGATTCCCTTAAATGAGCCATAAAGAACAGAGCTGAGATCTCACATGCCACGCTAATATTTTTGAATATTTTATAATGCTAATGCATCTAAGCAGTCCAGCAACTTTTGTCTTATATGGCTTTTGTCAGCTAAAATGTTTAACTAAAAATATTGTATTGTTGTAATGCGTGGGGCAGGGGAGTTTGGGTTTGAATACAATGCCTTTTATGTTGAAATAAAGCTCACAATTTGGACTCAATACAAAGTGATTCCAATAGGACCTAAGATTGTGTATGTGTGTATATTAATATAAGATGGTGTGTATATACACTAGGAAAATAAATAGCAACGGTTCAGGTTCTTAAATAAACTGCCAAGCCAGAATGAAAGGCGTCGGATGAGAGCCGGAGTGGTGGGTGTAGTCTTAGGTAGGAGAAGATGCTGGTGGTCTGACTGACCTGTAGTTTGAGGTTCTGGGTATCTCTGTTTAGGAGTTACGGGGGAGGGCAGAGGTGGTGCAGAGGGCCGCATGTGAGTCATCCAGGGAGCCTGTGAAAACTGTGGGAGCGTGGAAAGAACGGAGGAGAGGAAAGGAAGACAAGAGTGATGAAGTGATGCAGTTTTGAGAAAGGAGAGGAAGCGATGACGGGTTATATGAGGGAGGTTCTGGATTCTGCGTTTAGACTTTCAGAAGAGCATTAGTGCGATGTCCTCAATACTGACCCCTCCACATTTTTCTAAAAAAAAAATTCTGTTTAACCACTTCAAGGACCTTGTCCTTAAGCAGCATAGCCCTCCATCCATGTTCATGGTCATCGTTTAAAATACCAAAAACTATACTCGCCTGCGACAGTATTTTCAACCTTGAGCCATTTGTTCTTTGAAAATTTTCTTCCGTAACATCCATGCTCATTAAGGTGTCCTAACAGCACATTGTTGATCCACATCTGATCATGGAGAACTAGTATGTGTTAGTCTGCAGTGCACCAAGACCTGCAAGAGCAAAACGAGTCACGCAGGGATGAATGTGAGGCAGGAAGCTGAGTAACAGACAAGTGTTTAAAAGAGAGAAAGTAAATAAATAAACCTTTGAAAGGAATGCTGATCATATTTTGCATAAGCTACTTAATGGGACCAAAAAAGTACTTTATTGTAAGGGCTTAGTGTCTGAATTAGCAAAAAAAAAAAAGTAGTTTTCTTTATCGTCATAACTTCTTCGATCCAAGACATAGAAAATACATTAAAAGTGCATTTAAAAACTCTGAAGAAAAGCTGTCTCCGGTTGTATTTTATGTGAAGCAGACTGGCATGGATGAGAGATGCAGTTGAGTGTAAACAACTTTTTCTTGAAGTAAAGCAAACCCAAGACGACAACAGACAAAACGCACACAGATGCAGCCTGTTTGCATTCATTTCCTGATGATATGAGGGGATCAATTGTCAGGTATATGCTATCATATCCCACTACTGACTAACAAGCAAATCAGTTAGATTGTGATTGTTACTGGCAGCAATCCAGGGCCTTACGTGGATGAATGGATGAACTTGTTGAATCAAAACAGCAACTTGTGAGTTTAAAGGAAACTGTCTGTCAGTGCTTAACCAAAAAAAGAAGTTTATGTGAGAAAGGGCTTTGTCCACTGAGCTTTTGAACTTGTTCTCCCTTTCTTTCTTTCTTTCCTCCCAGCTCGTTTACTGTGCGTGTCCGTGTTGCCTAAGCATACTGTTTACTGTTGCTCTGAGTTATAAATACAATAGCGTTTCATGTCTTTTACAACTCTCCGGCTCGAACGAATCTTGGCTCATATGCGGGTAAATACCACCTATTACTCATGTTACTTTCCAGCACATTTGTAGGACACATCCAAGCATAGCGCCTCGTCACTGCATAACAATTAGATGTCTGAGTGTTCGCGCTCTGATGGAATTTTACTGATAACAGACAACGGTCGTACTTGGATTTCGTGACTTCCATTTCATTCTTTATGTCAAGATAAAGGCGTACGGGGGGAAATAACGTTGTCATTTCTTTAAGTTGACAGCGTGGCTCAAGACTGACGAGGATTCAGCTTTTTTCTTTTCCTATAGTATACACATAACGAAGCTCAAATCTGTATTGCACAGATGTAAGTATGGTACTTAAAACCATGTTTTTCCTCTCTCATGTTTGGCTTTGAATAGCACAGCTTTGTAGCAGCAGCAACAAGTCTCCCGAGAACTTGGTCCTACTTGGCAGAAAATAATATTGTGAAATGTGATCTTACCTGACTGGGAACACAGCCAGATTGAAAAATGTCTTGAACTGTACCGGCTTCGCGTAATGTTGACATATCACGCGCAATGCACGCACAGACACGCGAAAAAAAAAGTGCACATTGCTGTCTTGGATGCGCAACTTTTCTTATGGTCATTCATTTTCACTCAGCGTCTTCGGGGTTGTAGTTGCTACCTAAACTTGATCGCCTTCGCGTCTTTCAATCACGTAAGAGCACTAACGGCTTTTCTCTGAGCGAGGGCACTGCGTAAATCTGTATAGGGGTTTTGGGTAAATCGCGACTGGTTGCTATTTGTCCTGTCGGCACAGTCACCAAGGTGTTAGAGAGTTTAAGCACGCGGATATTGCAAAGGGTTATTAGATTCATAAGTCACCCAAGTGGTGGGCGATCTTCTGAGCACGGCAGAAGTTCTCATATGATGACTTCAAACAAGACACATTACCTACCAGCATCTGTTGGAGTGTGTGGATATTAAGACACTTCTATCTCCAGGACAGCATAGGGGAACATGGTAAGTAGAACGGAAATACTACACTTAAAGGAATAATTACTCCAAAAGGCATGGCTTGTGTTTACACTGTAGGGTTGGTATCAAAAGAACAGATTTTGATGTACGACATATACCAGTGCTCTCGTGCTTATGGACCCTAACGCTGAAGGCTACTTACACGAGGGTTCAGGTTTGCTAACATGAATGTAAAACTTTGTAATGCTGATGTTTTCTGTGATTCGTAGGTAGAGACTAAAAAAGAAAAGAAAAATCTGAGCAAACCTAACGCAGGCACATAAACAGCCGTAGAGAATATACATTCTAATTGGGTTTGTGCTTTTGTTGCGCTATGTGCCAATCTGCGCTTTGATGCCTGTTGGGCTTTTAAGCCTTTATACTGAATATCGTTTTTACAAGTGCTCTCTCTGTAAGTCAAAAAGCAACATGTGTAGATATGTCCATCTACCCCGCAGGACAAAAGCAGAGCACCAAGGCGCTATTACTGTATGATTTGGGGACATGGGTTTCAAGCCTTTTGGGGGACTCCACTTTAGAGGGTTATGAGCGACTTTTCAGATAAGTGATTCTTTTGTTAAGAAAGCGACCGGCCAACATGTGATCAAATATTAACAGGACGGGCTTGCCAATGATATATTCACGTGACAAGGCGTGGGGAAGCAATAGAGTAAAGCAATATCAAGTGGCACTTAACGAAAGTATAGATTTTTGCCTCTAAGTAACCTTAGCTGTGCTATGATTTCAGCACTTTGGACAGAGGCACCGGAGTCGTTGAACGCCGCGGACTAACACGGAGTGAGTGGACATCGCCTTTTGTGTTTTGCAGTCATTTTGCCAAAGCTAGGGAATTGTTTGACTTTTTCCTTCTTTTTTTCGCTTTCGGAGGGAGACCGGTGAAAAAAAGCAAAACAGAAACAAACGCGAGGAAAAGAACCAGTCGATAGTGGGGCTGCTTACTTTGCGCTTGGAGTTTTGTCGCCACTTAGAGCATGTGAAAGTTGCAATGGTAGAGCTGCTGTAGTGTACGCGTACTTTGCAAGCTCCACTTGGTGCACAGCGTTAACTTTGGGAAATGCAAGTGTTGGTCTTGGAGATCTAACCACTGATAGTGGTTGTCAGCTCTTAAAAAGGTAAGACCTGTTTGTTTTATTCTCCACTTCACTAGCAGCCCTTCTTGGGCAGATGTTTTACTTCTACATAGAGAAATGGCACCTCTTTCCGCATTTTAACTTTGATTAGTGGTGACGGATAGAGAAAATGTTGCGCTGTGAGGAAGAGCTTTGGGTAGAGATGGTAGAGAGAAGGCACTGAGTCATGAGGGAAACGTTAAACTTACGTTATCCTTTTACATTTTTCCTCTACTTCGCTCGTATAGTTTTACACTGTGACCAGAGCAGAAAACCAAACGGTGACAAAGTTGTTTCAATTAACTACCACAGCAGCTCTGTCACGAATTCATTGAAAAGGAATAATGTATTAATTTCTATAGCTCACAATTCACCCCTAAGACGTTCATATTTAGCGGATATTTTACATCTGTTGTTATTTATAGCACAACACAAAAAAATGGAAGTAAATAGTGCATGCAAGTGCGTAAACAGCTGACTTTTCCTCCTCATAATCAAATGCTTGCGGAATTCTTGTTGTCTTAAATGCGCAATTGTCTAGCACACGCTTTTCTTTGCTTGCTGAATAATGGGGCTTGTCTTTAATAAAATATACGACTCAGCACGAGCTACCTCCTACTTATTGTCTTGCTGAAAACGAAAAGATCCAGATCTATCTATCTATCTATCTATCTGTCTATCTGTCTATCTGTCTATCTATCTATCTATCTCTGGAGCTGTCATTCTCATCATCCTTTCTTATCA
>JAUMHE010000053.1:10444906-10480072 GCA_032359235.1 Enteromius mattozi | reverse complement strand
TCTATCTGTCTATCTGTCTATCTGTCTATCTATCTATCTATCTCTGGAGCTGTCATTCTCATCATCCTTTCTTATCAGCTAAATGTTGTTTTCGTTAGCATGAAGGGATAATTTATTCGTTGAATCGATCCTAAAGTGGTGCAACCAGCCCTATCAATGTAATCGCGTCTGTAGCATCTCCGCACTTCGTCATCGTGGACATATTGCTAGTGTTTTTTACTACGGACCGCTTCTCCGTTTCATTCATCCCGAGATTTCCACTCCTCTCCTCCAGCATCACCTGCTCATCTCGCTCCCCAGCGCACAGGTCTGTCTGTGCACACGCCGAACAGTTGGGAACCACTTAGAGCTAAAAGCTTTCTCCACAGATAACATATCATGTTAAAGTATTTTGAATTGCCTCGCCAAAAATAGCCCGATGGTCAAAACACTGTGTGTGTGTGTGTTTGTGTGTTCATATATATATTTCCAGTTAAAGTGAATAAGAATTTGGATAGGCGTGGTCAGATTTTGTTCAGACTGGGTTAGATGGAGCCACCGATAAGATTGCCTGATAAGGAAATGGCTGAGAGGGTGTCACGCGTATTGTGGAGAAAGCTGAAGAAAAGCTGTGCAAGACAGAGGCGAAATTAAGACAGTCAGCGTTTTAAAGAAGCCTTTCGCTGATGATTTTCTGACTTTTATGCCGACTAAGTTTAGGAATTCGTCTCAGATGCTGAGAGGGACGAGCGGAGAATATTGGCTACGGTCGCCTTTTTTTCTTTGTATCCAAGAATCTGATTAAAGGGTGAAGCGATTGAATGACAAACAGACAGACATGAAAGCCCACGGGCGCCTCAGCACTGCGTTAATCAAGAGTCTATCAGGCGGAAGACATTCAGTGTGTCATTTAGCTGCTTTTTAATGATCCTTATGACTGTTTCTCTTTGTCCGGCAGCGATAGCTTCTTTCAGCACTGCTAAATCGGTAATTTCTCTATTAAATATTTTTTTCCTTATTATAATCGTACGAAACATGTTGTCGAGAAAATCTCTGCTGCTACAAAAACAATGTATCTGACTTTAAAGTGACAAAAATCAAGTAGGACAGCAGCATATGTTTTTGGACAAGTCCGAAAATAATAGCAGCTAGTTTTAGCAATAACTAGATTTTATTATTGCCGTTTTGTCTTTGTTATCATTGTAATGTCATTGTCGTTTTCGGGCAAATGTTGTGAACATTATTGTTGACATGCAACAAAACGGTCACGACCGCCGTTTTTATGAGCAAATATTTCATGCATAATTTCAGCTCTGTGTTTTTCAACGAAATAATGCTTGATTTTGATTACAAAATAATCCAGTTGTGAATGCATAAATACTTATGCATCGATATATGAAATTTAAAAAGATTTTTTTTTTAGCTTTGTTTAGAGTGAAATGTTGTTGTTATTAAACGATTATTTGTGTGTGATTTTATTACACCCCTTACGGCTCGGAGTCATGTTTTCATTTATTGGATGCATTTTTTTTTATTTCTAAAGATAACCGTATATATATATGTATAATATAATTTTAGTTCATAAGACAGAGAGGGATAGAGATGTGGGTTGGTGGTGTGGGTGTGGGCATGCGGGGGGAGGGGGCTGGAGGCGGATGCGGGGAGGGTGGGGGGTGCTGGGGGATGGCACGACACACTTTGTATGTACGGAAGGTTTTTTATAGAACTTTCTGCAATGTACGTCATCGGATCAGTCCATAAATGGGGTTGTGTTATCTAGCTGAGAATCTCCCTCTCCGCCCCCCTCCCCTCCGCTCTCCGATCGCTGCAGAGTTAAGGGTGGGCGTCAATAACAAATCTGAGCTTGGTAGGTTTCAATTCAGACATCACATAATGCTATTGTGGCATTATATTTTTACAGTTTAATCCGCGTTTCCTTTATCCTCATTTGACTGACCGCCGCGGATGATAAGGGGATATTTATTTACGAACTAAATATGACAATTGTTTTGTTTACAGAGAGCGGCTTTCTTAATTAACTTTTATAAAGATGTGCCGAGTGATTGCGCCAAGCTTCACTCGCGGGAGGAATTTATTATAGGCCTACTGAATATGCAGAGTTCCTCTGGGAAATAAAAACCTGTGCTCGTCACAATTGCGAAAAAGGAAAAGGTCCGTTTTTTTATTTATTTTTTCTTATTTATTTATAGTCTCACAATTTCGCGATCAACAATAGTAAGAACTATAAAAGCAACAATCATCATAATGCGATTAATCACAATTTTAATAAAGGCTAATTTCCCGGTGCCAAAATTATTTGAATGATACTTCCGACGCTTTTAGTGCTTATGATACTGGACAAGTCTAAAGACATTGAGTTGATTAGCATCTCCGATCGCGGGATATTCTGCGCAAGAAAACCTCAAGAGGTTTGAGGAATTGGGCGCGCGCTCAAGATGGAGCGTGACTTGCGGCGCTCTAGCGCAAAGCGCTCGTTCTGCAAGAGGTCGTGTGATATCTCCACTTTATGGTGCAATTCCTCCACAACCTGCTTGTAAACGACGCTCGATATCTTTGTTTTATTCTGTAAGACTTCTGAACAGAACTTTGCTATTCAGGGTGCTGTGACCCCATAGTGTTTGGATTTGTAAAGATGGGTGATTGTGTGTCTGTGAATGTATATGTGATATATATACTATTGACCTCCATCTTATATGTGCATCCTAATTCGAAGAGTTTGTGTGATGAGCTTTGCTACTTGTTTGCCACCCACCTGTGTGCTTTAGCCTACTCACTTGATATAAAATGGAGTGGCACTTGCCTCTCTGTATGTGAATAGCTACAGAGCAGCATTAGTGCTTGGTGCTTGGCAACTAAGGCTCCGCCAAGGAATCCTCTAACTATTCGCCAACGTCAATGCTTGGGTATGTATATGCAGAACTTCTCTAACATGTTTGCAATTTGCCTCTGTGGATGTTGGTTAAGAATGTCATCCGGACTGTGTTTGTGTTTGAGCGTGACTTTGATAGACTTGCTTAACGTTATTTTTAAGGGCTCTGACACAAGGTTGTTGAACAAAGCAAACTTTTTTTTTTTCCACATTTGAATGTTTAACATTTCTTAGAGGTCATTTAGACTGCAGTTACTTTCCGACTGCTTTGTAAAACAGTGATTTTCATTCTTCATTCTCACTTGAGTTCTTAATTTCTCATTTTCGTTTGTAACAATAAATAAGTCAATCAATGCAATTTTAAGCTTACAGTCGTCAGTCGGATTATTTTGGTGCTATTTCAAATCTGAAGCGTACTATTTGTTTATGGCATTTCTGTTTACATGCATTCGTTTTTATCAGTCTACAGTATATTAATATGTGCTTATTTGAAATTAATATACAAACTATGCATAGTAACCACAAAAAACAGGCTACAAAAGCTCATGACAAGAACTGTCTAGCTAATTATGTAAATATACTCACCCTTGACACATAAGGGTTTGTTGGGCAAGCAAAAGGCTAGATTACCAGAGGATGTGTGTACAAAGGGATAAAGTGCAGCAGAGGGCTTATACCCCACGGATACATTACCAGTGTAGCTGGTGTATGCTGCAAGGGATAGATTACAGTTGCGTGGATTGTATAGCTCATTGTGTCTATGTGCTAAAGTGGATATCTAAGTGTGTAGTCCTACAATGTAGCTGCTATAAGTCAAGACTTTGAGATCTTTATCTTACACGACTGGCCTCTGTTGACCACCGTCGGCCCTTTATTGATAACAGGGACCTGTTGCATCTTGCTATTAGAGAGATGAGCACTGCGCAATTCTTCAGTGTACAGAGTGGGTCTCAGATGAGACGGTGATGTGAGTCACACCAAGCGCCCAGACTCCCTTCCCTAAAGACAGTGAGCCGAAAAAACAGACAGACACCCAGGAATGGGCAAACTGAAGTTCCACTAAGTGACTCACTCATTTCAAAGCAGTGACAAAATGGAAAGATGGGACACTTGAGCGAGTGTACATACTCAAACATACGCTCCACATTACAGACTAAACAACACTAAGTCATTGTCATTGACTGAGTTTTTTAAAGTATACTCTGCATGATTTATGTTTCGTCATTCATATTTTTGTTTACAGCTGACTCAAAAACACTCTTAAAAATAAAGTGGGAGTTTTGCAGCAAAGTATGGGTTCCTCAAAGAACCTTTCATTAAAAGAACCATTTTCTTCTTTGTGTAAAGAACATTGTTCCACTATAAAAAAAAATCTTCTGTGAAATGGAATGGTTCCATGAATGTTCAAACATTCTTTACAGAACCATAGATGCCAATAAAGAAGCTTTATTTTTAAGAGTGTATTTGAGTGTGCAATCTGTTGCCATGCTGATACTCATTTTGTGGTTTAATTTTGTTTTTCATTGCAGCACTGATGGTCAGAAATGACACTGTTCACTTTCCTGTGCTCTGTGACAGTACTGTGATGTGTTTGATAAATGTTGTAAACTGTCAAACTGGTGTAGTTTTCAATTTTTTTCGTTTTCTAGCAGTGGCCCAAAGCTCTTTTGTTTTCTCATGAAGCCATCACCTCGGTTTTTACAGGTAGTTTTGACACTCTAAAAGTTTATCTTACCCTGGAATAGCGGAAAGTATTTCACCATTTCAGGTTTGTACAGGACACTGATCTCCTCCAACATGTTCAGAGAGATGCTTCATTAGGTGTCACATGGAAACTTCAAAATCCTATTTTGCCATTGTGTGGAAGACCTGTTCTGTCACCTCCAGGATGGAATACGCTATGATGGGTCAAGACAGAACACAAGACAACAGATGGCGAGTTTTTGAGAAAGCTGAGGTGACGTCATTAGCGACCCGACCTATTGGATAGAGACACGGCCATCGCTTCTGACGCCGCTCCGACTCTCTCAACATTCAGCACTTTGAACACGCCGATCCTGATGGTCAAGTTTCAGCAAATGTTTCAGCTCTAATGTCCATACTGTATGTTTTGTCTTCATTTTATTGACCCTAAAGTTTCCACAAAGTTGCGGCAAATGAAAGTCAAGGTCTTCCCACAGTTCATCTCTTGCTGTATTCTCATTAGTCCATATGTCCACTTTGTGGTTACCTTAGTTCTGTGTGTGGTGCTGGTGTCAACTTTGTGCTGTATGTGCAGTTCTGAATGAGATCCATGTTGTTTTTGTGCTCCTAATGAGAAGCAGAGTGATTTATTTATGGATTACCTAGCTGGAACAGCCTTAATGCGCAGTGTGAGAGTGTACATAAGTGTGTGTGTGTGCATTTTACCTCTCTTGGAGTCATGTCGCTCAGTAATTGCTGATGCAACTCTTTGTCATCCAGGGTTTGCCCTCTCCTCCTGTGAACCTATGGGATGAGTTATATTCTACTTGGCTAGTCCCTATAGGAGAGAGAAAGGGGCTCTAAGCATATGTCAAAACGAGTAAAGGTGAAAGTATATTCATTAAAGTATTCAAGTTAAGTAGTGCAAAATGGAAGAAGATGAGAGGGAGAGTATGAAACTGAATGATGGAGATAGAAAGAAATATAGAGAGAGGGAGTTACTGTGTGAAAGTCTGTGTGAGGAGGCAGGTGTTAGCATCCACTCCCATGCTGGGAACAGCTAGGTTTGAAACCGCTCCACCTCATTACCTTATGCAGAGAATAATCATCATCACTATACACCAAACTCATCAATATAAATCTTGCATTGGACGAGATCCAAAAGCACTTGGAGCTTTAGAGTCATGGTGAAAGTATGGGGCTAATGATGTTGTGTATAGCATGGGGTGAAAGAACAAGGAGTAGTTCTCCTAAACTCCTCCTGGAAGGTCATGTGAAATGCTGCATAGAATAAATGGCAAGACTGCAGTTGAATAGCACAGTTATATCACCACCCTATTAGTTTGAACATCTTTGACCATTTACCTTACAAATATCAAACAAACCACTCCCATTATTGGAGGAATATAACTGACACTGGAAGAACAATGAATAGCATTAAAAGCAATGAACCAACATCTGGCACATAAGCTCCTTTGGCAGACAGAGGGTCTCGAGCTGACAATAGTTTAAAATATCACATACAGAGAGGGCCAGGGAATAATAGGTCCTTGATGTGGTGGGGGCAAGGAGTGAGCTCTTTACTTTGAAGCTACCTTTGTGGAGTCACAATTGCAAATATCAATTTCAGCAGATGATCTATAGTCTCGTCACAAAAGGTGTTTCATATTAACCTAACGGCTGTCCATTAGGAAGCTGCTGCAGCATTTGGTGGCAGCCAATGAATTTAAAGTGAATGAACTATGGAGATTTAGATGGCGAATGCAATAACTTAAAGCCATAAATTATCTTTTGAACTGAGAACTGCGAATGCAACAACTTAAAACCGTAAATTTTCTTAGACTTAAAGTGTTCACGTGTAGCTATAATATCTCGTGTCTAAATGCAAATAGTCAACAAAAATGAAACAAAACAGTTCGCATTAGCTTGAGTGATTCACTTTGGTAAACAAGTATGCGTATTTTATATAACGTTATACCTTCATTTTTAAACAAGAAGCCCACACTGACTCAATGGTGACCAGTTGAAGGAGCACTTAAGAGAAGATGCGATGACTTAAGAACCGACGAGCAGCCTATGGAAAAGCACACTCAGACTCAACACATCTTTTGCTCTTTGGCTCTCGGTAAACGCCATGATAACACTTTCCGGCTATTCGTTAGGAATAAAGCGTCTCACTCGGTTCGGTTGGCGCTCGGTCGCGCTCGCGCTGGAGTCACATGTTGCAACGTCACGCAGTAGTTACTGTTGTCGCGAGGAATGAAGCCTTCATTTCAAGCTGGAGAGCTCTCTCAATGCGCACTACACAGCGAGCGCTCACCATGCCATCCAACTGCTTCAACCCAACTCCAAAGGATCCGCTCAGTCATGGGAGTCCATTACCTCAACCATGCAATTTCCACCATCAATAATTTAATCTATTTGCTCAAAAGCTGAAGAGACAACTTGCAGCTGCTGCTTGGCGAAGAGCGGGCGAATATCGCAAAATAGTTACGCGGAGGGCTTATCCAAAACATCCCAGATGACACTGTCCTGCTGAATGGTCTCCTTTACGACTGGACAGTAAAGGTAGGTTTTTTGCGCTGAATACAGCAGGTTTTGTATTGACTCCGTCTGAAATGAGAAGGCGAGTTAAGAAAGTAATCAAGTGTTGGATCATGCAGCGGCAACATGAAACGCTATCCTCGCGTTCATTAATAAGATACGGCGATTTTATGTTGATTGAATTTCTGATAGGGGTCAGTAGGACCAAAAAGTTGTTTTGCTTTATTATCCAGAGCTATTAGCTGTTTATCATTGCCGCTTTTATGTGTTCAGTTGTTTAACTGTTAGTTTGATGATATTTGCTGGACTCGGGCATAAAGGACGTGGATATTTTATTGATATATAATTTTTTATTCGTTTATGGCGTAAAAGTATTACCAAACGGCATGTAACAGTATGTACCTACTCATACAAACAGATTGTTTATACGGTTTAAGCGAAAACTATGCGCGCGAAAGAATAAGAATAAATGCGTTTCGTGAAATCAATGAGACTTGAAGAACATGAAACTTGAGATCATCGTTTAGGTTTACGGTGTGGAGTCTAGCCTTCCCCTGGAACAGATAAAGTCCCAAAGCGAAGATAAAGTTTTCAAATTACGAACTAACAAATAAATTATGTTCCGGACTGCTTTTGGACGCAAAGTGGGCAAATGGTTTAAACTAAAGCATACTAATAATTGATTTTCTCAAAATCGCAATCGACTTTGTAGTAATGCGTACTGATGTTTGGAAAGCTGTTTATAGTGACCAGCAAGTCAAGATTATTATTAGATTGTGCATATAGCCTGTTACATTAAAGATATACATATAAATCTGTTTCAACTGAAAGCATGATGTAGGATGCAGCAAAGAAAACAAGCCTATTCATTCTTATTAATCTGTGTCCTCTCTGTGTAAGCATACGTTTATGTGTCAGAAAGAGACAGATGTTTCTAATGGTCTACGCATTTCTGCTTGCCTTGACTTCAAATGCGCTTTATGTAGGCTATACGAATGCGCCATCTAGTGCCAAAATGTTGTGAAGCCTGTTGACGAGTTAAGGATGGTTTGTGTGGATGCCGCTGGTTTAAGACAATCGTGTGTGTCAGACACCACTTTTCTAGTGTATAAAATCTAACATGACTTGAAGTTCATACCAGCTGTAATGGCATATTCCCGCACCATCGCGGCTTTTGAAGTTTTTTGATAGATTGTACCCGCAGGATGTTTCAAATTCCTTGGAAAGTTCCTGGAAAAAAACTCAATCTCTACTAACATATAGAGTGGCAAATCTTAGATGATATTTTCCTCGCGGATCCAGTTCGCCAATGCGTTGCCCTTTCTCCTGTTACGAGAAAAGAAGAAACTTATACATAAATTATTACAGCACTAATGTTTAATTTGTCTTTGTCTTCTGCCTTACAGCAGTAGAGACACATTTGCGATCGCGAACAAATGGGCTGCTTTTATAATGACTTACAGTGGGGTCGATTTCGTTGGAATTTTTAAAGGATTTTTAAACTGCTGTTTATGATTGTAGTAAGGGTCCTTTTCTTCTCACGCATCTTCTACTTCGCCAAACGTCAATAATTTAAGACCTTATAAAAGAGTTTATTATAATAGCCTACTGTGATTATGTTATCTGTAATGAAGTAACCGCCCGATACTGGTCACACTGCGCGTGCGCAGCATATTGTTGTCATGGTTACCTCAGACGTCTCTTCCGTTTCTTATTTGACAACAGGTGAAAATACGCGATTCGATTAATTTAGAATCTAACATTTATTAATGATTTTTATAAAACCATGTTGAAACACATATATACTCTGAAAAACATCCCCATCAATGAATCCCCGCCACATTGACGTGAACCACTGCATTGTCTTAACCGAAACAGTTTGTCTCTTCTAGCTTCTGTTTTATAGATTTTTGTTTTGTTTTCAACAATATACTGGTAGAAATTGCTGCAATTTTGAGACTTTGCATGAAGTTATCTTTCTCAAAATGTAGTTTTGTTCAAAATAATGTAATTTTTAGCAATAATTAGAGCTGAATCAAGCATTTTGTTGATTTTGTACACTGCTTCTTTAGCATTGTTCATACAGTTCATGTTAGACGAGACAGAGGTCTTGAACTTCTTAAACAAGCACCGACTCGACCTCTTTAAGACCTTGCCTTTGAAAACGCAAGATTTCACCATAGATGAATAGAAAGTGTTAGTTTGCAGTTGTCTCTTAGTGTTACCACTAATGCCAGATTGTAACTATCATGGATTACACATTTTAATGTGTTCTCAAAGTAAGAATGATAATTAACAGCTGAGACACCTGTGTGAGCTTAGGTGATGCACGCTACAATGTTCTTGTCATTCAGACAAGTACACCAAAGCAGTCTAAAATCTTTTCTCAGACCACAAGCATTTTCCCCAACTTTTCTTGTTCTTTTCAAATATTTAATCGCGCATTGTTAAATATCTTTGTCCTTAAGGAGTGAATGCCTTTTTCATTTTTTTAGAATAGCATCTGAAAAGTGTCTGTTACCACAATTCTTTTAAGTTGGAAAAGTCTTATCCATCTGTCATGAGTGGTTTTGTTTCTTAATCCCTCTATGGCATGGAGATTTAAGCAAATACAGTTGTGGGGGAATCAAGATCATGCAGACCGATCTATCCTGTCCTACCTGCCCCTTTCCAAACAATTGAGCAGGTGCATGTGGTCTTTTTGCCAAAACCATAGAACTGCCACTCATGCCCAATTAAAGTACAATCATGTTTTACAGTGAAAGGCGTTTGAACGTGCTCCTACCGAGCCGCGACCAAATACAGCTGTGTGGATGAAGTATTTCATCAAGCGTTCTGTTTGTCATGTGAGAGATTTGATTGATGGAAACCTGGTTTGTTGTACTGTATATTCAATGCCTTATAACGAATCTGGCTTCAAAGGCTTAACAAATGGGACACAAAGAGCATGAATTAACAGCTTTGTTTACCTAACAGTTGAACCGATTATTTTGGCATCAACCATGAAAGTCATCTTTTTTTATTTTGAACATTTAAACACACCTGAAGCTGTGACTGGATTCTTCTTTGTGACGGCTACAACCGCATTGTCACTCATGTTCTGTGACCCATCAAGAACACCTGTACTGCCTGTGTACACAAACATAACTCATGTTTGCACATCATATGACAGGATATTGATATCGCATTATCATGCGCAGCTCAAAGGCACGCATATTAAAAGCAGAACAAACATGTCCGTCAAGGTAATCTTGTCTTCCCTCGCTGCTTTGAATTAGACAGAAGGTCTCGGTTATTGCCAACTCAGTCCCAGAGCAATAAAGTGATTCATCGTCTAGATTACCGTTTAACAGGAAGTTGATTGAGAGCATAATCCATATTGATTCTCTTGATGGAAACAGGAAATAGCAGAGTTAGAAATAAAATCGTTGGATGTTCCTGGTGAGAAGGGACCCCAGAGGAAAATGGAAAGCAATTGCGAGCTGATGAGTGTCACTGCCCCCTAGCACCACTCCTTCTAGCCCCACCACCCTTTTCCTCTCATCCCCCTTCGAGACCAGAGAGAGACGTCATCAGAGTTGTTGTGCTCTCGGCCTCCACCCCCTGCCACACAACTACACACCGGTGCTCTAGTCTAATTAGGAGGGAAAGATACAGTTTAGTCAGCGCTGTGCGCTAAAGTTCAGTAGTCAACAGTAACTGACCTTCACCCTTTTACATGACACCTAAAAGCAGTGTAGCTCTGTAATATATTTAAGGTTATGTATTACCGGTAGGATTTGGATGAGAGATGGCACTGGTACTCCGCCTGCTGTCAGGTAGGGCAACAGAAGGGATTTGGGTGTCAGCAGGACTGATGCTGGTTTTTCATTCAGAAGCCTCTGCAATATATATAAATACTTCTCTCATTAGGGAGACGACAGATGTTTGCTAATTGGGATCGTCCTGAAACTGGGGCGTTACTGGGCTGTGCTGCTCTGTGTGTGCGTAAACCCGCATTAAGGTTGTCTTGAGAGCAGGAATGCTGACAATAATCCATCCGTCCCTTCGCAGACGCGACACATCTGGAGGAATGAAATAAGACAGAATCATTGAATAATCCTCAGGCAGGCACTTTAAATTCCTCACTATATTCAGCAGAGGTAATTGCTGACAATGTAAGAAGCTTTTTCCATTACGGGGAAAGCTGACAGACTGAAGTATCTTTTCATGCCTGCAGAAGCAGCTTGTACACACATTTTGTGCACTGCCTGATTTGATTAAGATTGATCTGTCCTCCACAGCTGTATCCTCAGCTCTGGGTTTTTCCATGCTTGTTTTTGACCATTTGAGAGGAGAGATTAAAGATGCTCCCACCTCATCTCCCTAGCCAAACACACACACACACACATACACATACGCTCACATGCTCCCTCACACACACACACCCCTCGTGGACTGCAACGTCACTGAGCGAGGGGACTTTGAGCTCATTAAGTAGAGGGCTGTGATATTCTGAATCGAGACTATGGGACTCCCAACCGGCCTATTTATAGAAAGCACATCTCCATGGTAGTCATCGCTGCGCTATCAAATCGCAGCCATGGCCCCAGACACCAATTAAGAATGAAACAAATGCCTTTTAGACAGGGCGTGTCCCTCCTTCTCTCCTACCGGCCCGTACTGCCTTCTGCTCTGGGAGCGGATCCTCCCTCTGCCTCTTCCTGAGGCTACGTGGGGCATCGGGAGGACAGCACACTGAGAACTGGCGAAGCCTTGCTGCGGTGCTGGATATTTTTAAATGCACTCCCCCCTCCGCCCCCCTTTCCCCACTCCTACCTCTCCCCTTCTCCTTCTCCTTAGAAAAGTGAGAGTAATGGGTATTTTTTGTTGTTGTGTATGCATGTTTCCCTGTCTGTTCGTATGCGCTGGGATGCCTTTGGATGCAATGAATTGCAGTGACTCATAGAGGGACTTCAGAGAGGTAAGAGAAAGCTGCAGAGAGGAAGGGAGAGAGGAAAAATTAAATAGGTTCATGGTTTCCTGGAATTTTAATTTAGCTGCGTTGTTTTCATAGTCTACATAAAAAAACGGTATTGATTAGAATGTGGCAGTTTGTGTGTAGGTATGAATGAGTGAATGAATGACTGGGGTCTTTCTGCATCTCTCTTTTTCTGTGGATCTTTCTTTAATCACTCCATTTCAGTTCGTTCTCTGCATTCTTACTGTATCTTTACTTATCTCTCAGTCTCCAGTTTTGAACTCTCTTAGTGGGAAAGATAATCATCACCTTGCTGTGTGGGTTTGTTCTTCAAAATGAATCCTGCTCAGCTGATTCCAGAGAATTTTAGATGTTGTTATACATTCGGGAAGTATATAAAGTTCATTCGTAACTCAAAAATTCTAGAAATGAAAATAAGAAACATTTTATGATTTCAGTAGTAGCAATTATGTTATTGCAGTAACATCAATATTGAATTACTCATGAAAAACCTTGATGATAGAAGCTGTTCGTTCATTTCTTGACTTGTCACCTATATCTGTTCTGTCTAATACTCACACAAGCAGTTCACACACCTCTAAGGGAACAGAGGAGGCAAGGGAGCGAGGAGGAGGAAGGGAAGGGGAAGAGAGAGATGGAGGAGAGTGGGAGCAGTTCTCTCGTGTCCTTTTAATGATACTCCAGGGTCTCTGAATTTAGCCCGCTGTATTTGCTGGTGGGGGAAGGGGGGCACAAATGTGCAGGTGTGTGTGCAGGGACGGAGAAAGCGCGCAGTGTTAGTTGCGCTCCCACGGGCCGGTAACTAAAAATGAAACCAAGAAATAACAAGTTGGCACGTTTTTTGTTTGTGTCGTACTTTGTAGCGCATTATGGAAACGATTTGCAAAGCTTCGTTTGGCATAATGACACATGGCCGTTAATGAAGGTGTTTAACGTAATGTTTATTGCAGTATGGTGAATGTAAACGGTTGCTTTACGTTGTGTTTTCTCTTCCTCCCCCCATCCCTCTTGTCTTTCCCCTTTTTGCTGTCTCCAGTTCCAACAGGTTAGAAGAGTGATGACCATCCTGTTCGTTACTATGGTTATTTCATACTTCAGTTGCATGAGAGCTGCGCCCATGAGAGAGATCCCGGGCGTGCAGGGGGGCCACCGGGCCGAGGGCTACCTGGGCGCCGCTGCCGCCGCCGCCGCTGCCATCACCTCAGGCAGCCGAGGCCACGGGACTCCACAGAGTGGGGGCGGGCTTCCCTCGCTCACGGACACTTTCGAGCAGGTGATTGAGGAGTTGCTTGAGGTGGAAGGAGAGGCGACGCAGCAACTGGGGCCCGGGGCCGACCAGGGCCAAGGAGGGGGCAGTCCCGCAGCCGTGGCTGACTCGAAGGACGTTGACATGTACGCCTCGCGGGTGATGATCAGCAACCAAGTGCCTTTGGAGCCGCCGTTACTCTTTCTCTTGGAGGAATACAAAAACTACCTGGACGCCGCCAACATGTCGATGCGCGTGCGGCGGCACTCGGACCCCGCGCGGCGAGGGGAGCTCAGCGTTTGTGACAGTATTAGCCAGTGGGTGACGGCTCTGGACAAAAAGACGGCCATAGACATGTCGGGCCAGACGGTGACCGTCCTGGAGAAGGTCCCCGTGACTAACGGTCAGCTGAAGCAATACTTTTATGAGACCAAATGCAACCCCTTAGGGTACACAAAGGAGGGCTGCCGAGGAATAGACAAGCGGCACTATAACTCGCAATGCCGGACAACCCAGTCTTACGTGCGAGCCCTTACCATGGATAGCAAAAGGAAGATTGGCTGGCGGTTTATACGGATAGACACTTCGTGTGTATGCACATTGACCATTAAGAGGGGCAGATAGTGTACACAATGTATAGATTTTATTGAGAGTTCTAAAAAAAGAGACATAAAATAAAAAATATCTATTTGTGTAAATACATAACAGGGTAAATTATTCCGTCAGATGAAAATTTTATGGACTGCATGTAAAAAAGATGAAGTTTATACAGTAAAAGTGATACTACAGTCTATTTATTGAACATATTCATGATCTTGTAAACAATTAAAAAAAGATCTGATCAGTCATTCGCGCCCAGTTCAAATTACTATATCACATTCCTCGAGACATTGTGTTTTTTACGTTGCCAAGATTTTGAGAGATGAGGAGAGGAGGGGGTGAGGAAGAATTACATTCAAGGAAAAAAAAGAAAAAAAAAAACTTGCATGCTGCTTCAATTGTGAATTGAGAAACTGTCCACTTTGGGAAAACAAGGAAACGATTTCCGACCAAAACATTCCGTTTACATTCTCAACCGTAACAGGATTTCCTCCTCTCAGTACTCTGTCTGTTTACTATCCTCAACTTCTCAAGGTAATGTTGGAAATACATACTATGTCAAGGTGCTGTTGTCAAAGCTTTGCTGTTTATTTTTTTATCCCCACAAGATGAAAAAATATATATAAAATATATATAAAATTTATTCATTGACATGTGTTCTGGATTAATATAATTCATTTTGTATGTTGTGAAGTTGTTTGCAATATTAAATTGAAATATTTGAAGAAATAAAATTACTATAGGCAACTGAAAAACAAAACCAATGTCAATAAAGTTTGAGCTCTCCCTTTGCAGGTATAAATTTGGCACAAGCGTTGGAGAGAACCTCTTCTCTCAAAGCGAACATACAGTGGATCCTACATTCAAATGATTTCAAAAGGGACAGAGATCCATTGAAGTACCTCCTATTCTCTCACCATATATAAATATCAGTATAATCGAGAGGATCAAAAGCTAGTTTGAAGAATTTTGAAAATGCAGGTGAACACGTCTATCCAAAGTAGATAAAATTATCTTCCACAGAAGAACAAACAATCCAAAGAGTTCTCAGGTAAGACCTATTGTACACACGGCATGCAAATTCTATGGAAACCAGTCCCTCACGTAATAATGTCCAGTCAGAGGGTGCAGGTCATCATCGCTAGCACTGAGAGATTAGGATTTCCTTTTGTCTAAAAAAGATAGATCAGTGGAGTCAACACTCCAATGCACTCCACGTGATATCTGATACACCTGAACACAGACACAGACCCATACACAAGCTGTTTTCCTTCAAAGGCTGTTATCAGACAACAGAACAGAAACTGTGACACTGATACGCTGCCACAGATAAGGGAGGGCACAAAGTTTCATCTGTTTATGGTAAGTATCTCACTGCATCATAAGTACGTGGACCGGGCAATAAAGAAAGGATGCTCAAGCAGAAAGTCAAAATAAATGATCATGTGTGCATTTTTCTCAGCAAACATACCATTTTTAGACATATCTGAATCTAATCAAACATCATGTTGGTTCAACAAAGAATCATGGTACAGAAACTACAATCCTCCATCAATGTTTTAATGAGTAAAACCCTTGCTTATAAAAACAAAATACACAGCCTTTACTGCAAAATGCAACCATATACAGCAATGTTGACTGGACTAGATAAGGATATAGACAATACAACATTCTCCTGGTGCATTTTACCCGAGAAACATCTTGCATGACTGAGTTATTTTTGTGAGGTTCAGATTTTCCCCAGTTCAAAGTAGTCCTTGGTAAGACCCAGCAGGGCCCTGTCCCATTTGCTACAGAAGTAGGCCATTCTATTCTCTGTTTCCCTTTCTACAATACCAGCAACTAAACTCATACAATCAGTTTTAGCAAGCTGGACCAGTTTGTTTTGTGGCTTTGATAAAATCATCAAAAGAGTCTAAATAAATAAATAAATCCGCTAACAGAGCAATATACCTCTAATCATAATGCCATAAAATAAGTGCTATTATGTAAATTAATTACAGATAAATCTGTATTTTGCTTGATTAAAAACATTTCTGAGTGTGCCGTTTGGTTTTGTACATTCCGAGGCCCATGTAGATGAATCCTCTTTAAAAAAGTGTTTTTTAATTTAAAAAGTATTATTATTAATAATTAAAAACAGAAATTAAATAAATCTGTACATGTCATACATAGAATAAACGATGAAACCACATAATCTAAAACCTCTTTAGAAAAGATTATTATTGTTTTACTGAATGGCACTGCTCAAAGAGAAATTAATTTTCTTAATAAAACAGTATATGCGTGAATATTTGCAACTAAGCTAAAGTAAAAACGTATATAAATGACAACAGAAATTCCACTGTAGCCGTGCCACACAGTACCCTGTAACTATATTCACAATATAGCACGATATCTAATATCTTTTGCTAAAATATATACTATATATTCCTCACATATCATACAATAAAAAGATATTTCTTCGAACTGCTGCTCATAATACAATTGTGTTTATTATGGTATGCAAAGTGTCTGCACAGAAGCAGCGCAGGAATGATGCTCTTGAGGCGCGCTTTAATCTCTTAGCATTAGCCACAGCGCTTAAGCTCAGCTAGCTAACAGCAACAAACGAGACGCCACTCTGGAGCTTTCGCAAAACGCAAACTCAATATCCAGGGCTACAATGGCCTCTTTAGGAGAACCTGTGCGTCTGGAAAGAGGTAAGCCGCTCACTAAAACGCTTTCTGTTTAAATTAATGCTCGGAAGCGTGTGTAAATGACGCTTTTTGCTCTTAACATCTCGCTGTCACTTCATGAGGATGGATTAGTGGACGACACCGAGCTAACAGTTAGCTGCCCTACCCTGTATAAGATCATTCGTAATATTCAATACATTCCACGACGTCTACGAAAGCATATACAATGTGAAGTATGTGTCTTTTTTTCTGTCGTTAAAGCGGCGTGTTTACTTTAAATAAAAACGCCAAACACCAGGCTAGCTGTCAGGATCAGTAATCTTTTGTGTGCTCTGTTAGCATGGTCACTCCAGGACAGCGTTAATATTAGAGATCAGCCTATTTGATCGTTTCCGCTGGTTTAGTACAGTCTTTCAGTGACATCCCGCATCTTATTTCTAGTCCGACTGATAGTTTGTGGGGCTTTAAATTGTGAAGAGTGAGCGTTGACGAGTCGATTAGCAAACGCGCTGATTTATTATGAACAGAGGTATTTGCATCTCTTTTGATATCCGTGACTTTAATAATGCGTACAAATATACAATTACAAATATTTTCAGAATGAAGAAATCTAAGTTACTTCTGTGGCTTAAGCTGAGAACCCAGAATGTCTTTCCTGTCGAAGTTTTTATTTTTCAGATCGACTGAACAAACTGTATTCCTCCTTATTTGTAGAGAAATTTGATAATAATAATAAAAAGAGTAATTATTTTCATAATCATCATTTAAACAAGCACGACAAACAATTCAGTTTTCAGAATTTACGTTCTGAAATATTTACTTGAGCATGTATTGTTATTTGTTAAGCATAGATGTTTAGCCCAAAACAACATCTTCAGATTGAATAATGCAAATGATTGTCCAGGGCCTGGCTCTTGCCCTCATTGTTTTGCATATGTTCTTTTCCAGACATATCTCGTGCCATTGAGCTGCTGGACAAACTCCAGAGAACGGGGGAAGTGCCTCCCCAGAAGCTGCAGGCACTGCAGAGGGTTTTGCAGAGCGAGTTCTGCAATGCCGTACGGGAGGTAAGTGTGCCAGCATCACATTCATGCATTCAAATGAATGCAAGTCCTTACTTTGTTACTCATGAGTGTAAAAAGTGCAGACTGTTTTGTCTGTGTAGGAGTACATTTGGTACATATGCAAACAGACATTACTTTGGAGTGCACTTAAAATGCTGTGCATATTTTAGGCCAATTGATTGCCCGTGATGATTTTGGTTGTCTTTTACATTACCGTGCTTGTAATTATTCGAGATTTGACCATTCAAATAGATTCCTTGTGAAAATATAATAACTTTGCATCTTTATTCATGCTCTAAAACATTTTTCATATTATGATATACTGTCGGATTTTGCTCAGTACTTTGTGTAGAGTTGGGACAGCAAGATACATTCTGCTAATTTTTACCAAAAACAATTTACTAGAAAAATTTGCCATACATTTACCATAAATGTACAATAATTTACAGAAAAAAGTAGAAGCAACTGAAACCACACATACACAAAATCACATGACTGAAATGTTAAAAATGTTCATCATGTAAAGTGAAAAAGCAAGAAAAGCTGCATAATAGTTTGAGGTTTCTCCATAAAACAATGCAGAGACTGTAATCTGGGTCTGTTTAAAAGGTGTTTATTGTGTATGAACTGTTTTTGAAGAGTGCACATCTTTAGAATGTGTCATGTTTGTTGAGAGTGACGAAAGGCTGTGAAGGAAAGGTTGTGTGAAAGCCCGTATATGGAGTTGAGTTTGGGCTATTTTATGCAAATGACAAACCTCTGGCACACAGAAGCTCATTTAGAATAATTCAAATTCATGAACATTAAGTTTAAGTGCAAGTTCCTGTCAATTAGGTTGTATTTTTTTGTTAGAGCTTCTCCTGGGGGGACAAAGACAGCAAGGTGTGATGAAAGTACCAAAGAACAACATAGACCAGTGATGAAAAAAAATAGAGCAGACGGAAGTTGCTTCATGCTCACCAATACCCCCCACCTCTCTTTCCGCTCAAGTACTTGGCTCATTTACTCAAGTCATTATGACTGAAGTCGTCCTCATCACTAATGCTTATGACAAAGTGCTCATTAGTGTAGTACATGTGTAGTTGTAGTGTAGAAGAATTGGATTCTGGATATTGATTTTGATGTCCACAAATAGCATCAATCCATTTGTCTGTTTCAGACTGGGCATAAAACTCTGAACGCTGGAGTGTTCTGTTGCCTATGTAGTGAATCTAAGACTGTTGGCACTTGACTGGCCTCCTCCCTGCTGCTTGGTCATCTGTCGTGCTCACTGAAGACTCTGAAGTCTCAGCACAAGTGATGCTCACAGCAGAGATGCGCTTCTTTGCCTTGCATGAGAGCCTAGAATAAAGCAGGGGTTTCTGAAAGCGAAGATTTTTGGAAAGATTTGTTTTCATGGGTTTGCGGAAGATGAATAGTTTTGGACATAGTTAATGAAGATCATCATATGATATGATATTGTCTATAAATCTAGGCACTCATCTGAAATGGTTAAACTGTATTTTTAGTTTTCAGCAACAATCTAAGAAAGAAATTTAAGATTCAACATGTAATAATATTGTCTTGTCACTGTTTATTTATTTGTAATGATGTAATGTTAAAAACGTTTGTTTTTGATAAAGATTAAAATGATAGCATTTGAAGTATTTTTTTTGTAACGTTATAAATATCTTTACTGTCACTTTTGATATTTAATGCATCTTTTAGTGCTGTCAAATGATTATATACAGAATAAGTACTGGGTATATTTACGTATAGGGTTTATAAATGCACACACATACATATTATGTAAATATATTAAATATCAAAACAACATTTTTCTGAAATATATATATATGTGTGTGTGTGTGTTGAGATATAGCCTACATAAATACTATATGATGATTAATTGTTTGACAGCATGATCTTTGCTAAATAAGATTATTTACAGTGTATTTCAGTTGAATTTGGATAAATTAATATCATGACATTACTGATATAATGTGCATTACAGATTTTACTACTAATAAGAACATTGTAAATTATATTACAGTTTTTGTTTTTTTTGTTTTTTATTTTTAAAGCGGCCTAAAATACAACTGTTAATGTTTGTCCTCACTGTTGAGTGTGAGACTTGTAAATGCTTCGTTAGTTTACTAAAACCTCCGGCCCTTTACTTTTTTTCTTAGCCTACGCAGCCTTATTACACCCGGCCTCTGGATGGACAAAACAGTTGTGTGTTTTGTGACTCCAAGGCCACCCATGATTTCTCTGGAAATGTTTAGGCTGTTGCATTTGGTGGTGCTTGAGTTAAGTGCTGTACCTTTTGTGATGAATGCATAAAATAGTTGATTGGTAACTCAGATTTCTACAGATTTCTCTCTTAAACATTTATGCTTTGCACCGAACCTGTGATTGCATGCTTAATTCTCAGATAAACACGCATGAGTTGAATACTGATTGATACTGGTTTAAGACACACTTGCTGTTTTTCTGGTGGCTATTCACCGAAGATTTGATCCAGATTATTTTAACAGCTTTTTAATGGTGAATTAAGATTCACAAGTAATTTTGTTATAATTAAACTTAGATGGATCTGGGAAACTGCCTCAGGTTCTGGAAATTTGGTTTAAATTGTACATCTGGTTTTGTTTACCTGGCAGTTTAAAGGGTCATGAAACACCAAACTGCTATCAGTAAGATTTTAACACCTCTAATAAGTGTTTTTGTTGCAAGTCATAGAACAACAGTAGCATCCTTTTTAATTTAATTGTTGGAGAAAACTGGTAAATTTTGAGCTTTTTTTGTACTATTTTCAGTTTTCGTGTTTAAAATCTACATTATGTTGACGTAATACTGTAAGAACTGTAAAAATCAATGACGTGTCTGTCTCATTATTCACGGGACTGCGTGTTCTTATTGTATGAAAGGCGCTTTGCTTATTCACAACAGCATGTGTGACACTTCAGACTGTGAGATTGCGTACATTAACTGAGAGAAATGTTCATGGATCACAGGAGAGTGTTGTTTTTTTGTTTTGTTAGCGTTTGGCACAAACATGATTCATTTACTTAGTGAGTTCACTTCAATGCAGAGTACAAATGCAAATGGCTGTGTTTTTGTTTTTAACTCAGTGGGAGCGAAGTGAAACGGTCTGAAACCGAAGTTGTCTGCATTGTGCACTTTTGTAGCAGTTTTCAAAACTGGTGAGAACTAACTAGTGCTGAAACGGGGGGTCACATGACCCTTTGACTGTAGAGGTTGTACTGTGTTTGTTTGTTTGTAATTCATACAGTGTTCTGTCATCTTCAGGTATATGAACATGTTTATGAGACCGTGGACATAAATAGCAGCCCAGAGGTGAGGGCGAATGCAACAGCAAAGGTAGGTTGCTGTGTATCTGCTAATTGAATAGATTTTTTTTGTTCTGCTAACTATTTTTAGCATGAGCATTGTAAGAAAGTTAATCTCATTACATGATTGGCTTGGTTGGTTGTAATGCCTTCTTTAACCCCAGACTCATGGCCTTAAAATATATGAGCATCTCATTGTGTCCATTCACCCTTTATTTTTCGTGTATTATATATGTAAACTAGCAATTTTTAAAAAATATTTATTTGTAAAGTAGGTCTTTATATTCATAAATATAATTTCTAGAATTTTAAAAATCCCTTATATAATATACCTTTATTTATATGACTATAAATAACTCAATAACTATTTTTTTTGCATTAGTATATTGTAATATCTCATTTAATTCTGTTGTTGCAAATCTGAATTTTCAGCAGCATTGCTGCTGCTTTTCATTATAATACATGATCCTCATTATAATGATTTTGTGCTCAAGAATAATTTCTTAAGATTGTCAATGCTGACAGTTGTATTGCCTATTTTGGGGGGAAACATATTTTTTTGCTGAATGGAAAGTTTAAAAGAACAGCATTTGTCTTAAACTGATTTTTTTTTTCTGCTGACACCTTCGATCAATTTAATGTGTTCTTGATGGAAAAAATAGTATTGAATTGATTAAACAAAAATGTACGTAAATGTACACTTACTATCTTTGTACAAGACTAATAAATCGTTTATGCCACTCATAAGTGTTTTAATGACTTATGACCGTCTTCACCATCTTCCCAGGCTACAGTGGCTGCATTTGCAGCCAGTGAGGGTCATTCTCACCCACGTGTGGTAGAGCTCCCTAAAACAGAGGAAGGACTGGGGTTTAACATCATGGGTGGGAAGGAACAGAACTCACCCATCTACATCTCCCGCATCATTCCTGGAGGCATCGCTGATCGGCACGGTGGCCTGAAGAGAGGAGATCAGCTACTGTCTGTTAATGGAGTGGTATGCACATAGCTATAGCTTTGTAGACCAACATATTTCACATTAAAGTGTTAGTTCACCCAAAAATGACGATTCTGTCATTAATTACTCACCCTCATTTTGTTCCAAACCCGTAAGACCTTTGTTCATCTTCAGAACACAAACTAAGACATTTTTGATGATATCAGAGAGCTTCCTGACCCTGCACAGTCCCACAATGCATACATGTGATGCTGCCGGTTCTAGAGAAATGCACACGAACATGTTTTGGTACTCTCATAAATATGTTGAAGACTGACATGGAAGTCTAGAAATTGTTGAATAAATTCAATATTTTAGTTTTCTTTGGACAAAAAAGTACTCTTTCACCTTCATAAAAATTACAGTTGAACATGGACTATTTTAATGAAGTCCTTAATAAGGTTCGATTTCATTCGATTCTGATTCACAAGCTTGTGATTTAATTTCTGATTTAAATTACAATTTGTATACAAACTGTAAACAAACGCTTAAATTACACTCAATGGCAATTTAAATATAGTTGTATAATTATATTTCTACAGTTGTTTTTTGAAAAATAAACATTTAAATGGTGGCTGCAATAAAAATAGATTTATTTAAACATAAAAAAATAAACATTGAAGCACAGTAAAAATTGAAATTGAAAATGTTATGTGGTGCATATATTTAGCAAAAAGCTCCTCTCTAGAGTTAATTTTTTCAAGCAAGTTTATGGTCACCAAATACATTTTTTCTGAGGTAAACTTGACATTACTGGACACGCCGTGTACAAGCTGTTATATTGATGGTTTTTTTTTGTGGTTAAACCAATGATTAAGTGATTACACGAGACAGGATGCGGATATGTTTTTTCTGAGGTTAACTTGACATGCTGTTTACAAGCTGTTATATTGATGTTTTTTCGTGGTTAAATCAATGATTGGGCAATTACATGAGGAAATATTGTACATGATTACAAGCTGTACTCTTTCTTTTAACATCCTTGAATGCTTATTTTTGTTTATTTCGTGCTGAATCTGGTATTAAAGTGGAGATGATCAGGTCATGTACGCAGAATTTTTACCAAGCCCTATTCCTCACTACCTTTCTGGGCCTTGAACGTTTCAGTTGCTTTGTTGTCTATACAGGGTCAGAAAGCTCTCAGATTTCATCAAAAATATCTCAGTTTGTGTTCAGATGAAGAAGGTCTTACGGGTTTGGGATGACATGAAGGTTGGTAACTAATGACAGAATTCTTAGTTTTGGGTGAACTATCCCTTTTACACTTTGAAAAAAAGTAAGTATTGCTTTTTCAGCTGAACTTGAACTCTTAACGTGTATGTCGACTTTTTCTGTCTTTCAGAGTGTAGAAGGAGAGCATCATGAGAAAGCTGTGGAGCTGTTGAAGGCTGCTCAGGGTACAGTGAAGCTGGTGGTACGGTACACCCCTAAGGTTCTCGAAGAGATGGAGTCGCGCTTTGAGAAGTTGAGGTCTGCCAAACGCCGGCAACAGAACAACTACCCCCAGTAGGGCGTCTCGCCTGAGCCCTCTGCCCCTCCCATCTCTCTCTCTCACTCTCTCTTTCTCTGTCATTGTCTTTAATTCTCCTGCCATCTGTCTTTCGCGTTCACACTCGCTCACCCCCTTTCTCCAGCCAGGGATTAGCCACATGTTTGGCACTCCTTTTCGTGAAAATTTTCTAAATCCTCACCTCCTCAACAGTTTTTTAACAGTCTTTTCACACACTTCTTTCTCATAGCATGAACACTACTACATTGGCTCTTGATGTTGTCACGTACACACCACACACACACATGCACTATTGGTGCATTACTAAGAATGTACTGTCATTTGGGATGTTGATTAGTTAGATATGCAAAGGGACCATTACAATGTTCAACTCCTGAGGTCATCTGAATGAAAATGTCAAAAAAGTGCCTCAAGAGATTTACAAAAACAAAAAAAAGTTTGCAGCCCCCACTACGACCCATCGTAGGCTGTGTTTTATGGTCCAAGCACAAAATGAGTGAACACTAGCACCATGTTAAAATGCAAAATGACTGTAAGATTCATCATCTCAAAATAACAGTGTATCATTGAGTGAAGGGGTTATAATGTTTGTTGTTTTTTTTTTTGTTTTTTTTACTGTTTGCCCACATAAAAAGGAAGAGTTAACCAGAAATTTATCTCATTTTGAGTCTCCAGAGAGATAAATGGTAGAGCGGTGACACAAGCATCCCATCAGTCCTGCTGTTTCAAACACAAAATGTCAGCTGTAAATATACTCTTATACAAAAAATGTCGGTCCGATATCACTAACTGACCCAAACTGATTCCTATCATGTTTACAGTACAAACTGACACCTATTTTTCCTTTCATGAATGTGTGGACAGAGAAAATCCCATCAGCTCTATTGAGTTCAATATCAACTTTCATCAGTAAGATTATTAAACTATTTGTCTTTAAGAGTTTTAGAGCCACAAAACATGTTACATACGCTCCAATTACTCTATTTAAACAGCTTGCTCTTATTTTAATATGTGAATGTTGTGGTTTTGAATTGTTCATCCAAACAGCAGCTCAGAGAAGATGTTTGTGGCACCGTTTGGGTGTTAGATAAATAGAAATTAGTTTAAAAAAAAAATAAAAAATTGTAGCATATGCCCCTTGAAGCACGCAAACACAATGAAGCAGTCACTATCTCTTATTTAGGCTTGCATTTTGTTTGTAGAACTTAAGATTTAATTTAAATCCTCATAGCAGAAACACTAAATTTAAAAGCGTAGGGGGAATTTTATTGTTTTATGGCTTTGTTTTATCTTCTGTTGTTTTACAACGCTTTCTGAATGTTAATGTGGCACTTGCCTTTCCGTCAGCTGTGGGTCCATTTGTTACACCCAGTCCACGCTGATCATTACAAAGATCTGCATCATGTTTCAGAATCCGTTCACTTAAATGGTTATATTAGCTTATCATGAGGTAGCAACTGAGCATAATGCATAAACAGCTATGAATGCATAAACGAATGTTAAAGAACACCAACCCTATTCACCATTCATTATATGAGACCTGTCTAAATGAAGCTCAAGTCATTGTTTTTTTTTTAAATTGGTGCTGTCATTTTCAGTTTCTTTAATTTAAACCTTTTTTTTTTTTTTGATAATTTTTCTGGAAAGTCAGTAATTAATTCAAATAAAGAGAAACAGATCTGGAGCTGAGATTTGATCAGGTCTTCTCCAGATTCTTTGGTGGCTAAAAATGCAGTCCCGTTACATTCGTTACTTAAGATTCATCTCTACTTGTTCATGTCACAGCCAATTTTTCTTTTTATTTAATTGACATGTTTTTTTTTTTTTTTTATATCCTGTTTTGTCAAGATTCATGTTATAAAAGTAGTTTCACACTGCACTTTCTCTTTGTACTAATTTTCACATGTTAAAAAATGCAACACGCTTGATGTATTTTTAACCTCAAATGCAGGTATTTTCAGTGTCTGACAAGCTTGGAAAAAAAAACTGTCTATTTTTCTCAGTCTCTCATAAAATATTTAACGTGTCTAATTATAGAGGCCCATGACTCACCCCGAGCTGTGAGATACGTAGGTGTTTTGGGGGTGAGAGATAAATGGAGGTCTGATGTCTTGCGTGAAGGAATCATTTGTGTTATTGACAAAAAAAAAGAAGAATCAAGAGATCTCTTTTCTCTCTGTGGTGTATACGGTGCTCAGGTTGGTTCTTTCAACAATATCATAAATTTTAAAGCATCATGTATCACAAGCAATAATGAGACATGATCCGTTTCTTATCATCATCATCATCATCTCAAACAGTTTACTCACTCCCCATTCATTCTTGGATTTGTCCACAGGGGGGCTGATTAACTATTTTTATAACCGTTTTCTTTTGATATTTTACCCCTTTTTGATAAAGTGATTTTTCTCTTAAGATTGTTTTCCAGGAATGCTTTGTATTGATTTATCTAGACCATATTCTCCCTGTGATTCAGGTAACAAGACCAAACTTGCATCCGTTCTGGGAGCTCTTTCAGTGTCTGGTCAGCTAGTTTGGACTGTTTTTAAGAAACTGTTGTTTTATTGTATTATTTGACATTTCTGTCCTGCTGTATTGTGTTACATTAATGTGGATGTATAAAGACTGATCAAAGTGATTTGTTTTGAGGATAAAGAGTTTAAATATACTGTGGGTTTAAAATCTTTTGTGTGTGTGTTTCCTTTTTCCCCTTTATTGGAGAAAGCTAGATAGTGTATATTAGAGGAGAAAAGTCTAATAATTAATTCAAACAGTTGCATCGCCAAACTAGCACGCTTTTATTTAAACACTAGAGGGCGTTGCAGGACAACACGGTTACATTGGGTCGCTGGGTCTCGGTCAGTTTCTGCATAATGTAAACACGTAATGACGTAAAATGTTCAAAACATAAATAATAATGATCAAAAAATGAAAATAATTGCAATTTAGCCGTTAAAAAAGTTCTAAATAACTACCAAAATAAAAATAAAAAAAGCTCAGTAACTGGAAATGTCAATCAGCCTTGTGTCGTAATGTAATGGCACACTGTCACAGACCCATAAACACACTCTCGAGGGATTTGTCAGCCCAATTTAGTTTCTTGTCAACGTTGTCATCGACTGTGTTTCGTCTGTCTCGGGTTGCATCTTTAAGACGGAGCTCGCACGTCACCGACACTGAAAGCCTTACTGATTAATAACATGTAATATAAAAACAATCCCTCTTCTGACAAGGTGTGAAGAGCTTGAACTGTGTTAATGAAGAAATATCGGTCTACTGACCGTATTAATGAATGGATCTGTCATTCAAACGCACCCTCTGCATTTCCTCAGACTGTTTTCCAGTCAGTGGCTCCATTGAGAAATAGGTAAATAGACTTTTAGGTTGAAATTCTGTATTAAAAACTCTTAAGTTTTATTTCCACACCCAAACTTTTCAGTTTTTGAACAACAGGCCTAGGTTTATGTGTGAACAATGAAAGAAATAGGATAAAGACACAGCTGCTAAATTTTAATATGTGGCAGGTCATTTTGACACCTCTACCGTGATGGCATGCCTGGGCCTCATTTCAAACATTTCATCCTCTCAAACCTGCCACCGGAGAAACTTCCAGAACAAAGCCATGCAGGCCAGCCATGCTTTCTGCTCTCACGGGTAATACCACTGAGTTGACGCTTCCAGATGGACTTTGTGTGGGCTTTGTTACATTAATACCAGCAGGCTGTTGATGCTGGGATATACTTTGAACCATGTGAGTGCTCAAAGAATGCATTTGATAGCTGTGCCATCGCTGGTTTAGACAGGAGAGTGCGTCATCGTGATGTATGGAAACTTCGAGACACCTGTCTGCCACTCTCAGTGTGACTGTGGTTTCTCAGGTGATTAATTGCGTCTGCACGAGTGACGCTTTCAACGTGTCGTGGTTCTAAGAAATCTCTAGAAATTAGGAGAGAAATGCAACCGAAGTATGGAATTATTATTTGTGTGTTGGGATAAATACTTCCTCGCTAAAATGTGAGCGTAAAAGAAGAAAGTGTATTACAGTAAGCCATCTCAATGAAAACCAGACATTAAGCATCAACAAAACTCTTAGCTTTATTTATCATGTTTTGCGTCATATCACATGTGGAAGGAAAATACTGAGTCACTAGTCCTTAAACACAACATGAAATGAATAAAGAAAAGCAAATCACACCTAAGCACAGACCATGGGATGTGAGTGAGAAATGGGGAGCACAAGCAAATGAAGAATACCACTGAAATATTTCTTTGCTCTGTCATTTGATCACGGACATGTCATGAGATCAGTTTCAGGACAGAAGACAGAAAGAGGACAAGTGTCACAGTTTCTCCAAACCCATTACGTCTCTCTCATTTCTTGCCGTCTTCTTTTGTGACTTGAGCTGCGATGAAGTGAAAGAACCATTATTAGATTACCACCTGCATTTGCAAAGGCTACTACTGTAGAATTATCTAAAGTTACCTGCAGTGATGTTCAAAATAATTCATCATACATCTGAGTGACCTACAACAAACCTGCATGCATTTCAAAGCTACACGTTTTGAAACGGATAATCCCATTTTGTTAATTTTGGTCATATACAACTTTGTTATATGAATATCACATTTTAGGTTCATTTGAAATTAATTATTCTTTAAAAACATAGAAGTGGATAATGCCATATTACTATGTGCAGGATTACAAACATGAATTAGTGCACCTGTTGAAATAGTTTAGATATGCACTACCATTCAAAAGTTTGAGGTCAGTAAAAGTGTTTTTTATTACACTGATCAAAAGTGATAGTAAAGATTAAAACAGAAAAAAAAATCTTTAATGAATTGAAAAAATGTTACCACAAAATATATTAAGCGGGACAAGTGTTTTTAACACTAACAATAATAATAATAAAAATATTAAGAAACAAATCAGCATAAAAAAAAGATCCTGTGCTGATAAATTCAGCTTTGCCTTTAGATTAATAAATTACATTTTAATTGTAACAAAATTTCTACTGAATAAAAGATGTCTTTCAAACTAATACTGATTTTGAATGGTAGAGTGCTTTTAAACTGATATTAGTTCTGTCAGTATCTGGTGGCTCAGAGACCAAGGGTGCATCTCATTTTGTTAACTCTCCATCCTTGTGTCCTGTTCTCACATCCTTTACAGGAGTCTTATCTCACAAGACACAAGGGAATGATGCAAGGATCAGATGCAAGAAGGAATAAAGCATAAACTAAACAAAACTTAACAGATGAAAAATTGCAAATGTCTTCATAGAATGTGCACCTGTGCATCCTTGCTCATCTGAAAGCTTCCTCACAGTGCTTTTAAAGAATTGATTTGTCCTTCATGATGGCAGAGTTCGGTCGATTTCAGTATTGAGAAGCACCCAGACATGCTGGACTCGAGACAGTGGAGTGCTTTGTTAGAGAAAGTACAGGCAGTGTGGGTGTGATGGCAACACATGGCGCACTGTCATGCTTACCTTGGACACATTTCACACAGAGCAAACCTGAGCTTACTGTTTAGCTGAATGTGGAGGGAAACAGGAAGTAAGGAGTAAGTATTAAAGTGTGACACAGCAGAAATCATGGATCACTGCATAGAGATCCATTTTGGAACTTCAGGCACACTTCTAGGCCCGATCCAACAGTTATTAACCAAAATGAAATGTTCGATTTATGCCAAGACATGTTATCCATGTATCCAAGTAAAAGTGTAATTCTACACTCCTTTTTATTCATTTCAGAGTTATAAAATAAAATACAGACAGAAGTATAGATGAATTTGATCTACATGTCTCAGCATATATCTTTCATTTTATCATAACGTAAGAGTGTTCTCTTACGTTCAGTGGTGATTCAGGTAAGATTCATTCATATGGGATGCCACTAATTATGGACCCTTATACAACATTTAAAGACATGGTTGACCCAAACAGAAAACATCTGTCAAGTTTACTTCTTTAATTATTTTTAGAATTGTGGCTAAACAAAGAGTTGCATGGTCCCCATTGACTTTCATAGTATAGAAAAAATGCTATAGATGTAAATGGAGACCAGCAACTGTTTGCTTACCAACCTTCTTTAAAATCTCTTCTTATGTGTTCAACAGAAGAAAGAAACTGCTGGCTTGCAACTACTTTAGGGTGAGTAAATGATGACAGAATGTTCATTTCTGGAGTTAACCATCCCAACTGCTTTCAACATTAAAAAAGCATATCTTTGATAAACATCTCACTGATCACAGACTGTTGAACAGAGATGTAATTAATAGACAGATTAAATTTTGTCTTTAGCATATAACACTTAATTTGATCATCAACTGTTATCTCTAGGTAGCTCTTGATTTAGAGGCATGTACTTACGACGAACTTCCAGTTTGCATTCTACTATGTCTTCTCCGCTGTCGTTGACCGCCTTACACATGTACACACCTCCATCAAACGGACATGGCTTACGGATCTCCAGAGTCAGCACACCCTGATTGCTGAACATACGGTACTTGGCCTCATTTGTAATGTCCATCTTGTTCTTGTACCATGTAATTTTAGGCTGCACAAAAGAGATGAGATGGATTTAGAAATTGCATAAACATTGATTATTCATGAATATTTTTTTTTCTTCAGACCCTGTTAACATCTGGGTTAAGATACTAGCCTGTAATAGCCATTAAATATTTCATATTATATATTTTTTAAATTATTTTATTTTTATTTTTATTAAAAAAAAGACTAATTTGAACTCTTAAAAGTGTCAGCTGGTTGGACCTTATCTGTTACAGTATGACAATATCCCTATCAACAAAGTGAGGGCCTTTGGGATGAATTGTAATGCTGATGTGAAGCAGACCCCATCAGTGACCTCGCTGATGCTCTTGTGTCGGAATGAGACCAAAAGCCTACAGTCATCCTCAGCATAGTGGAAAGTTTGGAAGCTTATTTAAAGGGACAGTTCACCAAAAAATAAACATTTTGTGATTAATTACTCACCCTCATTTCATTTCAAACCCACAAGACCTTGGTTCATCTTAAGAACACACATTGAGATATTTTTATGAAATCCGAGACCCTTTCTGACCCTGCACAGAAAGCAACACAACTGACACATTCAAGGGGCAGAAATGTAGTAAGGACAGCGTTAAAATAGTTAATGTGACATCAGTGGTTTAACCGTAATTTTATGAAGCTAAGAGAATACTTTTTGTGCACAAAGAACGAAAGTGTTTTGTGTTTTCTAGCTTCATAAAATTACAGATGGCAGCTGATGTCATATGAACTATTTTACCAATGTCCTTACTACCTTTCTATGAAGGGTCAGAAAGCTCTTGGATTTCATCAAAATAATTTGTATTCTGAAGATGAACAAAGGTCTTATTGTGTTTGAAATGACATGCGTGTGAGTAATTAATGACAGAACTTTTATATGTACTATCCTTTTAATTGTGATCTTTCTTTGTCTCACAATTTAGACTTTTATTCTCTAGAACTGCTGAACAAGCATAAATGAATGATGTTTTGCTGTTTCATATATTTGGACCTACAGTATTGTGCATGACCTTTGATAATTGATGTGCCCACCTTAGGGATGCCTCTTACGGAGCAGCTGAGTGTTGCATTGTATCCAGCAATAACGGAGCGACTCATGAGAGGATGTGTGAACTTGGGGGCCTCAGAGAAATCATGCTCTTTGTAGGAAGGAGGCTTGTACGCAATGCCTGTAAAGAAAACCAAAACATACAGTGTATCAGGAGATTTGGGGAGCCACATGGAAATTAGAAAGACTTTAAATACTGACAGTCTAACCACTTAATACTTACAGAAGTGTTATTGCTATCTACACTTCATGAGCAGGCATGAGAGTATCTGGACACAAACAGTCACCTGTTTTCTGGATGTAGGCACTGTCTTTGGAGAGGCAAGGCTCTGGACTCAGACCCACCATATTCAAGGCATACACACGAAACACATACTCATTTCCCATGATCAGGTCTGAGACCACACAGTTAGTGCGCCGATACTGCTCAAACACGGTGAACCATTCCTGCAAAGAAGAGAGAAACACAAACCTAGTCATAAATTGTGTACCACACTGACACACACATTTTACTCTAAAACTGTTATATGAAAATATCCACAAAATAATATATTTTATATATACATACAGCCATTCAATTCAAATTTAATCTAATTGTAAAATATTAAAGACATTAATATTTTTGTTCAGCAGGATGCGTTAAATTGATCAATAGATAAAGTCGAAAAAATTTAATATGAGATTAAATGAAGGATCATGTGACACTGAAAACTGGAGAAATGTCGGCTGAAAATTCATTGTTGCCATCACAGGAATAAATTACATTTTAATATATATTAAAACTGTTTTTAAAACTGTAATCATGTTTGACATTATGACTGTTTTATTGTATTTTTGATTAAATAACTGCAGTCTTGGTAAGCATAAGTAATTAAAATTGGTAGTGTATTAATAAATATGATGTTGTGGATGTCACTCATTTATTTATTGTGGGGTGGGGAATGCATTGGACAAGTTTCATGTTTCTTTGCACTAAAACACATATAGTCCATGTGTTAGTTCATTTATAAACATATAGACATAAAAATGTCTGAACATGAAGAACAATAAATTTACCTGAAAGGCAAAATTGCATGAGATTTTTAAGCATAAACCTGCCTCACTAAATTCGTTATAATATTAATTTCCTTAGTTATTCCAGTGTAACTATTAAAATGGGTATAAAACACAGCATGTTTATCGTGAACCACTTGTGGTCATGTGGTCACCAGCAAACAGTATGTGGGAACTACGCCACTGCTTATCCTCGCTAATCTAAAACACTGTAGCGTGGTTCTCAGATTTCTGTCTACACCACTGTAAAATCATTGTCCATTGTTACAGACAATGTGGAAAACGCTGCAGGATCACTTAGCGCATGTATTAAGCCGAATTGTCATTACTACAGTATGTTTGTGGGAGCAATAGATGTTGAAGCAGGTAAACGGCCTGCCTATGAATGTGCCCCAAAGCCTGAAGCCTAAAGTGCTTTTATATTTAGCAGCAGAGCATCTCCGATTTCTGATTGAGATTGTCCTGTGAAACCTGATAATCCGGTGTCTTCCTGCCTGCTGCTCTGGACACAGGGAGAGGAATAGACTAGCTCTAGTAACAATGTGAGGTGAAACCCAAACCGGGTGCTTTTTATTTAGCCGCTAACCTTAGTGGCTCAAGAGTACAAAGGGGTAAAGAGAGCACTATAATGACAGCACTTAAATCAGGGCAAGGCCGTGGGCTAAGATTACAGCATGCTTGCACCGAAGAGGGCACAGGTGCTCTAGTTTGGTGTGCGGCAAGGGTCATTTTGAAGCTTTGGGTACTGGATGTTCTGGATGCTGTTCCCCTGGCCCACAATAAAGTGCCACTGGCCAACTGTATGTCACAAGAGAGGCTATAAACTCATAGTCTCCTTGCACTGCTGTGCCACTGATGAATAGTGTACATACATTACTCAATTACAGTGATCACAAGCTTAGCTGCTTTAGATTTAGACAATGGCAGGCACGGGGAGGCTTACGAACTCACTAACTCTTTCTCTCAATTTGAGTTTGATTATTAACAGTGCTTGAAGTACATATGTGAATATGACTCTGTTAAAGAAATTAATAAAACCAAATCAAATCCTCCATTTTAGCAAAAACACATATTTGTAAGTTTGGGTGTACCATGGTTTTCTTATCAGCCTTCTGGATGGTGTAGCCTGTGATGTCGCAGTTACCATTATCTTTGGGTGGTTTCCACTCCAGGGCAACGTTGAAGCCCCAAACATCTATCACCTTTAAATTTTGGGGTGGGCCTGGCAGGTCTGACAGTAGAAAAGAACAATTTGTGTTTGGATGTTTACTGATACAATCAAATACACATGTATTGTATGTATATTAGATAACATAAATCTGATTATCCAAACTGTGAATGTTATTCTTGTGTAATTGTTTCAAACGTAGTTGACAATACATGTACAATACAGTGTATGCTCTCAATTAGGTCCTAGTAACTCACCGACAATCTGTATATTCACACTGGCCCTGTCCTCCACATTCTCAATTTGCACTTGAACTTCATACTTCCCAGAATCCTTCCTCTCAGATCTTCTGATGAAGAGGATGGTATCAGTGTCACTGTTTCGTATGCTGACCTGCTTAGGGTCCAGAGGCTCGTCATTCTTTTTCCAAGTCACCTGAGGTCGTGGTTTACCCTTAAAAGATATGTGGGATGAAGAACATCTCATTGTTCACTATATTACCAACAAAAAACAAAGAAAAAGTGCTTTTATGAGTGGACAGACAGACAGATGGAGGGACAGAGACAGACAGTCAGTCAGACAGACAGATAGACAGACAGATAGATAGATATATACATAGATAGATAGATGTTTTCAGGCACTATAGTTCTCTACAGAAGTGTTACAGATGGCATTCAGACTTGTGTCATTGACTACCATCTGTATGCAGCCTCTCTCATTGAATTTCAGCCATAGAGCTATATTTATAGAGTATTTATAGAGTGAGAGGATGAAGATCTATGTTTCACAAACTGGGTTCTGTAAACAAACAAGCAGAGAAGTTACAGTCTAGCCAAACACTGAAGCTCTAGCTGTTGGAAAATGTTGGAGGTCAAAGTCTGCATCAAAGGAGGACAGCCAATGGTTTCATATTGCGACAAATAATACTGCTGGATACAGCAATACTGAACTTTGCTGGATTTTTTCATGTGCATCTGAATTGTTTGAATGAATTAGTCACATGTTCTGCAGCATAATTTTGTTAGGGATGTGTCCGTTTGAAAAAAAAAACAATCTTATGGATGACTTTTCTCACCTGGAAGGGGATTACTAGGTTAATCGTTTCTCCTACTTTCTTGATGATTGTCTGGCGGAGGTTACGGGGCACCCAGATTTTGGGTCGCTCTGCAATTACAGAATGCAAGTGATTCAGCCCTGCATCTTATAAAATAATAGCCTGTCTTGCCCTATCTCATTTCCTTCCTAACAGTGAACTGTAATGCGATGCAATGGATGGATCTTCACTTAAAAATAAACCTCATTTGCCTGAACATTAGCATTTACAAGCTTAGTTTCATTCTACTATCAGGTAGACTTATCTGTAGCAAGAGGCATTAACATATGTTTGAATAGTTCTAAAATATTGACTTTAAATGGGCTAGCATAACATTTTAAGATCATTCAATGTGTAACTCACGCATGATCTCACGGATGGTGACTGCTTGTTGCAACGTGGCAGGAAGGCTTGGGCCTGCCATGTTATACGCCCTCACGCGGAACTGCATCTTCTCTCCAGTTGGCAGGTCACGGATGACCACAGAGGTCCTTTCTGTTAGACCCGAAAACGCAGGAATCCATTCATCAGCTAGAGAGATGAAAGGTTTCAAACACAGGACATTGAGAATTTATTCAGAATAGTATTCTGATGCAGTTAAAAAAAATTATGTTTTACACCAGAATTTCTAATGCCATACTAGCGCTCAAAAGGTTGGGGTCAATGTAACTTTATTGAGGTAACATACTTTTATTCAACAAAGATGCATTAAGTTCATCATAAAAAATTAAAAAGAATTAAATTTT
>JAUMHE010000053.1:10411393-10426712 GCA_032359235.1 Enteromius mattozi | reverse complement strand
ATGTTTATCAGTACATTACAGAAAATAATGAACTTTATCACAATATGCTAATTTTTTGAAAAGGACCTGTATACATAACTGTTTGGTATTGACTATTGTCAGACCTTAGAGTTGCGGTCATAGTGCTCTTTGAGTTGCAGGTGCTTTCCCGACTTGCTGGCCAGATCCATCCACTTTCCTTTGAACCATTTTACTGTGGGCTTCTTAAGCAGAGATTCACCACACACCCGAGCAACAAATGTAATGTTCTCACCTATGATATGATACACAAAAACAGCAAACACAGTATACTGAAATGCAGTGCGGCACCGGAAATTGGGGAACAGATTGGAATAAAGTTTTAGTCTGTATGGAGTATTCATTTCATGGCCAGAGGCCCTGTTACTCACCTGCATTTACCTCCCCACTTGGAGGCTTTTCAGTGAAGAGACCAGTAAGGTCCTGCCTTGTGTCTGGCTGATGACTCTCAGGCAGACCTTGAGGAACAAACAGAACAATAGGTTTGTTATCCAGTTGTTATCCAGTCAATTATTTTATTAATTAAATGGGTTATATTAAGCTATTTTAAAGATCATTATTTGGTGTAACACAATATGTTGACATGCTTTAATCTTTAAAAAAAACACATTATTTTTCAAATACTGTACATTATTATAGCTCCTATATGGCCTGCCTCTCTCAAGCTTCGTTTTCTACAAAGCCCTCCTTCAAACAAGCACAGTATGCTCTGATTGGCCAGCTAACATAGTGCATTGTAATTGGACAAACCCCACAAGTACTCGTCAGAAATATAAAGCTAATTACCATAATCGTGAGTTCAGCTTTCAAGATAAATGTAAAGGCAGTGAATAATGTCAGATTGTCCGAACAAACTGACCCATTTTTTTTTAAGAAATAGACTTTGCACATCTCATTGTATTCTCAACTGTCATCCATTAAATGCGTTGCACAAATTCGAACATTTGGGTTGTGTTGTTCTGTTTTAAGAAATCTTTATGATTCCTAACTGCATCTACTTTCAAAAGGCCAAATAAAGTGCTTTTGCACAAAACACACAGTGTCTCCTGACATGGCTGCATCAACACTAATAATGCAGTTTCTGTAACCACACCTTCTTTCTTTGCATGACCATTGGGCTGCATTATGCAAATATCACCACATCTTGACATAGAGATGTGGGGGCGTGTTTAAATGAGCCATGAGTCTTAACTTTTATAAAGAATATCTATTTGAGTTTGTCATTTGGATTTTATCTATTCAGCTTGTAACACCCCAAAGAGAAAGGAAAACTTGAAATCGCATCATATGACCTCTTTAATATTTTTAAATGTATAATGAAATTTGCATATTTAAATGTCTGTGTGTTTTTGTATTTACTTTCAGGTGCTGAGCCATCTGACACGGTTCCACTAGTGTTTGGTGCTGGTGGAGCCTCTTTAGGTTCAGGCTTAGGTTCTGCAACTGCAGGGTCTGGGGATACAGCTTTTTGTGGTTCCTTCACTGCAACAGTGAAAAGAATCATTAAAACGGCATTCTGTCAGATATTCACCCATCTGGGTCATAGAAGTTTCCCCTTTCACTGCTGAATGTAAGTCCCTAATGCTTTACTTCCAGATCACTAATTTATAATTCATCATTCCTGCATCTATAAAAGGAACTAAATACGTATCATAAAAAAGGTCTAGGTCAAAGCAAGATGCTAGATCTATTAGGCAAATATTCAGAGACTAAAAACATTTTAAACATGCCCTCAAAACACACTATATCTGTCTATTAATGAACATACTTTTGCTTGCAAAGTTTTGTTCTCATGGACTCTTTGATGTCGCTCTCTTTAGGATTCCAATGGCCACACAAATTAGGACAAAGTTTTGCTTTTCATCTTTCATTGTGTCTGGATAAATGGCTCTAAACACTTTATTAATAACCATTGCCTGAAACAATGCTGGTCAAAAACTCCTTTTAGTCCCAGATAAAGCAAAGCATTAATGCAGGATGTGAAACAATGGCAATATGTCATATGATAAGTGTCCTAAAAATTGACACTAATATTATTATAATATTACAGTGTTACATTGAACATTTTCATTTAAATTCTTCTTTCAAAAAGGATAATTTTGTTGTGTTTTTCCGGAGGATTATAGCTTCAAATTAAGTTTATTTGTAATGAAAGATTGAAATATTTATTAGGCTAGCTATTCCTCCAGTGTTTGATTTAACCCATACATGTCTTTTGTCTGGGATCACAATCTCTGCGAATGGGCACTGAAGGGCAAAAGTGTTTGAAGTGTTCTGGTGAGTTTCCCAAATTCCATAAAAGGCTGAAAAAATTCTTAAAATGGTGACATGCTCAGAAAATGTGCTTTTAAAAACCAACCAGTTGCAACTTTAGAGAGAAGTGAATTGGAAAGGAGAATTGGTTGTGGTGCTCTGTGACTGATTTACTAATAATCCAAAGGTGGGCTAAAAGTGAGTTAAATACAGGAAGACGTGAGTCACCATCCAAACATTACCCACCTTCTGATTCTTTTATCTTTAATTCAAATTTGACCTTTGACACCCCAGCAATAACAGCATATCCCACTGCGTCCTCCTGAATTATATTGTTTATGGTGAGAGAGTGCATATTGCCCTCTGCTGAGATGGTGTATTTGTAGCTGGATGCAATGTCCTTGGAGTCTCTCTGCCATCTCACTTTTACATCAGGCTTTTCCGTCTCTGCTTCAAATATGACCGTTGCCCCAATCTCAGCGGTCTGAGTCTTTGGTTTCTTGGTAAAAGCCGAGACTGAAGGAGCGAGGAAGGCAGGGTAGGTCAGAAGGAAAAGATGCATTTCCAAAATCATGACATCAAGCTATTATCTCTGAAAATGTCTTGCCCTGACCCCGTTTCCTCTCTAGCCTCTCTATCACATAATTTAAATGTGCCTGAAGACTCTGGCCTTATGTTGAGATGTTGTTTAGAAATACAAGAAAACATGTACACTTAAGTCACTCTAAAATAAAAGCAAGAATTAATATTATATATATGATCATTTATATTTACAATACATCATTTTGCTCACAAAAAAACGTATTACAATTAATATTACATAGCTGGTCAGGATTAAGGAGACAAACTCCACTCACATGTGCTATCTACATTCCAAGCTATAAATGTAATTCTAAACTAAAAAGATCCAGCTGTGGAAAAAAAAACCTAAAACACATGACGTATTTAGTTTATTGCATGTCTTGAATTATTACATGCTCATTCATTGTTCTTCCTTTCTTTTTGAGTTACACATCTTCTGTCACATCAGTGCATATGGTTTGAGCATAAAACAAGCCAGCCCTCTGGGTTTAAAAATAGAGTGCATGTGCTCCCCAATGAGAACTGCAGTCCACGTCGACACAGCCGCAGGTAGCTGCTAGATGGATTAGCTAGGATCTATTTCTGTTGTTTATCAAGTACTGATCCCTCTCTTGCCATTTCAAAACCGTTGGTATCCACATTGTCTTTGTTCCACTGCAGCAATAATAACTAATGATGTCTCTGTGGTAAATATATTTTGAACTACAATGTATGTAAGGTAAGCACGAAACATGTTCGCTTGAAATGGAAGGGAAACTCTTTCATGATGGTTGCCCCTCAAAAAACAAAGCCTGGGAGTGTCAGTCAAGCCTTCAAAAGAAAATATGTTCAGTCATGATAAACTATTATTAAGATCACATTGCTGAGGAGATGTCCTGTCAAGTAGTGCTTCTCACCCTTTTGGTTTCCTTTAACTTTGTCGATATTTCTATAACTAAGACAATATTCAACCTTCTTTTCTTAGTTTTACCTCTGATGTTTGTAGTTAAAAAAGTATTATGTCAGTTTAATATTGACCAGTGTTTTTCTAATTAATATTATAACTACATAGATCTTAAGGCTTATTAGGGCCTCCCTGGAAGTATTCCAAGGACCCCATTTGGCCCTGGAGCCTGGTAGAGAACCAGTCATCTAGTCATCTAGAACCTTTGAAATATGTTGAAGAGATTAAAAAAGAGAAAAGAAAGTGTGAAGAGAAAGTGTCTGCTGACGGATTTTATAGCTACCACTAAACTCCATTGCTTAATGCTAAAAAGTCATGCAGCAGCATTGTTAGAATGCTTTAGGTCTTAGCGAATATCACCACAGTAGGCTGTCAAAACAGGTGCTATCACATTATGACGATCCTTTAATTCTTGGTTAGGCAGGGTTATTCTGTGCACTTTTGGAAAAAAGTCCTTTAATCCACTGACATTATTCTATCACCTTTGCTTAGATAGGCCATTAAATTGTGTTTAGGTTTAAAAGAAGGTAGTTTGTAATATTTTTCCTTAAAATTTTGCCAAGAATAACTTCATGAAAAGTGTGCACTACAGCCACATGCTTTGAATGCTTTCCATATATACAGTAGGCTTAAAAACAGCAGCTGTAGCATGCAGTACTTTTAAAAGAACATTGTGATAATATTAAAACTGCTCATCAAATCAACTGACACTGCCCATTTTCATGTATGTGATCCTGGACCACAAAACCAGTCATAAATGTCAGTTTTCATCTGAAAGCTGAATAAATAAGTTTTCCAGTGATATATGGTTTGTTAGGATAGGGCAATATTTGATGCAACTATTTGAAAATCTGGAATCTAAGGGTGCAGCAAAAAAAATTAAAATAAATAAATAATGTTTTTGAGAAAATAGCCTTTAAAGTTGTCCAAATGAAGTTCTTAGCAATGCATTTTACTAATCATAAATTAAGTTTTAATATACAGTAAGAAATTTACAAAATATCTTCATGGAACATGATCTTTACTTAACGTTCTAATGATTTTTGGCATAAAAGAAAAATCTATCATTTTGACCCATACAATGTAATTTTGGATATTGCTACAAATATACCCCTTCTACTTAAGACTTTGTGTTCCAGGGTCACATATGTTGTGCAAATTACTGCAGATGAATTGTTCGCATGATACAGAACAAGAGTCAGAGATTATCAGAGAGTTCAAGACACAGAAAATACATAATTACAGAAAACCCAGCACACATCGGGTCAAAGTTCAGGTAACATTTCCTCAACCAACAACTCAAAACATCAAAAGTTGTTAAAAGTCTCTTCTGACTGACAAAAATGTGTTATACACCTATTTGTCAAATAATTATAAACAAAATAAACACTTGCATACCTATTTTTTTAGTTGGCTCTGGCATCCTGATTAAGTGTCCCTACAGGGTTCCAACAAACAGGCATTGTGGGCTCAAACACCAACACCTCTCTTTTAATAGATATCTCCCGCCCCACACCCCCCAAATGTCACACAGTACATGCCCCAAATCATCCTTCCCACCCCTTCACCCATGACCTATGATTGAGCCCACCTTCCATCACCTCCATTGGATGACAGAACTAAAGAAGGTGGATGGAGGATAAGGAAACAGGGACCGGATGTGTTAAATTTAGAGTCTGACTGTAGCAAAGAATCTTCAGATGTTCCCTCCCAATCGTACTGCTTTTTTAGTTTGTTTGTTTGTTTGTTTGCAATGTATTTTTAGCATTTTTGAACAGCCTCTGACCTTCAGGGTGCCACAGCTTTTACATCTGCAGTTTTGTGTTTCGCTTGATATTTTATGTGCTTCTCAGCAAATAAAGAATAGGTTTAAGATGTGTTCCTACTTTCTTAATATACATAAGGCAAAGCACAATTTTAGATGCCTAGCAAAATTTCCATCTAGAATTAATCAAAGAAATCCTTTATAAATCATGGGGTGTTATTGCTTATTCATATCTAAAAAAAGAGAAGCCCCGTGAAAATCTTATTTTGGACAAATAGGCCCAAAGAGAAAGACAGTTAAGATAAAAAAAAAAAACTTCCCCACCAGTGGAGGACCCCTTTCTTCATTCCATCAGTCAAGCATTGCTAAGTTTGACCTTTCTGTCAAGAGTCTAATGAGAATGATGCTTGTCTGGTTCACAAGTAACAGTGTCTGAATTCATTCTGTGAGTTCGAGCTTACAGACAATTCGGTGGGGTCTTTTGTTTCAAACTCATGAAAAGCATCAAATAATTTTTAAATCAAACTAACTTTTTATAAACTTCACTTTCTACTAAACTTTTTTACTGTAAATAAAACATGAATTAATTAAATGTATGTGTCTTTTTTTAAATCCTTCCGAAAGTTGTTTTATAGGGAATGAATATATATATATAACTTTGCGGCTGCTTTCACTTTCTTTCATACTTGAGTCCACCTTTTGACCCTGAGACATAAAGGACACAACTGAACATCAACAACCACTAGCTTTTGATTTATGTATCTTGCCTTGACCTTCATTTTAAAAAATCGGCCGTCCTTTACCTGTGTATTGTAATACACAAACATTCTATCTTGACAGAACCCTATTCACCTACTACTTTTAAGTACACTGTAAGATACAGTTAAAAACTCATAATATGCTTCATTACTTGGCCAAAACGACAGTCCCTTGGTGTCCTTTTGAAACTTTTGTCACTTTCAAAAGTCATATTCTTTTAAATAACTGTGTTTATCAACTGCACGTACAACTGTCCACGAGTTTGATGTGTTGGATAGCCTACCCTTTTGACCACTGTCACACAGGTCTGTCAGCACCTTGTCATTCAAGCATCAGACGGTCACACTAGCTGTTGCATACTGACAACTGCATGGAAGGGTTCATTCAGATAGAGATACGACATGAAAGAAAGTTATTTTCAGTTGTTGTAAAGACTAAGCTATATATTCGCTGTGGGCCCTGCATCTAGATGTAAATTAAGGATTTGCCACATCCGAACCTGTGGCATGCTGTGAGTGCGATTTCAGAGTGATTTCATTGTAAAACATGAACAATTGGACTAATTGGACTCGCAAAGCATTTGTGAATTCACATGAGGTGCTTGACAGAGACGTGTATGATGATCACGATCAACACAAATAAATGAAGCATGCGCACAGACTACGTGGGCTCCGTCACTTCCACTGGCATTCTGTGAGCGGAGGTCTGTGTTGTCTGCCTTCAACAGCTACGAGTAATCTGCACCCTTGTCAAAAAGGTTAGGGTCTGTAGTCTGTCTGGAGTCACGGTCCTAAGATAAGAGCTGGCTGACAGGATCCTTGACCTATAACGAATGCCATGAAATTGCGCGTGGCAACTTTAAGTACAAAACAACAACAAAGAAAGAAAGAAACTTGATTGCAAGTTATCACAAACCATTAATTATTCACATGCTAATAATGTTTATAATAAAAGAAATAGGCAACTGACCCTGTTTTTCTCTTTTTATTTATTTTTTATTAGTGTTATTTTAAACCAAAAAGATTTATTTTCTAATAAAATGTTATAAGCAGACAGATTACACGTAAATGGAAAACAAAAAACAAACAAACAAACAAAAAACTTAATTCTATTAACTGGCTTGTGATTTTGTAAGACTGGTTTAATGGTATAGTTCACCCAAAATGACATTAGAGGTTATACTTCCCTCTAGTGGTCTATGTTTACAAATTTTATCACACACACACACACACACACACACAAACAACGTAAATGTGACAATGTAATCTAATAATATATAACAATATGGAAATAAATCGAGAACTACAAACCCCCGAGTGTTTACAGGTTTTTGACACGTTAGGCTTAACTGTTATATCTTTTTGTTTTGAAAATCTAAATTTAAAGCTAGATGTAAACTTATGTTTAAAATTGTAATGAAAATGTTTAATATAAGCAATTAATTACTTTATCAAAGTATCTTTCGGTATTATACAAATAATTATTGTTGGCATGTTACTTTTATTTTGGAACGAAGGGAGCTTTAACATTTGTCCGGAAGTAGCTATTCGCGTAATCGGCGTAGAAGAAGATCTGATTTGTAAGTAATAAGGCAAGCAGGACAGCCGTGTAAATGATGTAGAGATTAGTCAAACATCATTGACTTCGTGCATGTTCTGTTTCATTGTGATTTCCTTTCAGGTTTTCCGGACACGTTATTGTTGCATCAGATAGTGGAAAATGGCAAGCACAGGAGATATAGGTAAATTTCTCTATTTACTTATTTTACTTTATTGGCAATGTAACAGTCGTTATGTACGCTGTAGAACATTAACGCGTGGTTTTCCTGTAGAGGCCTATTTTGTGATTCATTAGTGCAGGTTCTATTTAAACCTGCAGCTGTTACAGGAGGTTTTTCACTATTTATTATGTTGAGGTAACGTTACTGTTCGTAACATAAACATGTGATGTTAGATATGGCAACATGCTTGAGTCTCTCCTATTCATATGTGATTGTCACATTGTTAGATTAGCTACACTGTTTTGACAGCTAAGCTGAAATCATACTGTAAGGAATTAATTAATTTCATATAGGAATGGGAATCAAATAGAATTCGTATCCTTAACCTTTTATATTATACTGGTAGCATTTGTAGGTCTTTTAGTGGAAGAAAGGAAGTCTGTTGTGAGATGGTAAGACCATTATGAGATTAAAAACCGATAACAACAAATAATGTTACACACACACACACACACAGAGAGAGGTATATGCTGTATAATACTAATAAGCTGTTCAGTAAATGAGTCAGATGTATTCAGCCTCGACTGATTCATAGGTGATTTTGATTTAATAAAGAACAGGTTTATAACAGGTTTCACTTTCTTTTGCACATCACGTACATTTCTCAGAATTTTATCATGCATTTTTATCATATTTTAACAGCATGTTAATAAGTGTTTTTTTAATACTATTATAGTATTTATTCATATTTCAAATAGTTTTATTGTTTATTGTAGTTTAAGTTTTAAAGGTTTTGTTATGTGCTTTCATAATTTTTATTTGTTTTAATATTTTTATTTTTAAAAAATGTTCATTTTTATTTCCATTTTAGTCATTTAAGTACTTTTCAGTTGCCTAATATTTATATCTTATTTTATTTCAGCTTTATTTCAATTAACAAAAAATATATATTTGTAAATTTTTGTTAACGGTAACAATTTTAACAGCCCTTCGCAGGTTTATTTGCGCTCTTTGAGTCTGCCTTAACATATTTTATTGCTCTCTATATGTCTTATTGGCTTAAACAATGTATGGAATCTACCCTCAGTTATGAAATGAATTGGCATTATGAGAGCTGTCATTGTATCACAATTGTGTGTTAGCTGATTATTACAGCTTATGTTTCAGAGAAATGAGGCTAGAGAGGATTACAGGTGTCATCACAGTCATTCTCCATGGGCCCTTAGCTCGTTTCTAATGTCTGCTCGTCTATGTGTTTATGTGTGTCTATGCCCTTTTGTTTTCCCAGCCTTTGATTATGGCTTCTTACTGCGCGTAAGTGAGGATGCTCGCAGGGTTGAGGCTCTGAATGAGTACTTGAGCAGTCGCAGTTACCTGGCTGGCTACGGGCCTTCGCAGGCGGATGCAGAAGCCTTTGCGCTTCTATGCGGGCCTCCACCTGAGTGCCATGTCCACGCCCTGCGCTGGTACAAACATATAGCCGCCCTGAAGCCCCAAACGAATGACCAGACCCCAGAATGCAGCAGTGAGTAGACAGAACTCCCCCGTTGTAGTCAGGGTGCATGAACATAGGTTGTAGCTACTGTAAGTGTACTTTGAGTTGGTGGTTTCTGTGCTGAGGACATTTGCAGTATGAGTTGCATGAGATTGAGGGTGTGGGTAGTTTGATTTGTCAATTAGCATACATGAGCTGAAGCGTTGACAGGAATCTGACAAGGAATGTACAGTCATAACAAGATGATCACTTCTCAGGTTTGTTTTGGACGGGACTAGAATGGGTTGAGATATAGTTGACTGATAGACACTGAGGTGTTTGTGGTTTTTAATAGTTCTTTCACTAGATGCAATGTTCAGTGGCTTTGTTTGCATATTGTTTGTTTTACTTTCACACTGTGTATGTGTTACATTCATTTATACATGTCTTATGTTTTCTATGACAAAAAAAAAGAATACCCTCTTATAATTGTGAAGCAGGTGTGCACAAACAACTATTTCCCAGGATGCACCTGTTGTTCAGTTTACTGATTGGATATTGTAAATGAAACTGTAAAAGTGACTCATTTTTATACTCAACGAAGTCAACAAAATGCCTCTTGCTTTTCAGCAAAGGGAAAGCGGGTGCAGCCACCATGGTCTCCGCCAGAAGGCACAGACGTTTCAAAGCTGCGTCTTTACAACAGCCTCACACGGACCAAGGTACGGTAAAGATAAACAACATGGCCTAAACATTACTAAATCTACAACTGTCTATACGTTATATTACTGTAGTATTGATAGCTAAAAACATAATCAAATTAGCCCAAGTATTTAAAAAAAAAAAACTACTTACAAATGAGGATTTTTTTTATTCAGCGAGCATGCACATAATTGATCTAATGTGATTTTTTTTTTTTTAAATTTGTAATAATATTTCACAGTATAATTGTTTTCACTGTATTTTGTTATCATATTTACTGAATGATCAAAATATTTCAGACTTCTTTCATAAACTTATGTGTGCTGTTTTATGATACTAAATTGTTCAGATCGTTCATATCCGTCTTGTTTTGTGCATTATAGGAGGTGTTTGTACCACAGAGAGGCAACAGGGTTTTGTGGTACTGCTGCGGCCCCACGGTGTATGATGCTTCTCACATGGGTCATGCCAGGTGACATATTGCCCATCCATTCATAGTGTTTCTTTGTTTTCAGTGTGCCCCAGCTCACACAGCTAGACACAGCACAACAACACTCAATGAAAAGGCTGAAGCAGACATTAAGCTTTCTATCCAGGGTCAGAATTTGTTAGTTGTGTATTTGAAGCTGTAAATTAAATCACAAAAAACTATTGTGTTGGAATATGGTTCAATGAGCGTAGGTAAAAAAAGACAAAATATACACATTTCCATCCAAGGCTCACACAGCATTTATGAGGTATCAGTTCTTTGTATTTCACAAGGATTCAATGTTTTTTTTTCTTTCTTTCAGGTCCTACATTTCATTTGACATACTGCGGAGAATACTGAAGGATTATTTCAAATATGATGTCTTCTACTGTATGAACATCACAGATATTGATGACAAAGTAAGAGCAGTGTTTGCGCAGAGTCTGAATGTGGTTGACCTTAAGCTTTTCAATTCTTTATAACCTAATACCTCATGCTTTTGCTCATATGAAATGGCTGCTTTAATTCTGAAGGCCATATGTGGTACAGTGTTCACAAGATCCAATCATTAGTCTGACCTCTTTGTTTCAGATCATCAAAAGAGCCCGACAGAACTACCTTCTGGAGCAGTACAGAGAGAAGAAGCCCAGTCCCTCACAGATACTGCAGGATGTGTTAACGGCCCAAACGGTGAGGGTATCACTCATACAGTGGACGTTTTGGTCCAAATGAATCCTGTTATTATATAAGCAGACGTGTGGGGTTTAAAGCCTGTATGAGTTAGCTTTACTGTGGAACTCAAAACATGCTGATTTCTTTAGCATTTGTATGTTTCAGATGGTGAGAGTACCAATTTAAAGAACCATTGTAATCAAAATGATCTATCCTTGCACATAATTATTAAAAAAAAAAAGGTTTTTGTAATTTTTAATCTGTACCATTAACATACCCTCTTCTTTTGCATTTCCTAGCATAGAAAATTAAGTTTCAGTCATTCCCTTCCAGCAACCTGTGCATGAAACGATTGTAGAATTAGCCAGTGTCTATGAGAAGCTTTTTATTCAGATATGCATCACTATAGACCTTAGTCATGTTAGAGACCCTGTGGGGGATGGACTTATAGGTCTTATTTAGTCTTTAGTTATTTATGTCCTGTATATTTGCTCTAACTGATGCGATTAAAAATAAAATCTTCTTCTAATAGTTCAGGTCTGTCTTTAGTTTTCACACAACTTACGTGTGACATGGTTGCTTTCACAATAGCAAGATAATAAAGATTTATACAATATCCTGAAGTACTGAAAGAGCTGCCATTAAGTAATGAAATAAGTAATTTTGCTGAAAAGATTTAAGCAGCTCTGAAAACCAAATGGAAGCAAGACCACCTCAAACATGCAAGACTGTTGGTTACTGGCCTTCACAAACATGTTTTCATTGCTTTTATCTCTTTCCCCATCACCGTGCTTTAATGTAATTTGGTTTTATTGTGTTTAGCCGTTTAAAGCCAAGCTTGCTGAGACTACTGACCCAGATAAGAAACAGATGCTGGAGAGGCTGGATGCAGCAGTGGAAGCTGCTCTGGGTCCCCTGCAGGTGGCAGTGCAGAGCAATGCTGCAGACGATACACTCCAGAATCAGGCACAGGTGAATTATTTGAGCAGCTTTTTAAAAACACTTAATGTGACCTAGTTAGATCAGGGCTGTATGAGGCATGCTGTTCTAAATTCTTTGACTGATGTCATTTAGTGACACATCAATTAACATTGTATTTCATGAGATCATTAGAATTAATGGCTTGGTTCTGAAACTAACTGGTTTGTTCTTAATGGTTTTCATTTTTAGGTCTTATTGGAGGACGCTAAGGATCTCTTGTCAGATTGGTTAGACACCCAATTTGGGAGCCAAGTGACAGAAAACTCAATCTTCTCTTTGTTGCCAAAGTACTGGGAGGGAGAGTACCACAAAGATATGGAAGCCCTAAATGTGAGTCAACTAATATAGATGAGTAAATTAATAGCTTGAAAGCGACCCAACTTATATGTATATACCCATACTTTTCAAAAAATGTAGGGTCAGTAATTTTTTATGTTCTTAAAAGAAGTCTAATGAAAAGCAGGCAACAAATTAATATTGTTCAACATATTTTTACAGAAAATATTAACATGTAACACACTGTAATTGTTAACATTTTCATAAGTAATTTAATTAAATTTTTTCTTAGTAAGTGTAACGGAGTATGGTTACATTTATTTTATAATTAAATTACGTTATGCAGTTACAAGTAAAAAGTTACTCCCCAAACACTATGTTATTATGTAGTGTATATGTTGTGATGCAAGTTCTTACCAGTGTTAAAACATGTTAAGTCAGCAGTGATGAAAGCCTGTGGTGTCTTTGATTGGCAGGTCCTCGCTCCTGATGTTCTCACGCGGGTCAGCGAGTACGTTCCAGAGATTGTGGCATTTGTCAAAAGAATTGTGGACAATGGTTATGGGTAGGAATAGAGCTGTCTTCTTTCTAGATTGATAATTTTTTTTAGTATTTCATGATCGAAATATAAACACTACTTTCAGAGAATGTCTAAGAATGAATTTCTGCCCTTTTCTCACAAGGTACGAGTCAAATGGATCGGTATATTTTGACACAGCAAAGTTTGATACCTGCCCTGCTCACTCTTATGCCAAACTGGTACCAGAAGCTGTTGGGGATCAGAAGGCCCTTCAAGAAGGAGAAGGTACAGGCATAAATTGCAATACGTCATTTAAAATGATTAAAATGATCCACTATGTAATCCAGAACTGTAATACAGTTGTATTGATGAACACCAATAGGGCAGAGTTACTAGATAATTCATATTTCTCAATAATAATCTGGGGAGTGGATACAACAAGCCAGAATTATATCCATTGTTTTTTTTTTCTTCTTCTTCTTTTTTAATGTTCACCTGGTCATTGTATGTTTGTTTGGGTTTTTTCTAATGAATACATGCCTCTTTTACTTTTTGTAGGAGACTTGAGTATCTCAGCAGACAGACTCAGTGAAAAGAGATCACAGAATGACTTTGCACTGTGGAAGGCCTCCAAGCCTGGAGAACCATCTTGGGACTCCCCTTGGGGAAAGGTGAGGAAGTACAAATCAGGAAAACATGCACAGATGAACATGCCGTAAAATGCCTCCATGGTTGGCTGCTTAGTAATTTTAATATAAAGCAACAAGGTTTTAAATGCATTGGGTAATGTTTGTGAGTTCAATATCCAAAATGATATTGGGGATGTTAAAGGGGAGACCTGGATGGCATATTGAGTGCTCCGCCATGGCTGGATCCATTTTGGGAGAGTCTATGGATATCCACGGAGGAGGTTTTGACTTGCGCTTTCCTCATCATGACAATGAATTGGCGCAGTCTGAGGTGAGAAAATTACAATGTGCTCATATAAAAAATGTTTAAAAGCCGTTGTTGAAAAGCTATTATTAGAATCCTGTTCAATATTCAGTACAGGTTAATGCAGCATTCATGTCACTTTGGAATTACCATAATTGCAAGTTTCCGACTAGTTAAATCATTCATGTCTTTGTCAAACTTGTAATTAAAACACACATTTCTGCTTGATATGCACATTATTATAGTCACTGTGCATTTTTTTCTTATTTTGCAAGAGCATATAGAAGTGACATGATGCAGTCATTAAATATTTCGCTGTCATCAACTACAAAGGATATATTTTGGCATTTTGAGCATTGCCATGTAAATAGTTATTATACAGTCTAGTTATTATTAAATCTGAAAACTGATAATAAAGAACTTGGTCCTGTCCCTGGATTGCTGTGTGCCAATGTTTTTTTTATTTTTATTTTTTTTTTTTTTTGAACAGGCATACTTTGAGAATGATCACTGGGTACGATATTTCTTACACACGGGTCACCTGACCATCGCCGGATGCAAGATGTCCAAATCTCTAAAGAACTTTATCACTATCAAAGATGCCCTGGCCAAACATACGGGTAATTACATTACAACTATACTATTATAATATAAGTATCGCTCTTACATATTTAGACATCTGCATATGGGTCAAAGGCTTGATGCTCTTTTTAAATGAAATTATTTGACTTTAAATAAACTGTATGTTTTCAATATCAAAATTATTTAAAGATTGTTATTGTTGTTCTTTGAAGGGTTTAAAAAAAGAACCCCCTAAGACCCTCATGAGTGTGTGTCAAGGTCTTTGTAATACTTGAGAAATATTACACACTTTGTCCTTTTATATGAAAGGGCATGTTTTATTCAAGCCAAATTGAGTATGTTTATTAAGTAATGTTCTGTGTCTTCAAGGTGCAAGGAAGGGATTTTTTTCTAGGTGGATATACTACTTAGTCATCTTTTCATCATTGTTGCAAAGATATCAAGACCTTGGCACATAAAATATTTGTATCATTCCTTTTCTCAAACATCCTTGTTTGTCATTGACCTATGGGAGTTTCTGTGGTGTATATACAGTACTGCGCAAAGTCTTAGGCCACTAGTATTTTCACCAACATAAAAAACAAACAAAAAAAGGTTTTAAGTCAGTTATTTCTATCTTTTGCGGTAGCAAAATATCAGTTTACATTTCCAAACATTATTTTTGTCATTA
>JAUMHE010000053.1:10368597-10411187 GCA_032359235.1 Enteromius mattozi | reverse complement strand
CTGTTGTCAGACAATAATCTCACTGCATTATTACAATTAATGACAAAAATAATGTTTGGAAATGTAAACTGATATTTTGCTACCGCAAATGATTGAAATAACCGACTTAAAACCTTTTTTTTGTTTTGTTTTGTTTTGTTGTTGGTGAAAATACTAGTGGCCTAAGACTTTTGCACAGTACTGTATATTTGTGTTTGTGTGGTCATTTATTCTGCCATGCACATTTATTAACTAAAAAAAGAGGTTTTGACATTGTGCAATTGTGCTTTATTTCCTTTTAGCAAGACAGCTTCGTTTGGCCTTTCTGATGCATTCGTGGAAAGACACATTGGACTATTCCAACAACACAATGGAGTCAGCCATCCAATATGAGAGATTCATAAACGTAAGTGAGAAACCAGGAAGAGGCAGCGGGGAAGAAAAGTACCCAAAATTCACAGTCTGTCCAAATTTAATATCTGCCACTTATCAGCATACAGAATCCTCATGAGTGCACAATAGGCTTATCTAGATTCCTTCAAGAACCCAGAAGGTCGGAGAATAGTGCGTGTCCTTCAGGGCACATTAATTCTGTCTTGCGCTTCTTTCCACCTATCAATTACTCTGTCACCACGGAATATAACATGGGGCAGAGTTCCAAATTTGCCTGAAACACACAGGCAGCCATTAGCATGGGAAATATGTGAAGGTTACCTATGACTGACCTACACGCTATATATATATTTTTTTTTAGACTAGCTTTACACAAACTTGAGGTTAGGATCTTAATGAGACACAGGGTTTTTCTCTCTACCCCAGTGCACCTCCAAAGGCTGTACTTGAGTTAAAATGGAGACGGCTTATTAGACGGTGATGCAATAATACTGCAATTCCCTCAGCAGAATTTGGCTGAAATGTAACTGGAGATGAATAGAGGTTCTGAGGTCCCAAATTAGAAGTAAAAGCTGTAAATATTCAAACAAACTACATTAAAAAGCTGAGCGTAGTGTTGGTGTAATGTAGCGTGGGAAATGTTGCACACGTGGTTAACACAAAAACAGTATTTTAAGAGTAGTCTAGCAGTAGCAGCATTTTTTATGTTTATATTTTCCAAACACTTTAAGAAAATATTTATGAACTATGCTAAAATGTATTTATGATCATGCAGTCACAAATTCACTACCCTTACACCTTGAAGCAATAGGGATACGCTGTATAAAATATATATATATATATATATATATATATATATATATATATTGTGTACATTATTGTGTATTGTCTGAATATGTTAACCGTTAATTTGATAAAATATTTAATTCAACAATTTCAAGGAAAATGCTCAATAAAAATACAAAACATCTGTGGGTGGTTGTTTATTAAAGCAGAATATATATTGTCAAGTTTCGGGGTTGGTAAGATTTTTCTTCTAAAAGGAAAGTAATAATTTTGTTTAGCAAGGACGGAATAAGTTGATCAAAATGAGGACTTTTTAAATTATTACTTTTTCAAATGAATGCTGTTCCTTTGAAATATTCTTAGCCTGAAACATGCCACATAACATACCAACCCCAAATGTTTGAATGGTTTCCAAGCTTGTATTATAAGCATATAACTTAAAATTAAATACTCTTTTAAGAGAGCAAATGAAAAGTCCTTCATGACTATTTTTATGTTTGCTGATCGAATTTCGTTTCCACAGGAGTTCTTCCTAAATGTTAAAGATATTCTGAGGAGCCCAACAGACATCACTGGCCAGTTTGAGAAATGGGAAGCTGAGGAGATCGAACTAAACAAAAGGTGACACATATTTCCTTAAGACTACATTGTCTGCCTCATAAAAATAAAGCTCTATCACTCATTACAGTCATTTGTGTGTTTGTGTAGCTTCTATGAGAAGAAAACATCAGTTCATGAGGCGCTGTGTGACAACATAGACACTCGTTCAGCTCTGGAAGAGATAAGGGCTCTTGTTGGTCAGAGTAACACCTACATGGCTGCCAGAAGGAGTGCAAAACTACCACCTAACCGCATGCTGCTGCAAAGCATTGCCCTGTACTTGACCGACATGCTTAAGGTAGCTAGACAAAAAAAGCAGTTATATACAGCTTGACTTTGGAAATAATTGATACCTGGATGCAACAAGAGAACGCTTGTTTCTCTGTTATCTCTAACATTCTTCACTCGGATTGCTACAATGAATAAGTTGAGATTTAGAGACAGAAACTGAAACACAGAAGTGCTTGCTAAAACTCTTTTCTGCTTTGACAGACTTTTGGAGCGATTGAAGGAGCTGAGCCCATTGGCTTCCCTGTTGGAGGAAACGGAGAGAGTGCTGATGTAAGCAACACCACTCAGATCATGTTTGATTCATCAAAGGTTTCCTTTTCATTTCTGTTACAAAGCCAGAGTTGTGAAGACACGTCATTAAAGATTCAATATAATAATGCTTTTTTGTGGATTGTTGTCCTCCGTCATTAAACTCTTCTTAATCTTTTAATTTCTGTTTCAGCTCGAGAACACAGTCATGCCCTATTTGTCAGTGCTGTCGGATTTCAGGGAAGAAGTCAGAAAAATTGCAAGAGAGAAGAAAGGTAAATCTCTCGGGATGTTTAATTTATTAATATTTTACAGCAAAGACCTACAATGTGTACTCAAGTCATTTAGTTTGTTCTAATTTATTTCTTTGTAAGATTTTTTTCTTTTTTTTATGGGTGTTGTTATAGCTGTACCTCCAACAGACATCTGCATACAATACGGATTGCGCTTTTTACACACAAAAGAGAATTCATTAGGGAAATGTGTTTGTTTTCCAGTGACAGAATTGCTGCGGCTGTGTGACGAAGTGCGTGATGATACTTTACCTGAACTGGGTGTCCGACTAGAGGATCGTGATGGTAAATGAAAGATACAGAGATTTTATTAATAATAATAATAATAATAATACATTTTATTTATATAGCACTTTTCATACATTTGTATGTAGCTCAAAGTGCTTTACAGAGAGCAAACAAACAACCAAAGAGAACAATAAAAGCCAGCAATAAGGACAAGAATAATACAAATTAAAAAATGACAGCAATTTAAAATCAATAAAAATAGGAAATAATGAAAATAATAAAAAGGTCTAGCAATGACAAATCAGCCAACCACTAGATGCACCATGTCAGCCAGGAGGTGCCCTGCAAATCTATCCGATGCAAGATCAGCACCGCCCTAACTAAAAGCCAGAGTATAAAAATATGTTTTTAACTGCTTTTTAAAAATATTAAGGGAGGAGGCATGATGAATATTTATGGGCAGCTTGTTCCAAGTCTTAGGAGCATGAAAACAAAATGCTGCTTGTCCATATTTCTTATATTTTGCCTTTGGGATGTTTAGCAAGGTGGAGCATGATGATCTTAAGGGTCTATTTGGAATATACTCGGTTAGACACTCTGAAATATATGAAGGTGCTTGTGAGTAACAACTCTTGCAGCTGCATTTTGAACAAGCTGTAGTCTTTCAATTGTTTTTTTAGGCAGTCCTGTGAAGAGTGCATTACAGTAATCTAAACGTGAGAAGATAAAAGCATGAGTCAGCTTCTTAGCATTGTCCAGATTAAGAAATGGTCTTACACGAGCTATATTTCTGAGGTGGAAGAAGGCAGTTTTCACAACATTGTCAATGTGTGCCCAATGTAAACCCTGAATTGTCATGGAAAATGACTGTTTTTTGCTGTTTTTTGTTTCTTAAGGACTTCCCACGTCTGTGAAATTGGTGGACAAAGAAACACTTTTGAAGGAGAGAGAAGAAAAGAAGAAGGTAATTGCAGAATCCATCTGCATGGCAGTATATCTCTACTTGATTTATTTGATGTCAGTGGTGTAGATTTTGTATCTCGTTTCACATATAGTACTGCAAGAGATGTGCTGGTCTGCGGTACACCTTAAGTTAAAATTAGTCATTAATCAGATCAGAATTATCTCTCCAGCAGGGTAAGGTGATCTGTTCCTTCTGTCAATGGAAAAAAGTTTCTTAGCATATCAGGCATCACAAAAGAAATGATTCAAATGCAAACCAGGTCATGAAAAATGTATTTAGGCCTTTCGAGCTTGTCAGTGTAAATGACGTCTTTAGAGTGAATTGTAAGGACTCAAGTTGCACCGGTTTATTGTTGTACCTTCTTTAAATTACTCCTTTGAGCCTTGTATGCACGCTTACTGCTCCGGACACATTCTGCAGATCAGTCATGATCCACCTGAGATGCTCGCAGCAAATAGTGTTTCTAAAAATAAGGAGACTTGTCTGTTGGTTTATGAGTTTGGGGTCTGTAAAAATATTTCAAAAGGCTTATTTTGCATTTATTTGATCAAATTTACAGTAAAACAGCAATATTATAAAATATAATAGTTTTAAAATGACTTATTCTATTTTTATGTATTTAATATGTCATTTATTCCTTTGATGGAAGAGATAAGTACAGTTTGATGATGTAAACAGCTGTTTTTGTGGAAAGCGTGATAGGTTTTATTCTGGATTTTTGGAATTTAAAAAGAACAGAATTTATTTGAAATGGAAATCTTTTGTAACATAAGTCTTTTAACTGTCATTTTTGATCAATGTAATGCATCCTTGTTGAACAAAAGTATTAAATTCCTTTTTTTATGTTACATTAAAAGATCCTATTATTATTTATATTGCTATTTCATGTTAATGTAAATTTGTACATTAACAATTTTTGTTTATTCTTTAATGTTTCAAGATGGAAGATGAAAAGAAAAAGAAAAAGGAGGAGGCTGCAAGGAAGAAACAAGAACAAGAGGTGATTAGAAGAATGGCAGAACCCCCCTGACACACTTATTATTTAGTCACTCTTTATTTGAAAAGCCTCTCATGTATATAAATAGTTTTAAACACATTAAGAGTATATTCTTGTTAGAGCTTCATTATTATTTGTACTATAAATATTTGTATATTGTATGTTTATAGATGGCAAAGTTGGCAAAAATGAAGGTTAAACCCAGTGAAATGTTCCGGTCAGAAACTGACAAGTACTCCACCTTTGATGAAACGGTAATGCAAACCATTCAGTCTTCTTGTTTCATAAGATACACTCTTTTATGTCACACTACTGTATGTTGGATCCATTTCAAGGTGATTATTGGTCTATAGGGGATGGATGAGTCCTTATGAATTTTTAATTATTTGGTCATATTTATTTAGAAAAGCTAACATGTCTGTTCTTTGCTTATACAGGGCTTCCCAACTCATAATGCTGAGGGATTGGAGCTCAGTAAAGGACTGACCAAAAAGCTTCGCAAGCTTTACGAGGCTCAAGAGAAGCTGTATAATGAATACCTCCAGGCGACCCAGAACGGGAGCTGAGAACATGTGTTAAGTCTGATGTGATCTGCCATCCGCCCATACTGTCTGTTGTGAACTTGTCTTGTGTATGCGAAAAGGCAGCAAAACTTAAAGACCTCATCTGTGAGTTTTGGCTCTTAACTTTGGCAAGGTTTTGCCAAATCCTTCTGGTTATGGTTGGAAGGTCATTGTTTTTTGATGCTCTGCAATCATGACTTTGAGGGATATTTTATGAGTATGATATTAAGGGTAAATTATGTGCTTTTTGCACACATAGAACAAAGATGCAAGTATATCAGAACTTTTCTAATGTGGGTTTGGTGGTTTATATGAAGTATGCAGGAAATATTAAGCCGTTATTGTGGAAATGGATCAAACATTTAATGTTTTCATTATTGATATAAAGTCCGGCTGGTCAAAGAGGTGTTTTCTCCAAAACACTCTTTACACATCAGCTATTGATAAATATGATTCCTCCAGAATCAAAATATCTCAGATGATACAGGAATGAAGGGACTTCAGGTTTGTAGGTTTATGACAAAAGGAAAAACAGAGGCATACATAGGAGCACCAATTATTGCTAGTATTAACCTTTATAAGAACATGAAATACCAAAATAAAGAAAGTTTTGAATAATGTGTGATGTTAATTTATTTCTAACTTATTTCTGCAAAGGTTGCCATAAAGAAAAATGTTGTTCATATAGTTGTAGGCCTAGTAATACTGTGCAAACAACTAAATATATTTAGTTTACGATCATCTGCACAGAGCTTTAGAAAAGCCTTGTGAATTTATCGCACAGAATAATTGTTTTTTTTTTATGAATCGTATGGAATCGATACAAATGTTTTTAGAGTGAACCGAGTCAATACTGACTGACTCGGCCCAATTCGCACAATGTAACTTTTATACCAGTTTAGCAGCAATGTTACAAATAACGCATGCTTGTAATGTATTATTAACACATGCAGTATATTTTAAAGAGATAAAATTATTTTTGTATTATTTGATGTAAATGTGTCTTATTCGATGTTGCAATCAATTAAAATAGCCTAAACCGTTTTACTGAAAGTTTTAGGGGATGTAGAATGCTATTTACTTAAGTCGGGAACTGTATAATAATATAATTTCAATAGGGCACAAAAGATTCGCCTATGTACGAATCATTTAAGAGAATCGGTTCTTTTGAACAACATGTCAAAGAACTGATTCAACCCGGTGAAGTATTTTGGCTGAGGCGGAGTATTATTGGACCAATGCACTTCAGCTTTACTGCCGAGTCCATTCAGCTGAACAACACCCGCTGATTCAGGTAAGAAAAGCAATCTCCCTAAATAAAATATTACTTTCTACTTTGCATTTTACCATAAAATACATATTATTAACGTTAGTATCAACGTCAAGCAGAGTAGATTATTTTTCCATGGCTGTAAATGTATGATATTAGTGTGCTATTTTTGCTCTCACTGCATGTCATCTTTGTTTTGATAAAGTTGCGAGTGACTATTACAAATTGTTACAGCTTACAGGCCAGTTAGTAAACTATTACCCTGTAACCTGTTAACCGCATCAGAAATGGTCCCAGCTCATACCCGCAGTGTGAAGGTCTGTTAGCCTGCTAGCCTGTGACATTTATACTTCACCCTTCTTCAGTGTTGGTTTGGAGATCTTCCAGTGTCCGCCTTCTGTCGCTGTTATGACCCCCTCCATCACCTGTGCTGAACTGGTGGTTGTGGAGATTATGGGATCTGATTTAATCTGTTATGATCTGGATGCGGCTAGTTTAGCGTGTTAACGTTAGCTGCTAACGTTAGCGAGAGTGTGTATCTCTGATGGGCGTCAACATAAACACATCTGTTTTGGACCTTTATTTTGAGCTGCTGATTTTTATCTTTGCAGTTTTGCTGTTTGCTTAACATTATAAATGTAAACGTATCGATTCTTGGGAATAAGTAATGATTGACCTTCTCATACAAGCATTTACTACAGTGAGCAAAGTTTCCCCCAAAAGAGTAAATTAATAAAACATGGATTTGGGTTCTTTTTAAAGTTTTTAAAATCTTAAGTTACTTGTTGTTGTTGTTGTTATTATTATTAGGCTATTACTATTATTGTTTATTAGAATTTATATTAAAATCAAATATGTGTTCATTTTTATTATATATGTATTACTAGATTTATCATAGCAATATAATAACGATTCAGCGGTAACTATGGAACTACCATGTTAAATGTCTATCTTGTGGCTTTTGATTTGAAAAATATAATAATAATAATAAAACCAAATCAAATATGAAGCAAACACAACTAACAAAGTCCGTGAAATACTAGTTCTTTCAATGTATTGATTGAAAAACTGGATTCCACATTGGTTTTTATAGTTAAAATGATTAATTTTGGGGAGCAGTTATTTTCCCTAATTATAATTTAGGTTCATTACACTGTCGTTTTGGTTGTGCAAAGCATCCTCTGTTTTTAATATGAATGCATTTTAAAATAAATATGATTGCAAGTTAATGAAAAATGAAGAAATAAAAACTGATTGGAAAGTTCATTAACGCATGTGATTTTGTCTTTACCAATAGAAAAATAAAAGTTCTTTTAGACAAGCTGAAGTTGTATGTTTTGTGTTTTTCACAGAATATTTGAGCTGTGGTATCAAAATGGATGCTGACAATGAAGCCAAAGGTATAGAAACTATGAATTCCTGCTACCCTCTTTGACAAGCAACCTTGCATTTTTCCCATGAGCTATATCTTGTACAGTCTGTATAGCTTTTGAAATGCTGACACATTTATGAGCTGGCTGAGAACATTATTTTAGATTGACTTTTAATTTATTTGTTTTGATTCAGGGTGCTTCTCAAACAAAAGCCGGTATAATGTTTCAGTGTAAAAGTTTCATGAAGTTCAGCACATCACTGCTACCAAGGATTTAATGGAAAAGATTGTCTAATAGGCTCTTTTGAAAAATTTGTGCAACTCAAAGGAATATCAAAGGTGAAGCAATAGTGCTGCTGAATGTTATGCATTCTTTAAGACGGATGTCTGTTTGTGGAAAGCACTTTTTTTTTCTTCTTCTTCTTCTTCTTCTTCTTTTTTTTGCTGGTGATTGCATGTTATTTTCAGGTAAGGTGAGCGACCAGGTGATGCAGAACCCACAAACGTTGGCAGCTCTTCAGGACAAAATAGACAGTGTCTCACATAGTGCTTCCATCATGGACAGGTAAGGAAGACGAAACAACCAAATATCACTGGGTCATGGCATAGTCAGTGTCACATTTTTATTGTTTATTATCTTGAGAAAACTATTTCCTAACTGGATATGTCTCATATTTCCTGTGTGGAATTTTAAAACTGGATATAGCATTTTTATTGTTTCTCATGTTACGTAGAGAGGCAAACTTATCGGTGTAATATAACCGTCCGTCTAAGGGGACAGCTCTAGTCAGACCATCTGCCTGGAACTTAAAATCTGTCTGCATGTCAGGATATAACATAAAAGTCAGTCCTGTTGTGTGTATCTATGTATGTCTTTGTGTGTGTCAGCTTGACGATGCCCAGAGAGAGGTCACTCACCCGCGAAGGCTAATTAGCTCTCTGAGTTTGGCTGTAGTTGTAGTGGTCATGAAAATGATGACACAGACAACAAGACCAAACATAAGGCTTGTGGAAAGGGTGCTGGCTAGAGAGCCACTTTTATTTTCAAACCAACTAAAACACATTCAGTGTTTGGAGCGCACACTCTATAATAACATCTTTGAGTTATCAGAGGTTAAGCACTTTTCACGATGTGATATGAACAGGGATCTTGTATCTCATGCTCTTACTTCAAACCCATCTGTTGACCCCAGAGAGCAGGGAAATGCACAGGTCCAGCTGTGCAATACCGGACCCCATCTGCTCATATAATGACTTCCTTCTCTTTCTCTTCCAACTACTTACCAGCTTACCAAAGTCTGTGAAAAGAAGAGTCAATGCCTTAAAGAATCTTCAGGTTAACAGCACGCACATCGAAGCCAGGTTTTACAAGGAGGTGCATGAGCTGGAGAGAAAGTACAGCGCTCTTTATCAGCCGTTATTTGACAAAGTGAGTTGGGTTTGTGTTTGTGCATCTGCATCTGCATCTGAACTGTTTTCACCATTGATAATAACAAGGAATATTTGTTTAGCACCAAATCACATTTTAAGATGATTTCTGAAGGGTCACGTGACGGATCTGAATATTCAGCTTTGCCATCACATGAATAAGTAGAATACAGAATGAAATAGAAAACAATTATTTTACAAAAATATGAAGTTTTTATTTATTTTTTTATTCTTGATCAAATGTTTGTATGTGTAAATGTAAAAAACACCAAACAAAAACATGAAACCTCTTACAGATTTCAAACTTTTGATTGATTATGGTCTCAGTTGGTGCTTGTAGCTTATGTAGTGTTGAAGATGGGTCCAAGTATGAAAATGAAAGATGAGGCTGCATTGTGTCTGTCTGAAGCAGACCTTGGATTTTCCATAAACAGAGCTCTCAGGTTAATGGCGGAGAAAACAAGTGAAGAGAAAATTTGGGGAATTCAGAAGTGATGCACTCTTAAAGACACTTCATCCAAACCAGGAGAATGCAATAGTTTTAGAAAGTCCCTGAAAGAGAAAAAAAGTTGAAATCAATCTGTTGATTCTGCCAAACCTGCACTTCTTTGACAGGGCTGCTACACAAAAGAAAGAGAGGTACTTGTGCAAACTAAATAAAATTAAATCTAAGACTGCTGCAGTCATTGCATACTTTGTATGTGCTAGACTTTGTTTGTTCTATTTTATTTTTATTTATATATTTACCTTTTTAGAATATAAAAGATCAAGAATTTGTTTGATAAATAAGATCTGATTGGGGGGAAAAAAAAAGCTCGAAATTCTTGACATGTAGTTAAACATTATTTGTACTGTGTACAGTGTCTGTTCTGTAGGTTTCAGTAACGCTCCAAAGCACAGAAAATCTCTTGAGCTCAGTGTGAAAGCTCCTCTCATTTGACTGGACGGGTAATATGATATTCTTTCACAAGTGAGCTTTTTGTGTGCTTCCAGAGAAGAAACATTGTCTCTGGAGAAGTGGAACCCACTGATGAGGAGTGTGAATGGCAGAGTGACCATGAGGAGGAAGCAGCATTAACAGTGAGTATCATCTGTGCACTACGCATTGATATCAGACAGAAGAGCAGCAGTCTAAAGGAAACCTTTCTTTTTCAGGAAGATCTAAAGAAAAAAGCTGCTATAGAGGAAAAGACAGAAGATGCTAATGAGGAGAAGCCCAAAGGAATTCCAGAGTTTTGGCTCACCATATTCCGGAGTGTGGACATGTTGAGCGATATGCTGCAGGTGAACCAGCAGAACATTAGATACCCAGCGTAGACCTTGTCCTCTGTAGCCTTGGCTATTCATTTATGAATAATGATTATTTAGTGTTTTCTTTTGCCCTGTAACCTTGTACAGACAAAATGCAACTTTATATTATATCAATGTGAATACAGTTATATATTTATTAAATTAGTATGAATACAGGTTCATGAAAAGGCAGTGTAATGTTTGAAATGAGAAAAGAGAATCTGTGCTGTCCATAATGCTCTCTTTCTTAACAGGAGCATGATGAACCAATACTTAAGCATCTTCAAGATATTAAAGTGATATTTTCTGGTCCTGATCAGCCCATGGTGAGGAGAGTATTTGAAGGTTTTATGTTGATTTTAAAGTGAACCCAGTGAACTGATTTTTTTTAAAACCAAATGTCTTGTCATAACTGCTGTGCTTATAAATGTATTTCATTATTCCTTTTTTTTTTTTTAAACAGAGCTTCACATTAGAGTTCCGTTTTGAACCCAATGAATACTTCACCAACACAGTCCTCACAAAAGTATACAAGATGAAATCAGAGCCAGATGCAGAGGATCCGTTTTCATTCGAGGGACCAGAAATCATCGACTGTGAAGGGTGAGCACTTCTCAAACAGTACCTGCTCTATTTGTCTGCAGCTTTTTCATTATTCATCCCTTCTATTGGTAGGTGTGAAATTGATTGGCACAAAGGCAAAGATGTGACGGTTAAAACGATCAAGAAGAAACAGAAGCACAAAGGCAGAGGGACAGCAAGGGTCATCACCAAACAAGTGCCCAATGACTCCTTTTTCAACTTTTTCAACCCTATTAAAGGTACGTGACGTGACAGTTGTGCATGTGAACTTTTGTGAATGCTGATAACAGGAGGGTGAGACCAGTTGATTTAATTGCACTCGTTATATTCATTCTTCAATATTAGTTCTCTCATTTAAGTGTTTTTATACTGTAGGTCTACTCTTTTGCATGAAATCACCAATATTTCTTTTCTTTTAGTTTCACCAGATAAAGAGTTGGTGAGTATTTTCTCTGCTCTAGCTATTTCGTCTGAAAGACATGAGTGGTTAGTACATTTAGAGAATGTTTTCAGAGAAGTAGAAATAATCAGTTCATTTTTCCTGTTCAAATTATAAAAACAGTTGTGCTCCCTTTCTTTGTGTTCAACAGGATGAGGATTCGGAGTACACTTTAGCCACAGATTTTGAAATTGGTCATTTCTTCAGGGAAAGAATCGTTCCGAGAGCAGTTTTGTATTTCACCGGAGAAGCCCTGGAGGATGATGAAAGTGTATGTACTTTCAAATGACTGTTTGTTGCCTTGTGTTATCTATGGTTTAACACAGTTGCTGCAATTATTTGGAATATCCATTAATTTGTTTGTATCTGTTATTGCAGTTTGAAGAGGAGGAACTGGATGAGGGTGAAGAGGAGGTGAGTACACTATGAATTTGAAACATAAACTGAGTGTTTGATGAAAATTCACAGTTGAAATCAGTGATTTTTATATGATATTATGTAGACTAACTGTTTTGTGTGAAACAAGGACCAAGATGAGGAGGATGAAGATGACGAAGAGGATGGAGATTCCAAGGTCAGTATGTATATAGATCATTACTTGAACTGAGATTTCTCTTTATTCAGCGTTCCTCAGTCTCTGTAACTGTTAATTTTCTGTCTTTGTTTTTCTTTGGATGAATGTTTGTTATTTGCATGTTTGATGATTAATGATGATTGTGGTTGTTCTCTACCTCCTGTTCTGCAATAGTGAAAGGCATAAGTCATTCTCACCTCATACATTTCTAGGTAAGAAAGAAATGTCATGAGTCCATTCTAACCTTTGCCTTCACACATCCCTCTCGGCCTCATGCCTCTCCTTTTGTCTGCTCTCCCATGCCCACAGCACCCCTGTGACATTATACTAAGCCATTTATTTCATATCATTAAGGCCTTGCCCAAAATCTCAGTATAGGACTGTAACAGAAAAGAGAAGAGGACAGAATCACGGCTGCTGTATTAGAGAATTTTTGACAAGGTCCTTCCATCCATTTTGCTTAAAGTATCTTGCTTAATAGTTATTGATGGTATTTGGTAGGTCAAGTACATTTCCAGCTCATATATGTGGCATCCTCTTTTGAATAAATAATATTGTGCTATACCTTTACATCCACCTATTGAAGGTGATGCTACTACACCATCAAGCACTGACTTGTGGTCTACACTGACATTAGAGCTTGATCCTTGAGTGCTTCAGTACTGGGGTTTCTTGACTTGTATCTTATATGAAAGGGATTATATCATGCAGTCCAATTCAAATGTTTGAGATCAGTACAAAGTTATTGATGAAATAAATACTTTTGTTGAACAAGGATGCATTAAATTGATTAAAAGTGAGAGTAAAGACTTTTTACAATATCTATTTATTTATTTATGCATGTATGTGTGTATCAATTTAATGCAGCCTTGCTCAACAAAAGTACTTATTTCTTAAAAATGATTAAATCAAAAAAAAAAAGCAAAAACAATCATAAATTACTTTTTATCGACACTTTCAGTCACTGCATAGTTTCAGAATAGCAAAATTAAGCTACTTTGTAATAGTGTGTGTCATGAAAAGAGCCATACAAATAAACATGAATCGGATATGTTAATATTTGGGGTTTACAGACTATAGTGTTTCAGAACAATCTTTTTAGCAACTCGTTACTTCTATAAATGTGTATGCACTTGAGTATCATGAAAGATCAGTTGAGATTTGGTTTGTCTTGATATGACCCCTTCATGCACAGCAACTGGTTCAGACATAACACACTTTCTTTCGGTGGATCAGACTGTGGTGAAAGATGATTTCTCGCATTTAGTGATAATGATGTATCTGCAGTACAGAAGAGTGGTGATTCACTTCAGAGTTCCCACTCTTTTATCTTAATTAATGACTGCATTCACATTGTTGGTGCTACAAAGGCCTAGGATACGTCAGTGTAAATGTGCTTTCATGAGCCACTCTTCTGTGATGAAGATACATCTCCCTCTCTTTCTCATGCACTCCTCTTGCAGTTGCAGATACCGTATCAACCTATTAAATAAAACAAATTTTCTCTTTTTTTCCCTATCCCTATCTTTTATGTTTTGGGGTTTTTTTTCCAGACCGGGGATCCTCAGCCTGCAGAGTGCAAACAACAGTAGTTTGGATCACTCACTCCTGCCACTGTCAAACCCCATCAGCTCACCTAGAGTCTGCCCTATAGTGCGGCGAGTATTCTCTGATGAGCACACCATCCAACAAAACATGACGATGCAGTACATTGGTAAACTAGTTTTTTTTTTTATTCTATAAAATTTGCCTACTCTAAAATTCAATTGCTATACAACAACACTAGATAAATTGGGCGATTCCAGATTACAATTCCAGGCTTCAGAATGTACATATATACATAAATAAATGTAAAACTATTTTTTAATTCATGATTTAGACATGTACAGACTTGACTTCAGATATGTCATTGCATAGCCGAAAAAAAAAAAAACCTTGCGAGTTTAAAACGATCTTGCAAGCGTTGTCTTCACGTTCAAACAGGTGAAATTTTAAGCCTGAATAAAATAAATAGGATTGTATTCTAACTTCCTGTGCACATCTAACCTTTGTCAAGGTTGTTTGTATTTAACAAATAGTTTCTCCTCTCATTTTTGAAGTGTTCTGTGTCATGGGCATAACCATTTTTTACGCAGTATATCTATTTATGTACTTTTTGAACAAAACCGCATGTTTATGCACTTATTTATTTATGGAATGTGCTAGCTAGCTAGCCAGTCCAACTAATGTATCAGCGATCTCTTGCAGGCATCAAGTAATTGTGTTTAATCATATCCAGCCTCTTTGCAATATAAATATCTTAACATTTCCATCTTCATTTGACTTTCTCTTGAAGGTCGTAATTTAAAAAAATTTAATAAATCTCTGCACTCCTCTGCATAAGTATGCTCAGTCGAAGTAGTCTCTCTTTTTTTTTATATATATAAATGTATTTCGGTATACGTTATATCCATAATGCTGGAATTGCTCAATTTAGATAAGTACGCATTCAAAGACGATAGGGCAAAAGTCCACTGCCAATGGTCGCTGAATTCTGAGTGAACTGCAGATGATTACATGTCCTGAAAGTCACATTCTGTGATCACATCTTCGAGATATAACATCACATCCCAAAGTTGACTGAATTAATTTATTTAGTGACTTAATCTCATAGGTTACTCAGGGTTTTTTATGCCAAGATGACAGTGTGTAAGTATCCAGCATTGTGAAACTGTTGATATCTAACCCGCTTCATGTTCTCTTTTGTCTTGTAAAAGAAGGAAGGCTTTTGAAATGTGGTTTTTAGTTATAACTGAGTTATTTATATATCTTTTCCATCTTAATATTATTGTTTTGAACTCTATGTCTTGGTCTTGTGCTTCTTGGTGGATCCCTGAGAGAATATGTTTTGCTGATGTATGTACTGTACCCAGTTGATTATAGCCCCTTTTAGCATTTAAAAATGCTTTTGCTGTACTGCCCAAGCACTTACAAAAAAACAAAAAGAATTAAACAAATACTTCTATTGCCAAAAGAGAGTGATCTGATTTCACTTTACCAAAACCTTTTCCATTTCAAAGTATTTGAGGACTGCATTTCATTCAAAATAGTTAGATATTAATGCTAAAGAATGCATGTTATGGTGAAGGAATGTTTCAAGTTCCATATGAGTTGAGCTCAATCAACAGCATTTGTAATTAATTGATACAAAACATAATTCAGCTTCATTATTTGTTTTCTTTAAAACAAACAAGTATTATGATGAAACACTTGCAGTGGAAGTGATTGGGGCAATTTTGAGGATGTAAAAGCAGAATTGTGAAACACTTACTTCTGTAAGCATTTACGTTATTTCCTCTGTTTATGTAAAATATTCATGTGTAGAGTTGGTTGTTTTCCAGTCACACTTTGCTTCTGGTTAGTGAATGAAAGGATGAAGTCAGCTCCATTTGAAAGGAGAAAAGAAGAGAATGTATGATAGGTCACTAGAAGTTCAAGACCGAATGTTTAATTAAGATAGAAAAATAATGATTACAATGTCTGACAAATTATGCAGCAGTTTACCATTAAATACCACATATGTATTATGTGATATTAAATTTACAATTTATAAATCCATATCTATTTGTCATGACAGTTCTATGTTGTTATTGTGAAAAATCACCTTTTTTTTTCAAAGGTAAATTCATTTGTTAAAGGGAAACGGCTGAATTAATTTTTATTCTGATTTTTTTTTTTTACAGTTATAATAATCTCAAACTAAACTAACTAAATAAACTGTCATCTAGTCAGTGTCTGTTGTCTTCAAAAGTCAAATCTAAAAACTTAAAAGTTCTGTTCTTTAGATGGGTTTGTCATTAGGTGCATTTTGTTCGTATTGTCTGTAGAGGGCTCTGCATCTGTTAACCACTGCATACACTTGATGCCCAGTTTATTAGGTACACTTGTTCAACTGTTTGTTAACGCAAATATCTAATCAGCCTTCACATGGCAACAATTGTTGTTGCTGGACGGATCATCAGAGTATATCAGAAACTGCTGATCTACTGGGATTTTCACATACAGCCATCTCTAGGGTTTACAGAGAATGGCCTGAAAAAGAGAAAATCAAGTGAGTGTCAGTTTTGTGGGCTAAAATGCCTTGTTGATGCCAGAGGTCAGAAAATGACGAGACTGGTTTAAGCAGATGTAAAGGCAACATAACTGAAATAGCCACTCGTTAAAACTCAGGTATTCAGAACAGCATCTCTGAATAAACCTCAACCCTTGAAGGCAGTTATAAACCTTAGGGCAGTTCTGAAGGCAAAAGGGGGTGCAAAGTAGCTGGTGAGTGTATGTTGACCTCTCACACTTTCTTTAGGCAAAGAGATTATTTATAACCCACATTTACATTCACAAGACATCTGTCAAGCAGTGTAATATGTACTTTTCAAATGCTCTGTGATGACATCTGGTATCATACTTTTAAAGCATGGATGACAGTTCTCATGTCTTCTGCAGGACAAAAGGCCAGTTCAACTAAGCAAGACATGAGTTATCCTGAAGAGGGGAAGGAGTGACATGCCAGTCACTTTCTAATGTCTAGTGAGCAGGAAACTGTTGAAGTCAGCTGATTTCCACCTAGTGAGTTGCACACAAGGAGACAGGAATTCAAATTTTATGTGCCGATTGTCAAGCACTGGCATGCAGAGTTATCCTCATTCTCTTTGATATACTGTCACTAAACTGCAGGTGATGACAGTGGGGTCTGTGATTTTCTCGCCTCCAGTGGGACTGAAATCTAAAAAGACCTCATTGCCACGATAAATGTACACCACTGTTCAAATTATTATTTTTTTTAATTCTCTTATGTTTACCAAGGTTTCATTTATTAGATTAAAATCACTTAAAAACAATAATATTGTAAAATATTGTTACAACTTAAATAGCTGGCTAATTTACTCTGTGTGGACTGTAATGGTCTTCAATGTCACATGATCCTTCAGAAATTATTCTAGTGATTAATCGCATCCAAGATAAGTTTTTGTGTACATATATAAAAATATATATGTGTGTATATTATGTGTATATAAATACACACACATACAGTATATATTTTAAAAATATTTGTGTATTTATATTCTTATATTTTATATTGTGTGTACAGTATGTATGTGTGTGTGTGTGTGTGTGTGTGTGTGTATGTATATAATTTTTTTTCCCCTTAAATATAAAATATATAGATGCTTGTGTTTGTATTTATGTACATAATAAATATACACAGTAAACACTAACATTATGTAAATACAAATTTTTATTTTGGATCCGATTAATTGTGATTAATAGTTTGACAGCATATTTCTGGATTCTCTGATGAACAAAAATCGAAAGCTTTTTTTTTTTACTAACCACAGACTTTTGTACAGTAGTGTACTTGTTCATCTGTCTGTTTTCATGCTAAAGATAAAACATGTATGTATGGTAACCAACATCCGAATTTGAAAGGAAGAAAAATCATTTATAGTCTAGTCTATATCTATACTCTATTCGTGTTTCTTCGGTTAGCATCCGTTTAACCTATTTTCCTGTTTTTGTTTCTAACTCCTTTGTTCTCCTGTTATAATTGTACACCTCTTCTTGTGCACTTTTTTTTTGGTCCAAATTTTGCATTCACTGTTTTCTATATATAACAACAATCTCTTTCCTCCTTACTATTTTTCTTCCTGCCACTGTCCTTCCATTCTCCCGTTCCGCCATCCTTCTCTTCCCTTAGCCCCCCCAATCCCTCTCCATATACCAGTTGATGAATATTCATCAGGTTAAGTCTGACTATGCTCTTCACAGTTCTTGTTAGGAGCAGTATGTTAATGACATTCAGCAGAGAGTCCAAATGTAGATAAGTGTACTCTGGGAAAAGGGTTTCCCTCCCGCTGGATAACAACGCTTCCATTTATGGGACATTCAAGATGGCATGGTGGTCAGCCGCTTTGGACGGATCCCTTCTGTCTGTAGCATGCAGCCATTTACGAGCATTTAAAATCCACTTTTATGCTCATTATGTTAAGAGCTCCCTCTCTTTTTGTCCACTGCCCTCCTCTTCCTCACTATACAGCAACAATAAGGCCGTTTTTTTTGGTTAAATCAATGGCATCTTTGGTCTTTCTTGAATGCGATGCATTTTTATGCAAACATATCTTAAAACGGATGCGTTTAAGTCTATGGAGATTTATGCGACTCTAGTGGGTCTAGTATTGATGGACAGGTCATCGAGGAGAGGGTGGATCTCCACTGAGCTGTGTATATTGTTAATGGGAAGGGCTGGACATAGCCGCTTTTGTGTGTTTAATGAGTGGTTTGCCATGAGGAGACTGAACTGCTGCTGTCCCACTACTATCAACCACTCCCACTCTGCTGTTGTCTCCTTACGGTCTACACTTATTCTCACTTTCTTCTTAAATGCAACGTTGGACGTTGGTCTTCTGTGTCTTAATGCCAATGTGATCAGAATGTGTAATGAATAAGAAGAGATCTCTCACTCTAATAGGTTAACTCACAAGAGTTCATAAATATATGAATGACAAGCCAATTCTCCATAGACGTATACTTTAAAATACTCCTCCATGTGCTTTTAATTTGAGGATTCTCAGTTGCCCTTTCTTTAGGTTGCAGCTTTAGGCCAATAGGCAGCAACAAATAACTGCACTTATAAGCAAATCTTTAAATCCAAAAAGTAATTTTGTTCCAAATATTAACAGGTCTGAAAACCAGACCTGACACAACTGAGTGAGTGAGTGATTTCTCACATTAACAACATTTTGTGGGCCATAGCACATTGTCTATTGTCAATAACATTGTGTCTTTCTCTTGGTCCTATTGCAAACTTGAGCCTATTAAAGTGTAATGTTTTAAAATGTATTTTGGAAGGCTTCAGCCAATCAGATTTGAGCACCGACACTGTTATGTAAGGTGAATATTCATTGTTTCTTGGAAAGCGTTTCCCATAAACTTCAAATACGTTTCAGCTTCTGAATGAGGAAGCGTTAGCAGAAATGATAACAAGAAATTGTTCCAAGTGGGAAAAAACAAGCAGGGAGAGAGCGGGATATCATTCAAGCCAACAAGAAAAATCATTCAATCATATTTTTAGTCACAACAACAGTTAAACAAAAACTTTTTATAGGAGTCAAGGAAAATAAACCAAGCAAATTCAGACCTTCAATGTATTGTGGAGAGCTTTCCATTGACTTCAGGCTGCTGTCTGGGTGCCTCCCCATTCTTATATAGTAGTAGCCCACATACCTCTCTACTCTCTCTCTGGGCCGCATGCCAGCGTATCCAAGTGGCACTGGACCACCAATTGTACCACTGAGCTTTTTGTCCTGTGCCTATGTGCCACTCCTGGGTTTCAGTAGCCATGGTGACATGCAGACTTTGCCAAGCATACATTTGATGCCCTTACAATGGCAGAAGAGCAGAGTAGTAACTGGGTAGGGCAGTTATTTACAACACCATCATATCTGGGGATTGGCTCTAATGGGTCAGAAAAACTATAAGTGAGATGTTTGTCTCCTTCCTTTGAATAAAATTGAAATCTGACTGAAAAATCAAAGCTCTTTTATTATCTTTACCTAAAAGTGCAATCCATGTATTAATTTGGTGCACCCAGAACCGTTCATGTCAGTGGTGAGTGTTTCTAAATGGAAAACTCTTCTTACAGTTGACTTGTGCCTATGCACGGCAAAAGGTAATTTGGTATTTTTTTTGTTTTGTTTTTCTAAGCAACACTTTTCTACAGCTTTTTCATTTCATATGCCATCCTTTCACTCTGAAAAAATACTGTATTGATTTTCTCATTCAGATCTTTAGCTAAACAGTTCAATGATTAATACACACAGGAACAAAATGCTTCTACAATGCCTTGGCTTTAAAATCTGGCATGTATGGTTTCAAGGATGAAAAGTTCACCTCGTTCATTCACTATGTCCTGCAGTGAATAGGATGACTCAGGTTGAAATCAACCTTAGGGCACTTCCTCTGACTTCTTCAGAGGCATATGATCAATTTCTTTCGCGTCACATCTCTTAGAGCGAGACCTAAAATATATATTTTAATTCTTAATTAGTTTAACAAGTACTGTATGTACTTTTATTCAATTAGCAATAAAGAAACCAAAGCCTTACTTTACAGGAGCTTATAGTCGTGTCAGGAAGTTTATAACCGTAATGAGGTTTATCAACTAATTTAAGCAGATGTTCGAGTTCTCAAAACAGCATACTCGTGTTTTGGGGTGTTTCTTTGTGTCTGTAACAAGTGCATATAATCTTTCTTTTCATTTATTTTTGTTTTGAAGTGAAAGCAGCACACCCTAAAAACAACACGCACACAATCACTCCATTATGCCACGACAAAAGTGCCTTTGATGTGGTGGAAGCGGAGCAATCTAGAGTCACAAGAGCACAGACAGGCAGGAGATATTTACTGAGTGAACACACTCTGCTTACAGGAGCAGTGCTGTTTGGAGAGAGACGGCAGCTGCAGGAGGGACATCCCTGTTGTTTGATCTGTTCCAGTCCCTCTGAGGTTTGGATACGTTTACCCCCAGGAAGCCCATCGATTTGCAGTTGGGAGAGATAAAATATCTCTGCCCATTCCGAACATGATTGGCCCAAGGCAGAATCCACTATGAAAATACACTACATACACTATGAAATATTAAAGTCTGTATCATAAGACATATTTCCATGAGTAATGAGTAAATGCTTATATAATAATCTCTTGTGGTTTTTCTCTAATCTGCTCTGTAAATACAATGGACCTCAAAATGTTGCCATCTGGTATATATTATACAATTGTTTACACCTGGTATCTTTCAGAGTTTGTTTTGTAGTTTTGTGATGAGTATACATCTTTAGAAGAAAGAGATTAGGTTATTAGAGAGTTTATTAAAGTCTTCTTCAATCTGGTTCTTTAACAGAGTAGAAAAATAATTCAACAAAAAAAAAATTCAGGTTCCAAAAGTGGATTTTTTTAGCGATGACAGAGAAGAAACATTTTACGTTTCCAACACTCTTAAATATAAAGGTTCTTAATTGGCATCTATGTTTCCAACCTTTAAAAGTATAGTTCACCCCAAAATTACAAAAATAAAAAAAAATTTTCAACCATGTGTCGTTCTAAACCCTTAAGACTATCATTGATCTTCGGAACACAAATTAAGATATTAAGACCTTTTTAAGAAATTAGGAGTTTTCTCACCCTGCATAGACAGCAATGCAACTGACTATTCAAAGCCTAGAATGGTAGGACGTCGATAAAATAGTCCATGTGATATCTAGGAGAAGACTTACTGTGCGCAAAGAAAACAAAAATAATGGCTTTATTCAACAATCTTGTGTGACACAAAAAGTGTGACACATCTTGTTCTTAAAATATCCACTTTTAGTGTTAATAAGACTTTAATAAACTAAAGAATAAAGTAAACTACACAAAGTGAACGAAAATAAATAGAATCCCATTTAACTTACGAAGAGTGGATACACACTATCAGATATATGAGTTGTTTACCTTGGGTCGGCCCCTGTGAGCCTGTGTTTGAGCTGACCCTAGTTAGCTCTTTGTGTTCAGAGACAGAAAGGGTCCCATGCATATGGCTGTGTCAGTGGCCAGGCGGAGTGGGATCCTCCGCCTGTAGGAGCACGGATGCACATGTGATCTCTCGCCCCCTCAGACACCAGGAGAGAAGAATACTCTCTCAGCCCATTTGAAGGTCATGGCAGAGGGTCCTGCAACCTCAACTGTGTGTGTGTGTGTGTGTGTGTGTGTTGCACACTAGTCTATGACTTGCATATCAATGAACAAGTGAATGTTATTGAGTGTTACTGATATTGTTATGCATACACATTTTATTGCGTGTGCCTTCTAGACCTATACAATCAGTACTACTTAAGTTGCAATGAATGATGTTGTAAATATAGAACACATCAGATAGCGCGTGCTATAGCAATATATCAGCACATCAAATTAAACAAGGGGTCTTTTTCATTAGTGCTACCGGCGAAATACGAAGCTCCAAATTAGTCAGTGTATGTACATTTGGAATCATTGTGTCGTGTATTTGGCGCAGCGCGTTCGCAGGTTACAGGAAACTAGCGTGGAGCCGTGTACACGGAAAGGGGGTGTGTGAGGATACTGGCAGCGTTTCATGCAGCTCCAGTGGACACCTAAAGCGGGACTCACTGGTGTGTGTGTGTGTGTAAAGAGAGCTAACACACACACTTAACATTTGGACACAACATGGCGATGAGGCGCCGAGAGACACGACGACTCTTCCCCGACTAACACAACCACGTTATGTTTATAGGTGGGGGAAGCGCGCGACAGGGAAATACGTGAAATTACGCGCAACTAATTAAACCTGAAGAGATTTTTCCCGAATTCCTTTATATGCATGTAGCTGTAGCGGTCATATAAAGCACACACTGCTTTACCCCCGCTGCTGGAAATCAAACGCTCTACATGGCGGTGGAGAATATCTGGTTCTTCTGTCTACTTTCTCTGGGTTACTGTGGATTATCCGTGCAAGGTAATACAAGTTAAATCTAACCCCAGTGTTTTCCCATGCGGTTTCTTTTAAGTTGTGTCTGTCTGGTAGCTTGTATGTTTGTATTTCTTTGTATCTGTCAGGATATGCGAGAGAGGGGCTGGATAGAGAAATCGTGCACCTTGCTTGTTGCAGCGTTTCGGAGCTTTTACTTTTCACGTTTCCCCCTTTTTTTTATCCTTTACGCAAACAGGCAGTCAAATTACGCTGAAGTAGGCTACTATATTTATTTGTGGGTTTAACTTTTTGTCACATCCAAACCTGACTATTATGCGTTCAGTATTTAAGTTTATTTAAATGTAATAGTGAAAAATATAATCAAACGATAAAAAAAAAACTAAAATATAAATAAATAAATAAATAAAAATGGATGAGGCACAGTAAGCAAGGCAGTGTTTGCTCAAAGGGGCGGATTTGTTGTAGGGGGGCTCTAGTTTGGGAATGTACAGGTTGATAGTCATCATTACTTATAAGTAACATTTAGTAAACTAAATGATAGACTTTAAAGGGGTTTGTGTGGCTGCCTTACTTACATTTGCAGCTCCACAATGGGGATTGTTAAAAAGTCAATGTTAGCAGTTAAATTTTACACTTAGCCTAAACGTTGCAAGCAACTCATATTTAGTCCGATTGTCCTTATATAAAACTAAAACTTAAAAAAATGTCTAGCTTTAAAATGGGCATTTATTAAAGCAATAACAGGCCTATTCATCTTGAAATGAATGACTTCGAAAAATAGTGACACACTTGCACAGATTGTTACGCTAAATTGGGATACCTTACAACCTAGGGTAAGTACATACACACATAAGTAAAGGTTATAACGATGACAAGCTTAAACAAAAGTAGTTGTTTTCATTTAGTTGTTTTTAAAAGACGTAAAACTGTCTTTCACACAAAACAAAATGACAGAGTTGGACAGGTCAGGTGGGGGAAAAAAAGCAGTGTGCTTTTTATGCTTCTTCTGTTAGCCTAGGTGTATTTTCTATTTTTGTCTGTGAACTACAAACCATAATAAACCATAAAATATATATTCTGTATTTTCTGTGTTCCGAAACGGCAACAAATATATTGACGTATATTATATATAATGTGATGCCTTGGTCGCCCACTAGAGGAACTGGGGGTGAAATACCCCCACCACCCGAAATTTACCCCTATGAAAGGCATAGTGTAAATAGCACCCTTTTTAAAACGGTGACTTGGGTGACCGGAAAATTACTGGCAGCAGCGTGTTATGATTTTGATTCTGGCTTGTTCTGACATTTACATCAAATCACTATTACCTTAAACATGGCTTTGAGACTTTCTGTGTACAATTCCCACACTTTTGTGTAATCTTATTGGCAAATATTTATCGGACTGGATGGCATGTAATGAAATTGGAAAGATCAAAGGCAGCAGGAGTGTTGTGTGGCTTGTGAAGGGTAGCGCTGTTCAGAGCAGGAGCCTCGGGCAGGATTCAGTCACAGGCGCTGGAGGAAAAAGGGGTGGGGAGTGGTCAGGGCGACTTATCCAAAGACTATACACCTTATTTAAATAACAAAGGAGAGCACTGAAACACATGGGCACCTCCTGGCATCCAGCGATGCCCTCGTCTCACCGATGTCCGTTGGGAAAAATAAACGGCAACCACAGCGGTCAAAACAAGAGTGTCATCTTTGAGCTCCGTTAACGATTTTAGTGGCCGTGCCGTAGCGGATGGATTATTTACAGCGGGGCGGGACCTACTAGTGATCAATAGTATTAAAATGCGTGTGCGAGACCGCTTTTGCAAAGCTGAAGGATGGATCTGCTATTTGTTTACTTGTTCATTCCTCTTTTTTTTCTTTTTCTTTTGTAGATTTTCCAAACAACTTGTGTTTCTGAGAATCTTTTTGACATGAATCTTAAATTCAGTTTTCATACAATAAGTTATTTCACACAATAAGGATTGTCCTGTATTCGTTCCTATTAAGATAAAGTCATTGTGCTCTGTAAATTTGCATGCTAGTCCTGCAGATTATGCTTGACTGGTTCATGAAGTAGCTGTCTGTTCTGGCTACTGAGGGTTGTTTTTGCTCCCGTCTCCCAGTATTTAAGACCATAGGGGTTAATTCAGAAGGACTGGGCTGCCCATAATAAAAGTTTACCTAATTTCACCCTAATATTATAATAGAGGAGATGATGCTTTTCCTCATTTAGAATAATAACCAATGACCTTAAAAGTGAAAGCACCCTTCAAGATTGCTGTTAAATTATTAAGTCTTTGCAATAATGTATCCCCTATGGTTTGTGTTAGATGAAGATATAAAATGGACAGAAACAATAAAATATTCAATATTGTCTATACATCTTTCTTCACCCAAGTGTATTATATAACTGCTGATATTATTTAGCTTCAAAATATCCTCTTACTAGTCATTAATAAACTATTTTAATAGTATTATTAAATATTATCCCTCTATCTAGTTTAGTCGTGAATTATCAAAATGAAGCGTTAATCCAATCTGCCTGATATGCAACTACTAGCCTAAAAAAAATTTTTTTTGGTTATCATTGGCTTCCATTGTACGGACAAAAAAACAAAACATTTATATTTTATTTTATAATGCACACAAAGTCATCTTTAAATTGTTTCTGATGTGGAAAAACTTAACAATGATTTCAGAGAGGTGGAAATCCAGCCAATGAACTCCAAATTGTTTGAGAGTGAAAACATTTGAGATTTTCTGAAAGGCCCAAACGTACTCCTGTTAACTATTACTAAACACGGTCTTCAGGGTTAAATTGAAAGTTACAGGCGTGTTGTGGTGATGTTGGAATCAAAATGAAATACTGACTTGAGCACCTGTGGTTTATGATAACAAAAGAAATCTGAGATGTTTTGATCGTAATAGATGCCCTGTTATGGACAGGCAGTGATGTGGAGGAGTGCAGTATTTTGACAGGTGTCACCACAAGAGATGCTGTAAGAAAATACAACTGTGGGAGACGGTAGAATGAATGTTTAAGTATGTAGATCTCCTTGTCGGAGAGAGTTAAAATTTTTGATTTCTCAGTTTGAATTTGTAAACCAAGAACATAACATCCTTTTTTCCTCACTGCTACTATTCTCTCCTGTCCACTAAGATTTGTACCCACAAATTAAGGCTTGGCTTCCCTGGGGCCGTGTGCTGGGTTTACAGATAGGAAGAGGAATTTTGTGTGTTGTTTTGGTAAGTGATGCTGGAGAATCATGAGTGATTTGGGGTGAGCCGTCTCTTTTTCTTTTTCTCTCTGGCTATTCAGATTCATAAACAAGGCGCTTTGCTTTTCCACAGGAAAGATCACATCAAAATATCTGTGAACTCCTAGTGAATAGATGAGCATGTTGATGCGCTTAAGAGGCTGTGTCTCTCCACTTTAAAAATCCAGCTTGTGTTGTGCTTTCTCGTGTAAAGCTTCCCGTCGTGTTGTCTAACATTCCAGCCTTCTCCTAGAAAGCCTTTTCCTACAGCTGTCTGCTTTTAAAGATTCACCAAAAAAAGACAGAAGCAGCGTGGAGGCCAGAGGGCATGTTTTACAGGGTCTGTCACATGGTCTCGCAGGCATGCTGCTCTAACCCCGTGACTCAGAGCTGCAGTGTGTGCTCTGTCCTGGGGGGCTCACTATGTTTTGATCACCAAATCAGCACAACACAGCCTGTCTGCAGAACGGAAAGAGTTACTCTTTTGTGCTCCATCGCATTTATTTTCAGCTTCATCACTAGATCTGCTGTGTAATCTTTCTCTAGTATTGCTGCAGCACTTCTGCCATTACCTCCATTAAGCATCCCTTCATGACCTCATTTTCCCTCTTCTTAAACAAGTCTTAATATTGTTTAATGTCCCTGAGAGGGATGAAGGGATTTTCAATAATTGCACAAACTGTAGACTGAAGCAGATGCTTCTAGTTATAGTAACGTACACTATGTCAAAGCGTTTATACTCTCATGGTTTTGGGGCTGTGATGCTTGAGCTGAAGATGCTGTTCAAAGTGAATGATTCAAATGGATGACGGGTGGTAAAATAATTAAGGTTTCCTAGTTTTAGAGTCTTACTGATTAAAACCTCTAGGAATGCAGTGATATTGAAATTCTGGCTGATGCTTGTAAACCATTAATTGTTTTGATGATGTGTCTGATTATGTCTGGCGAGATTTAGATGTTAGCACTTCAACATGTGCTCTTATACTTCAATAGCTCTTAAATCTTTGCCTTACTTTATCACTGTCCCTTTGAGTTACTGCTAGATGATGATCTGAATCTTAAAATGTGCCAAAATAGTTAAATATTCATTATTGGCTAATAAATATTTCAAATCAACTTATACGTTTGGAAAAAATTAAATCAATGATTTCATATGTTGAACATGTCAACTGTTCATTGAAAAAAATGCTTTAAGACACTTTGTAGATGCAAATTAATCTCAGTGTGAATGCTTTTAAATTTTGGCATGAAATTGTGGTCTTTTTCTCGCTATTGTGTCATATATTAGCTTGCTCTCGAACTAGAAGAAAATGTAGGACTTGATTTTGTCCATCGGGAATTGATTGGATCATTGTCGCTTGGTGCAGTAATTGCTTTATCTCAAGTGAATGACAAGTTTCTGGAGGAAAAGGATTAAAACTGATTGATTCAGGTTGGGTAATATTATTTCATTTTTTGTGTGTATACAGTAGGTGTATACGTGGTTTTTCCAAAGCTGCGAGCATCTGTCTATTTTGCATTTGCCAGGCTTGTTGGTCAGTGTTGAGGTGAATCATTTTCAGGAGAAGGAAATGTGGATCGTACAAGGAAGTTATTCATTATCCTACTTCCTGTCAGTCTTTACAAAGGTCTGCCGCAGGTTGTTGACCCTAGGAAAGGTTGACAGATCTCTTCAATGATCTCTATAATGTACTTAATGTTTTAACTGGTAAGACCTGAAATTGATTCAGTTGTTGAGTAAATATCTGACATACAATATCCATGTTTTTATATTCGAACATCCGCAGTAAGAATCCCTAACTGATCTATGGTATAAACGAATGAAGCTGATGGTGCTTAGTTCTTTGTGTTCTGTGTTGCAATGGCTATTTGAGTTCAGCATTTGTACACATGGACTCCAGGGATACTGTGACCTGGATAACAGCTGTCAAAATCTATCAGCATGTGTCTCGACCAGAGATAGAACCTCAGTTGGGTCAAAGGGAGATGAAAAGATGGACAAAGGGAGGGACTGGATGGGTCAATGGGAGACTAGAAAGGTTTAATGAGAAATTGGAATAATTAGCAATACCCATTTAAATTATAATTAAAGTAACAGCTTGTCTTTCTTGAGGGGATAGTTCATCCAAAAATGATAATTGTCAACATTTACTCATCTTTATGCTGTTTCAAACTTGAGCGACATTTGTTCTGCTTTTTTTTCCATGGAAGTCAGTGGTCACCAAATCTTTGCATAAAACATTGTTCAAGATTCTGGAGTTAGTAAATTATGATAGATTTGATGTTTTTGAGTGAACTATAACTTTAAACTTCTGTCATCGTAGCAAGCAGGTTTGTGTTTTTTTTTTTTTTTTTTCAAGTACACACTATGTAGTCAAACTTCAATGCATCACTGCATTCCCTCCTCTATTAGTTGATAATTGACTTGTTTGCTAACATACAGACTACCAAGAACATTCAAGCCCTGCCAAGGGCCTCTTAGCTTAGAGCCTGGAGAATATTTTTAACAAAGTTGAACTTTTATTAATGGTCTCTACTGTTTGTAATTGTATTTGATCCTATTCCCTTGCTTTTATTTGAACAGCTTGCTGTTAAGTGTAGCCAAAAATGTTTCCCTCACAGTGATCAACATCCACAGCAGGGAGAGTTCTAGGATTTCATCCTCATGGGAACTTAGCCCTCAGTGAGAATGTGTAGCAAGAGACCACTGCCTAAGTGGTGCCTCTTTGTAAGTCGGCACCACTATATTACTATATAGTTAGTCAAAATTAGCCTGCTGGTTCTTAAAAGGGATAGTTCACCCAAAAAATGTTTTGTCATTAATTAGTCACTATCATGTCATTTAAAACGCGCAAGGTCTTTGTTCATTTTTGGAAAACAAATTAAGATATTTTTGATAAAAGCTGTCAGCATTCTGACCCTGCATAGACAGCAACACAACTACTATGAACGAAAACTAAAATAGTGTTTTAACATTTCAAAAAAAAAAAAAGATAGAGGACAATACTTTTCAAAATTAATACAAATTTGATGTTTAAATGAACAAAACAAACAGAAAGAGAGAGTGCAATCTATATTACAGCTCTTTAAGTGTAGCATACAGACTAAAAAACAAATGTTTAGCTCAAAATGAACAATACACAATTATGTATCATGCATGTAGAGGCCGCTCTCACACTGTATAATGAGAACGGACCTTTCTCAGCCGCTCCAGTAATGGATGCAACCCAGAAAACTATCGGCATGGATTGTTAATAGTTCCAGATATCAGTGCTGATTAATCAACAAAACCGATACATTGGCGCGGTGCATCCTGGTTATATATACCCATCCTAAATAAATAAATAAAGTAATTGTTTTTGTTGTTTTGACCTATGTAACCAAAGAAGTGTCACAATTCTCAATTCCAAGTTTTGATCACAGCAAAAATGAATACTAGCCTGATATAAAGTTAAGACATCATGTAAACAGTCAATAATAAAATAAGAGAAATAAACAAATTACAAGCAACAGCACAAATAAATACAACAAATTCACTGCGTGAGAAAACTTTATTTCTGTATGAACTTACATATCCATGGAAAACTATAAAGCTACAGAAGCTTAATTAATAGCAGTGAGTGATTCTGTCTTTTTTGTTGTTTGATTATTAACAGAAGAAACACAAGGTATGTGAAGCAGCTGTCACTTAATTGACTTAGTTCACAGATCCGTTATATTGACACACATTTGATCATTTCTTAACTGTTTGTATTCAATTAAGAGATAACCAACTTTGTTTATACTCATCAAGATCGGAAATTTGACAAATTTTGTGTCGGCCTCAGAAGACAGAGGCGCTGAATTCCCCTAAAAAGAGTCTAAGAACTGCCCTGATCTACAGTTGTTGTTTTTGTTTTTTTTCAGCAACTCACCATCTTTCAAGTACTATATTTGTCATATTAGCACAATTCATGAAATATAATATATGTATTAGTCACTGATCTATATATAGATCAGTGGTATTAGTATTTGTGAGACCTGTAAATCGCAGATTGCTTCAACCAAATTGAGGACAGCAGATCTTTGTCTGGTCTCTCTTAAATCAGCAAGTATCTCAACTCTTTGTATCATAATAAAAATCAATTTGTTGCATGTAATAGAGGTTTGAATAAGAATCTGCTATATAACAGTGTCAGTGTCTGTTATGAGTTTACACAAAAACATAAATTAACAGAGCATCTTCAAGGCCATGTTTATTATAATTCAAAGCAGTACACCACATGTTTTTTTTCCAGCCTGTGATCTTTAGTGTTTGTACCTATTGAAAGGAAGTCATGATTTATGAGATGAACATTTGCTGAAGCAGAGATAAAGATCTGAAGATCATCACTGCTATTCAGTAAAGGATCAATAGGTGTCTGCTAGTTCTTTGGGAGAATCTTGGGAAAGAAAATGTTTGGTCCAAAATGATATTTATAGTTAAGCTCTGGTCTGTCATCGGTCATCATTCTCAGACTGCCAGATAAAAGATGAAATGAGGAGGCATATTATATTGTAAGAAGTTCATATTATCTCAGTTATGTTTTCTATTACCTTGAATTCATTTTGTTTACTGGAAGTTGCTTGTGTGTTTATGTATAGTGGCGTATAATGTATGCGTCGATGCGTGTGTGAAGCGTGTCTATTCCTCATGATGCTGGTTGGGTAAACAGTCATACGATCGCATTCCTTCCATTCCGTGCTGCTGTCCACTTGGTCACATGACCACACAGGAGGGCTCATAGTGGGGTGGGGTGGGGAGGCATGCCTTAGGAAGGGGAACCATTTATCACTAAGGGCGATTCAGATTGTGGACACAGGCTCCCACATTTACAAGAGTGTATTTTTTTTTTTCTTCAAAGCAGACGTATTAAACATGTCAGATACTGACTGTAATAAAATTCTCTACTCACAAAGAGGCTGTGAAGATAATTAACAAGAGCAGATTCATAAAAGGTTTATAACCTTGCCGGTTCACCAGGTGTTTGGCTTTCAGTACATGATTTTATTTTATTTTTTAAGCTGGGCAAATAGCTGTCTGTCTTTAGTTCCTTCTTTTGTTCTGAATTTCCTCTTAAAATTTTGTTTTCAAAAGACTGCAGTAATTGCCTTGACTAAATGAAATAGCAGGTAATTTTCAAGGAGAAAAGGGAACAGTAAATTTATCAAAGACTCCAACCAGGCTTTTTACTTCTTGTTTTTAGTATTGATTGTTTTGCAGGGATAAATGTGTTCTGCAGCCAGACCTGTGCCACGATTGGGCCATCCGGGGACCCCACTATTATAGTGTTGTGGACCATGAGAGCCTCTTAAAAGCCTGAAAAAAGACAGTAGCTTACTGTTATTTTTACTCACTAGGATATGCAGGAGTGAGCAACAGGACCAAAGACTTTTTGGTTCAATTCAAAAGTGCTTTGTTTAAAAATGTATTGCTAAAGAATAAAAATATACACTTTAATTCTCTACACTGTCCACCTTATTTAGGTAAGTAACTAGTAAGTAAAACTAGTGCAATAAGCACTACAAACCAGTGTGTTTATGATTAGGGTAATAAATCAAAACAAAATAACAAATGATGTAACAAATTATTTCATGATGTAAATTCATGTAACTTTTAATTATAAAACCACATTTTAAGAAAACTTCAAAGAAACATGAAAGCTGTTCATGATAAAATAATATGAATTTATGCTTAAATGTATTTGTGTATGTGAATGTGTTTGTATTTCAATGCATTTAGACATTTTCTGGTTGTAAAATGCCAGTTTAACATGTCTGTATGATGGACTACTGTACACCTGTGTTTTTGTGAGACATTTGCGAGAAATGTGAGGGGAACCGACTACAAAAAATGACCTTGGCAGCACTTAGTTAAAATTAATAACAGTAATTCCTAAGAAAAGTGAAGTAGATTTTGAAAAAAATATGTTATATGTTTATAAATGCCACTTGGTTTAATTAATTTTCAATTTATCTTTTAAAAAAAAGGTAAGTTAAAAATCTAAATTAATATGCCGCTATCAATGCCAGGGTCAAGAGTTCTATAAACCTCGTCAACTTAAATGAAGTGCAAGTCATGTAGATAACATCTGCCAAATGTATAAATGGTTGTGGTTTTTCTTATAAGATCTTATTGTGTCTCTTGAGCATACTTTTCAATAAGACTCAGTTGTCAGCTTTCTTTTTCCTTCAGTTACAGCGCATCGCATAATATTTCCTAGTTGTACCTGTCTCATGCTCTGCTCCTCTGCTTTTGATCTAGCTGCACTGAGTTTCCCTAAGCAGAATTCCCAGAATTTTATATGCAGAGACAGATAACATCAACACATATCATGCTAGAACTTTGTGTATGTCTGTGGTTTGCAGATAAAGAGGTGGAGCTGAAACTTCCGTAACTGCCGTGACTGTTACCTCTTATCACACTGATAGCACCTGTGACAATGGAAATGCCTCTGCCACTGAGTATAGATGTGGAACTCGGTTTCCGCTTTTCCATTTAGTCCCTCATTTACTGCCACTTTAAAATTTCCATTTCACTCTGAAGCACACAATTTGTATTTTTAAAATGTTAGACTCAACTACTAACATTCATGTGTTGTTCGTACACTGCTATTTCAGGTCGGTAAGAGTTTGTAATGTTTTTAAAAGAAGCTCTGTTCGCCAAGTCTGCATTTATTTGATTAGTAAATCAAATAAATGTTGTGAAATATTATTGGAACTGTCTTCTAATTTATTATATTTCTAATGTCATTTATTCCTGTGATGACAAAGCTACATTTTCAGCAGCCATTATTCCAGTTTTCAGTGTCAACTGATCTTCCTGAAACCATTCTAATACGCTGATTTAGTGCTGAAGAAACTTTTCTTATAGTACATTTATTTGACTTTTGACATTTTGTTACTGGCCTTTTCATCAAGTTAATAATTCCTACTGAATTTCATATATATATATAATGTATGTATGTGTGTGTGTGTGTAATACTGTGTGTATTACATGTAAATATTTTCAATATATATATATTGTATGTGTGTGCATTTATATATGCATAATATATAAATACACACAATACAAATACATATATTATGTAAAGAAAATATTTTATTCTGTATTATATTAATTGCAATTAATCCTTTGACAGAACTAATACATATCTTACTGAGCCAAACATTTGAATGGTTGCGTAAATCTGAGTGGTGGATATGGACATCATTCATGGTGCACTGCATTTTGAGTCCAGTTGCAATGGTTCACATGGCAGTGCACAGCTGCAGGATGTGCAGAGTCTATCGAGTGAGTCATTCTCCCTTCATGGTCTGAGGATATAACGTGTCCATTCCAAAGGAACTTTGTTTTGGCCATGAATGCCAGAACAGCCAGAGCCGGAGCCAGGGCCAGAAAAGTTGGTTTTACTTTTTCATCCATTCAATTTGTGCAAGATATTTAATGCTTGAGACATGCATCTATAAGTCGAGCTGTTTCAGCACAGCCAACTGAATGAGACGGTACTTTTGCACAACTGCTCTTGAAGCCCTATTTAACACACTGTTAGGCTGTGAGAATTGGCTGTCAACTTGGGAAGCCATGACCATCAGATCATTCTGTTCATCAGCACTCGCTCAACAAGCCTTAATGTAAAAATCCTTATCATCAACCTCATCCTGAACACAGTGAGATTTGTCCTGTGATTGTTTGCACATCTCCCTAATGCATTGTGGTTAGTTTTTGGAGAATTGTAATCTCTTTTATAATATTCCTGAGAGGCTTGTCTGCATTTGGCGTCGAACCTGTACGCCAAATTGGTTTGGTAAGGACATCAGAATACTAAATCCTTCAGCGTCTGCTAGGACATGAATTCAATCTCAATGTGTGATGGGTTCTTTTGACAGACTCCTCCTGATAGTATAGAGACGTCAGAGAGTAAATGTACGCTGATAATAAATACACTGATGCAGGACATTTTCCAGTCATATGTGGCTTCTGTATACTATTATCTATGAGACCATCCATTCCTGGGTTCTGAGGGTACTTAGTAGACATGCTCCCTAGCATCTTCAGTGTCATCTTTGGTCTGTCAGTATTCCTCGCATGCATTAAGAGCACTGACCTTAATAATCTTTAAGTGCTTTCAGCAGAGTGTCAAAACCCACACGTGTTTCCATCTTGTTCCTCTTTGGTCTCTTACTAGCCAAACCGATCAACAAATCTGTTGCAATCCAGGGCTTATCAGGACACTTATCAGTGACGCCAAGCTCTTAAAATAATCACAAGTCTTACAATCACATTTCTGTCATTACTAATGGTCTGCAATTATTTTGTTAGTATTGTTTGCTCGTCTTTCTGTTTACTGGTGTATTTACTGTCACATCTCAATAAAATGACACATCTGTCACTTTACTGTCACTGTTCGCTCTGAATTCCTGCCACTTCTTTCTCTTAGACACCCATTATAAATGAAATACACTGACTTGAAAACAATGTTTTGTTTTGTTTTTTTATTTGTGCCAGGTATTTTTGTGCCAGGTGCCCAAATCCTCATCTTAGCCCTAACCATAAGTAAATAAGTATTGATATTAAATATAATTAATTACAAGCACACATTTAATTAAAGCGTAACCACAGGTTTTTTAAGTCATCAAGTGAATTTAGGCATCACAATATTATAATGTACACTACAGTATAAAAATGAATATTAATTTCTAGATTTGTTGAACAATTACCGGTTCAAAATTACCAGATCAAAATTGAAATTAGACATGCATAATAGTCATTAATTATTTTTAAGATATGATTAATATTGCATTACATAATTTGATTTAAATACATTTAAAATGGAACAAATAAATTATTATAAATTCATTAAGTGAATATAGGCATCATAATATTATAATGTACAGTATGATTTTTTATTTATTTATTTATTTTTTGGGCTAAATGATTATAAATGTCCTAAATAGTATTTTCTTTGGTAACCATGGTAATTTCAGTTAGGACCACATTTAAGACAAAAGGTATTACAGAACAGCATTTCCTAAGTGCATTATCTTATCTTAACTACAGATAGGAAAACTGTCTTATCTTTAGGACAACCTCATATCTGTCATAACTTCAAAATCATAATGGCATTACATTTATTAATAATTGAGAATGAAGAACGGAGATGTTTAATGGTAGAAAGACATATTTTCGGCACACTTGCCCACTCCCGGCCAGTGAGCAAAGCTAAAAACTTAGTATAAAATAGTATTGGCTACAAAGCTTAAATTTCCACGGCACTGAAATTAAAAGCTTGCTGTTTTATTTTTTTTTATACATTTTTGCTTCACTCATCGGCAGTTTGCGCAGTATTGGTTGCTTGGTAACAGACCTGAAAGTGAATTGTTGAACTTGATGATGCAATTTCAAGATTTCCTAACTAGAGATAAGATACGATTTTGTAAGATAGAAAAGAATCCCAAATCAGTGAAAATCCTAATTTAACCTATCATATCTTAAGAAAAGAAACATTCTGTAATATACTTAAAAATTGTTGATTAGAATAATGTTTTTTATATCTACTTGTCACCTCTTTGGTGTTTGAATATTTTCCTTTTGTATATCTTATGCTGCTGCCACCAAAACTTTTTTTCCCTTCCTGAGAGAAGTACAGTAAAGCTGGACAAGCAGACCTTGTGATCCCATGGTAACTTGCATGCTGCTGTAAACTCTTTCCTCATCATTGCACTCTCTCTTGTCTTATCCTCAAAGATGGAGCGCTTGCAGTCCTCCCACTCATTTCCCATACACTACAGCAAGCGCCCACTTTTATTCTTCCACGCTGTATAGTTCAGGAATTTTACCAGCATGGCACATGGATGTTGATTGTCATTAGGCTTAAGCTTGGACTCACATATCTTTTCTCACCTTCATGTCGTTCTTGTATGACTTATATGCTGTGGAACACGAAAGATGGTTTTAATTTATGTTTCACCTGTTCTTATCCATACAGTGGAAATCAGCGTGGTCCAAAAATCTTTTCATTGTATGGAAAGAATAATTGCATAATCAGGAAATTAACTGTATTGAAAAATATGCTGATTTTGCATGTTTAATTCAGTTTACAAATGAATCTGCAATTATGCAATTAACATCACTTCCTTTGAGAAATAACTCCTTTTAAGTCCTATTTCCCCTAGTAGTAAAAGTAACTTCCCTCCTGCATGTTGTGCTTGTGGAAGTAAATATTCTAATATTTCTGTTCATTTTATAGCAAATGAAAAGATCTTTCACTTATTCTGGACAGAAATAATGTAGATGCGTTTTAAAGGAGAGGCTTCTGCATCTAATGATTCATTAAACACAAAAAGAACAAATATGATAAAAATATATGGTCAGGTATCATAAATAAATAGTCTTACAAATATGGACTTACGCTCCATGCCTATGGTTGAAATGTTGGAAGTAGCATGCAGTGGTAAATGTGGAGAAAAGTGCCTAAGGAGAGACTGAAATATTTGAGTTTGAGTGAACAACTGCCTTTTTGATGCCAAAAACAACAAAACATCAAGCAGCATTTTCTTCCGCGTTTATGCTTTGTTGTTTGGTTGTTTTGTTTTGGTTTTTTTGTATAAATAAATAAAAAAAAAATCATGAATGAGGTTTTTATTTCAGTGAAATGTTTACATTTACGCACTTATTCTTTTAAGCTGTTTTGGTTACACTTTTTTTTTAAGGTGTCCTTTTTACAGTGTAATGATACATTTAAGTACTGAGTAATATTAATTAACTACATGTAGGCTACTTACTATATGGTTAGGGTTAGGATGAGGGGTTGGCTTAGGGTTACTTGCATGTAATTATGCATAATTTATTGTTATTATAATAGCAAGTACATGTAACGTGTAACAAGGACACCTTAAAATTAAGTTTTACCATTATCGTTATTATGTATTTATTTAGGTGCTTTTTATATTAATGCATTTTGTAAGGGCCAAAGCATTCCTTTGATTTAGAAACAAATTTGCCTCCAAAGTAAAGAAAAAAACAACAAAACAGCCTGAAAATATTACACAATCATTACTTCCCCAAGTCAGACTACGAACAATTAAGGCCTGATATTATGACAATTCTAAAGTCATGCAATCTGTAACCACACACTTACAGCTTTTTTTGTGTGTGTTTTATTTTTAGCGAGAATGAACGTACAGTATAATGAACATCATAATGCAAAAATATACAAGGTGAAATCTAGTCCATTTTAATTGTAAAATTATAGCAGCCTAATCAATTCAAAGTATTAAATTAATAACACATCAAACAAGAAACTAACTAGTACATTTACGTGTCATTGATTCATGTTTGGCATAAAGTTGATGTGACACGTAACATGTATGCTGTTTCTGCTGTCATGTTTTCATGTATTCTCTCTCTCTCTCAGTGATTGTGCCATGCTGCTGAGTAATAGCTGGCACTGTACCCGGGATACACACACAAATGCACCCACACAGACATGTTGCCATCTGAATTTAAATGGTTTGTTGCGTTGGGCTATCAATCAGACCATCTGTCCCTGTCCTCCCAGCCTTCATTAATGGTTGTGCAGTGCATATGTCACACATCCAGCTGGCACCAACGCATGTTCATACACAGCTCCACCTTTGTCCACCTCGTGCAGTGCTTAGTTCTCAGCCAATAGCTGGCAGGAGTGCCAAGCAGAATTGTTCCATGTGAGTGTGAACTGAAGCCTGATTTAGTGTTTACAAAGTGTGTGTGAGCTGCTGTAATCTATTCTCAGATAAGATGTTGTATGTCTGTTCTTACCATTGTTATCAGCAGCATATCTGTCAGATATGGAGTGTTTGGATATGTTATTGTTTTATTTTTTGATTATGGCTGAAGATATGGTACTTACTGTTCTTTTAAGCATAAACCTTTAGTTTTGTGGCTTATAAAATCAGTATGATGTCTGACCTATAAAATGACATTGTAATCTATTGTTCTATATGTGATTTAATACAAGATAGAAAGCTGTTTGGAAATATATTTTAGCATTTTAATAATTCAATTAGAGCATAGTAAATTTTCAATATGTGCTCAACATATTTTCAATATGTATGAATGATGATAAAGACTGATTTTACTATTATCCAAACATATGTTTGTAGAAACACTATACGGTTAAATCCATACATAAGGGATTTTTTTAGTGGTCCAGTGCATATAGTTTGAATAATTCATAACATTTAGTTTTTTATTGAAGAGCCAGTTATTTGTTTGTGGTGAAGTGGTCTTTGCTTAACTGAAGAGTCCAAATAATTACTTTCAAAGACATTTTACAGTATCACTTTTTTTATAAACTGGCAGATTGTTGGCATTTTGCCATATGAAACAACTAAACGTTTACTAAAATATATAACCCTCTATTTACACAATTTAACCTTCAAAGTTGTTTTAATGTGTTGATGAGGGTCTTTGAAAAATATTGGTCAGATATACTTCAGTATATATTTATTTGGACTTCAGCACTACTTCTTAAAGTACAATTGGGGGGCATTTTTGTTAAGTACATAAATATTTAAATGTTTTATGATGTGTACTTACTGTAGCATAAAATAAAAGTATTTTAATTATATTTGTGTAATTTATTTTCACTAGGGTCACTGCTTACATTTTTAATTAAGCTCTATTTTGACGTCATGCAACATTATGCGTTATTTTATATCTTTAGTAACTTTCATTGCTTAAATTTTGTAATTCAAAATTTGAATAGTTAGAAAGAAAGAAATCGATAGAAAGGCACTTTGCTCATAGTGCCTTTCTCAGTCAAACACCTAGATACAGTTTTCTACGCTGGAATAGAACATTTACTGTTTTCTATAATTTTATATTGGCATAAAAATGTGTATTCTTATTTCAGTATATACAAATTGTATTTCAACCATGAATCAATGGTGTTCATAACAACAGATGTGTCATTTGGAATATTATTGCAATTAAAAATATATATATATATATATATGTATTATTTTTATTTTATTTTATTTTTTTAAGTAAAATAGTTTAAAACCTTTTGAATACCATTTATAATAAAATCTTTGAGCTCTTATTCAAAGGTTTAATTTGGCTATAAATTGGAAAGACATTAAATAAATGTATGAAAGCCTAGAAAGGCTGCTTTATTTAATGTGCATGATGAACAAGAGAATGTCACACTGATAATGCAGTGTGTTGCGTAAAAACAATGTGCAGTATCTGTTGAGTCACATCACGAGTCTTTCATGCCTTTGGCCATGTACTCAGGCCGCTGCGAGTTTCACTGGATGGACCACACATTCTATACTACCCCTGAGCACTGTCTCCACTTCACAGCAACACATGCAGAGGCGATAATTTACTTGTGTGTATTGTGAAAGATGAGGCTGGTGCTGTGCAACTGAGAAGTTTGCACTGTGTACAATATTCGGTGTTTGCGGGTAGATCACCTCGTAGATGAATGCACAGTAATTAACAGAGCCAGAATGACTAGAACATTCTTTTTTAGTCTCTTAGCATGGCTAGAAATGCTGCTGAAAAGACCAGCTTTTGTGATAGATGGGCAGGAAGGCATAATCAGACGATATTTTGCCATTATGTCAATATTAACATTGGTGATAGATTAACACAACAGATCAGGTTTTGAGTAGTTAGTTTCATTGGTTAGGTATGCTATTATGCAGCATAATTTTGCATTGACGTCCTTTTAAAATAGCCAAGTAAAATATAAAATTTCATTTTTGTTTTATATGTGTGTAGTGCTGTCAACAGTGATGTGTTAACACATGCGATTAATCAATTTTTTTACACGTACATAATTTATTACGGTTCGACCCCAACTTCTTGCCATCATCCCAGCACAGATGGTTATCTGTGTGATAAGGGTACAGCGAACCAGTGTTGCCAGGGTCACAGTTTTCCCGTACAGTTTGACTATTTTGAAAATGAAATTTACACATTTACAGGTAATTTCTAGTGTTTTAAATTTGCTATTAATCGTGATTAATCACATGACTGTGATTACGCGATTACATTTTTTAAGCGATTGACAGCACACATTTTTTTTAATATGTATTTATTTATTTTTCCTTACAGTCTTTGCTTTATAAGAGTGCTTATGAGCAAAGATTAGTGATTTATGCTCTCACATTTTTTTTTGGAGAATTTTGAGTAATACATTTATGTTAAATTCCACAGTTTTCCTCATGTCTTATTAACAAAATATGACACATTATAAAATATTATATAATAATAATTATAAATAAAATATTAAAAAAATGTCTGTGTGTCAAATAGGAAAAAGGGTTTAAGCATAATGAATAAAAAAGTATAATACTGCTGCTTTAAATTGCTGTTGTTTTTCCGTAAAAAATTTTCTGTTTAATTTAATTGCAATTTTTTTTCACTAAAATGTCATGCAGTGTAATAATCTCGTCAGGCATGTTGATGTCTTTGACCCATATGCATAAAAATGTGGATAGATTTAATTTCTCGTTGTTAGTTAGTGCTGGTTTGGTGCTGTTCACCAGCATAACTTAACAAGTGTTGCAGAATGACCAGTGTGATCTTTTCTTTATGGTGAAACTGGTTAAAATAACTGCAAGGAAGCCCGCATCCAAAACGTATCATATGACCTCTTTTCAGTGAAGTGTTTTATGGTTTTGCTACTTTGCTTTGGCAGATGCTTTGGGCTACTACATAACTAGTGTCTCAATGGAAAATACTGTGTCTTCTATCTTCCATCTCTGTTTAGCGCTCTCTGTATTTACAAAGGCAGCGTAACAGTGTTGATTTGGTTGGATCTCTGCCATGCCACGAGATTCCCCACCGGATTGATCTCAGAGGGAGTCCACAGCAGCAGAGGTCCATCGGGGTGAGAAATCACCCCACAAACTTTGCCATTTCACAAACTCAGCGTGGTCTCAGGAAGCCGGTGTGCAGGCAAGAGAAAGAGCAGCATTACAGAACGGAGAGCATTTCATTTTAATGTGTGTTTTTTCTTCAAATGTGTGCTCAGGAGGATTTGTTCTTTTTGTATGTTTTCTTTGCCAGACTCTGCGGTGGTTGGGAGGTAAATAATGTAAAGTCGTATCTCATAATACTTGGGAGACTTAGCCAAAAAAAAAAAAAAAAATTGGCTGAGAAATGACCATAAATGGCCTTAATGAGATTTAATTGGAGAATGAATAGAAGAAAGACAGCGCAGTGAAGGAGAGCTGGGTCTATTGAAGCGATCCTGCGTTCTCCATCTAACTGTTAATGGCTGGTGAAAGTAGGCCAGTGTTTCTGTTATTATGGCCCACAGATCTCTAATGCCTTTGATGCAGGGCAGCTCATTGTGGGCAGCGTTTCATTTTTTTTTTCCACTCTCTCTCAGATCTATACTCAGACACACGCATTTGTTCTCTCACTTACTAATAAGGTCTCATTTAGAATGGCGCTGGCCTTTTTGGAGCCAGGGGCTTAGTGGCCTTATTTTCACCTATAAACAGAGGTAGGCGATTGCATTCAGGGACCCTGCAGCTCTGGTTGTGCTGAACTTACTACGAATCTCTCTCTGTCAGTCTGTGTTCTTTCTGCCTCAGAAGTCACTCTCTCACATATTTGTCTGCGCACGCACTTTGGCTTTCAGCCATCCAACAAGTATTATTGTGTTTTCCCTTCCTTCTTTTGTGTGCTAGCTGTGTGAGCTGCTTTTACTTGCTAGCTTGTCTCTGTCTCACACACACATACATACACACACATTCAGGGATGCCGGAGGGTCAGCTTCCACTTTAATCTAGGAAATAATTCCATTTCCCATTAGCGTAATTAATTGGGAGCTTACTGCAGCACGAAAATGTAGAGGACTAATGTGTGCTCAACGTGTGGTCTTGCTCTGTGTGTGTGTGTGTACAGAGTGCTGAAATAGTGTTATGGCTGGCTGATTAGCATAGTCGTTATAAAATTATTGCCTCATGCTTGACATGACTGACAACAGGAGTAACTCTGTTCTGCAGGTTACTTTGAGTGTAAAGTAAATGGTGTTTTTCCAGATTACTGTACGCTGCTGCAAGATCTGTTTTCATTGTTTGGGAAAAACTAAATGTCATTCGGCAGTGAAATACTGAGTCAGATATGCTGTCTTGAAAAATGATGGTCTTTCTTTGGTCGTTCTTATGTTCTGCACGTGTATATAACAAACAGTAATACTGCTGTTATTATATAATGATTGTTTTAAAATTAAATAATAATCAGCTTCTTTTGTCATTGTACTGTGTTGTACTAAAACCAAAGAAAATTGTCAAAAATATTAAGTCGAAGATATTTGTCTGTAAAGGTAAAACTGTAATTTTACAAAGATATGAGAATACTTCTTGTGCGCAAAAAAATCTATAAAAATAATAATAATAACTACCCTTCTTGGTAACACTTTATATTAACTACACACTATGAATCATTAGTTAAGCATTAGTAAATACTCAATTCATCCTTTATAAACCATTGTTCCAACATT
>JAUMHE010000053.1:10347137-10359421 GCA_032359235.1 Enteromius mattozi | reverse complement strand
CCAACGCCAACACTCATGACATGGTTGAAGGGTGTTTCGTCCGTTTTTATTTTATTTTTGAAATATTCATTTATCGGACATTATAAATGCCAATACCGAAAGTTTGGAAAATGCCTAATATCGGCCGATAATATCGGCCTGCCGATAAATCGGTCGGGCTCTAGCATGAACATTTAGGGATAAAACAAAGAAAGAGAGCTGCAAGCAGCAATGAACAGGGTCCAAAAAGGTAAATAGAGTAAAACACACACAAGTGACATCAAGGTTTGGAAAATGATGATGATAATTTAATGTTTTCATTTTTTTGATTTGCAAAAGCAAATTGTCTGTTGTATAACAACAAAATCACAAAAAATGTGTAAGCATACTGTACTGTTCTAAAGTATTGAATCTCTAGATTTTTTTTAAATGGCGTTGAAAGTAGTCATCTATATCTCAAAATCTTTTAGATCATAAGATATTGTATATGGCAGATGATGAGGTTTAGTATTTTATGCCCAGCAAAGCGACATTTATTTTATCCAAAATACTGTAAAATATAATATAATAGATATTGTGAATATAATCATTTAAAATAACTTTTTTGTTGTTGTTGTTGTTTTTTTTTTATTTAAATAAATGTTGAAGTGTAATTTAGTCCTGTGATGGCAAGCTGAATTTTAGCATCCATTACTCCTGTCTTCAGTGCAGTGTCACATGATTCTTTTGAAATATTTATATTAATAAGAAATCTTAGTCTTAAATCTTAAACACCAAATCAGCATATCAAGGTTTGGTGCTCAAAAAACATTTCTTATTAATATTAATGTGGAAAAGATCTGTGCTACTTTATTCTTGTAAAACTTGTGGGTACATGTGTGCAGGATTCAGTTTCAAGAGTTTAAAAAACAGAATGTTAAATCAAGCACCACAGCATCAAACCACCCTGTGCTTTATATATTAAATAGCTATACATCAATTATTGTAGTTGAGGCAATTCCAGTCATAAGATTCGGATACGTGACATCAGTATCAAAGATCTAAATGTTATGCTGTACAATGCTGGTGTGTTATAATCTAAGGGAAGAGAAGATTTGAACACTGATATAGTGAATAATCCAGTGAGAAGTTTTGAGTTGCTCTGGGGACGTGTGTTTAACCCTGAAAATGACGCCCTGCTGGTTCTGCAATAAAAAGTTTAAGAAGTCGGAGAAGAAAACTGTGTCGTTTAATAAAATGGGGGATTGACAGATGAGAATGATTCCTGTTTCACAAATGGAGCAGGATTTAAAGAGAAACTTGGAGAGGAACAGCAGTGAGATAAAAAATGCCCGAAAAGACAACTCAAACCCCTCAGACCACTTTAGTAACATTATGAGAACCTGCATTTCTGTCTTTCTCTCCCTCTTCATTTATTTGTCATGTGATCTGCAGGGACGAGTCAATGCATTCCACGGCTGTACCTAAAGGGGGTATATTTCGGGGCTGGAATTTGAGTGATGATGCCAGATTTGGTCTCTAGCTGCACCCTCGTCCCCCCCTGCCCGCCAAACTTCAGATGGATTCCTGAGCCGCAGGCAGAGGCTGCTACTGCTTAGCCCATCAGCGACTGAAACCCGATACCTTCAGTGCAGAGCACAAGAGAGTCCACTAAGCTCTCCTTTTTATCACGTTAAGTCAGGGCAGACTGCTATTTATCGTCATTTGTGCGGGTGTCAGTGATTTTGCTGGAGGACATTGTTTTTAAAAGGGAACATTTAGTCAGATTTAGGGCCAGATTTACTAAACAGGCAAATTAGCATTAGAGCGCAATTCCATAAAAGCGCTGATGTGAAAGGAAAATTCTGTGGATGTTTTACTGACAGCGTGCACATTAAAGAACAAATCTTTTCTATAATGACTAGCACAGTCTTCCATGATTAGCACAAATTGCTCCCTGCTTTAAGACGTGTTTTTTTGGGTGTTGAATTGTGGCACAAATACCAGTTGTTTAATGTCAGCAAATGTTATTAAATTATGTTGTGTGATTCATTTTAATACTCTCCATAACTTTTGCGTCTGAAAGGGAAACTCCTACGAATGTAAATTTAGTAAGGTCAGGCACAAAAATAATTTACTATATTTAATAACTAATTCTTCACTGCACATTTTTAGCAAATGCGGGCAGTACTATTTTAACGGCAAAATATGGTTTGCGCTGACTTCATGTGTGACGTGTGAAATATTTTTGTTAAAGGATTAGTTCACCAAAAAAAAAAAAATTATGTTATTACTTGAAATGAAATGTTTTGCACACAAAAAATATTCTCGTAGCATCGTGAAATTACGGTTGAACCACTGATGTCACTTGGGCTATTTTACTGATGTCTTTTCTGCTTCTCTGGAGCTGGGAACATTGCAGTTGTATTGCTGTCTACGAAGAGTCAAAGAGCTCTTGGATTTTATCAAAAATATCCTAATTTGTTTTCTGAAGATGAACGAAGGTCTTATGGGTTTGGAACGACATGAGGGTGAGAAATTAATGACAGAATTTTAATTTTTGGGTGAAGGAACCCTTTAATGTGTTTTGTAAATGTAATCTTCATATAAAGGTATGAAGGTATAAAACTTCATAAATATGATATTTACTCTTCACTCTTGTTTTTTCTTTTTCTTCATATGTCCTTCATGTCACTTCAGCTGTCATTACTGTCCATACTGTACCTCCCCTGTTGAAAATACAATCTTAAGTTTCGGAAATACAGCAAAGGTCATTTTAGTCCCTCGGTTAGGGACAATAAGAAGAATTCCTGAGCAGTAAGAAAGAAATTGTTTTGGCCTGATTTAGTTCCAAATAAGGTCACACCAGTTTGTTTTATAATTTCACTCAAAGTATATCAGGGATTTTATGTTGCTTAGTATTTGTATGGGTCTCATCTAGCTGATTATAATTGGCAAATTTCAGTTGGTGAAGTGGGTCCATGTTGTCTTTCTGCAGAAGCTGGTTGCCTAGGTAGTGAAAGCTACTGTAATTTACCAGCCAGAACAGAACATATGCTGGTAAGTAGCCAAGCAGGGACCGAGTGTAGCTGAACTCAGAAATAATTAACTAACTGCATAAGGTCAACAAATGTTGTGGTGGTGTTTATTTTGCTGTTGGTGTTGAAAAAAAATGTAATGAATAGTCCCAAAAGTTCTCATTTTCTTTTTCTCATATTTACACTAAACAAAAATTTTACACTGTGATGGTCTGGACATCCATCCAGAGTGTTTTCCTGCCTACGGCCTGAGACTCTGGGATAGGCTCCAGAATTCCTGCAACTTGACATACAACAAGTGGCTTGGGAAATAATTGTATGTTTGAAAAATTTCTCAGGTCTTTTCTAATAGTATAGTATCTTAACAAACAAACATCCACGCATATGCCAGTGAATACATAAAGCAAAAACACATTTTATGATTTTAGTGTACTGCTGATATAGACAGAATGTATGACTATCAATCAAATTCAGCACAGTTTCATTCCCATTCTTCCCATTCACTATACTGATATATGATATATCTATCAGGCACATTAATTGATTTATATGGTACTTTGTCATTTTGCGATTGACATCAGTAGATAATCGTACCCACTTAACAGAAATGTTCCTGCCTCTTATATCTGTTCCTCAAGCAGTGTTCATAATAGATAAAAGAATAGATAGGTGGGGAAAATCAAAGAAATATTAAGCAGCAGTGCAATACAGCATTTGATACCTTTGGTTTAAATTTAGTTTTAAATTGTAAAACTCTGAGCAAAGTCCTCTGATTTAAGGCTTTCGTTTGTATTGTTTGTATCGTGCAGTTTTTAATCTTTGTCTATTTTTGTGTGTGTTTTGATTTACTAGGTATGACACGTGGGGGCGAGCTGTCATTCACCCTGGAGCCCAGTGACATTATTGCTGTTCAGGAACAACCTCTGATGCTGCACTGTCAGGTGGAGGGCATCCCACCCATCACCACACAGTGGAGGCGCAACGGAGCTCTGATAGTGGAGGGCCAAAACTATGTCATGTTTGCTAATGGCTCGCTTCTGATCGGTCACTTCCAGAAGACCAAGTCTGACGGCTTATCTGATGAGGGAGATTACGAGTGCATAGCCCAAAACTTCTTTGGGCTGGTCTTGAGCCGCAAAGCCAGAGTGCAGGCTGCTAGTAAGTAGTATTCAGTGTGTTTTAATTCTGAGATAAAACCTTGTTCTACTTTGTTTTCCAAGAACTGTTTAATGGCAAATATTTGAAAAGGTAAAAAGAGAAAGCTTTTTAATTTAATACATCAATGATAAAATTCCATCCATCATGATGATAATGAAAATGTATTGTTATTTATGAATTTCTATGAATTTTCTATTCTATTCTATTCTATTCTATTCTATTGCACCATTATAACGAAAATTACATTGACACTGACGTCTTGTCTCTTAATGTTTTCTTTGACATTAGAAAGTTATATATTACATTATATTATATTATATTATATTGACCCTTCTCTTTAATGTTTTTATTTAACAGAACTTACAGTAACATAACACTTAATATAATAAAAACATTAAATATTGAAAAAATGTGCTGCTTTTTCTGTAAATCAAACTGTTTTAACATCTTTAATTAGAAGGACAAAATATTATATACCATGACATTATATTTTATTATACTAGCATAAATGTGTTGGGTGTAAAAGTGGATGAGTCTCCACCCCAAATGGGCCACCCCAGTGAAAAATGTGTAGATGCGCTTCTGCCAGAAGATATTGGTATCGTTAGGTTGTCCTGAGAAACTAAAGTGAGTTTGATAGAAGCCACTGCCAGCTCATTGCAGTACGCTTTGGGTCTTCCACAGAGCGCGCAGTGTTCGAGCACGGCGTGGTGTAGACTCAGGCTACATTAACTTTGGATGAACTGAACATGAGGGACACAGGGGGCTGGGACAGGCCATTTGATATATGGACAATGGGCTCCTTCTATTTCTGAAGATAAATTGGCTTGTAGGATCCAGTCTGCCTTTTGTGCGCTGCTGTGGCGCTCCCGGTCGTGCTTGTGTTGTGATTTATATTACTAAATCTCTGGCTCTTGTATTGAACTTAACTATTAAACCCGGCCATGCTGTGCTCTTTTCGCGACGCTTTTGTGGGCGTCACAATAATCTGGAGTGCTGTTGTTCGCCCACTTGCTGGTCGCAGGCACCAAGGCTAAATTTGCTTTTCTAGTCATCCATACCCACCGTGGCCCCTTATGAATCGGGCCTTGTTCCTGTCCAGTGCTGAAAAGTTGTTACTGTATTGTGCTTATGATTGGATTTTCATAAACTCAGCATGTGTTTATGGCAACTATAGATGACTTATTATCATTTGTCCGCTCTCATGTTGTCCAAAATGTGTTTGATCTTTTCATACAGATGCTGGCTAAATATAAAGGGCATAAGAAGAAAGAAAACAGAGAAAGGCCTTATGGAGAGTTCTTTATGTTCTCTTTAGCGGTTAGCAGGAGGTAGTTGTGCTGGCGTAGTAAATAGTAGGCGAGGGGAGAGCGGAGTTGGTCATTAAATGGATGTCAGATGAGTGTTAATTTGAAAGCGCACTGCAGTGTTAATGTGAAACTGTGTTTTTGTGATGATGTGAGGAATTCTGGGTCTCTTGCTGTTATTATATGATGCTTCAGAGAGAATGAGCTCTTAGCAATCAGGCCCTTTCCCATCAAATTCACATAAGCGGGACTTACTGTAACACACTGCCTGAGATCAACCTGGGAAAAATTCCCTATCCTAATAAGATTTCTCACTACTTTGTTTAATCATAAAATATTTATTTGTAATTATTTAAATGTAAATATGTAATATATGTATAAATCATTTGCTTTTTTGTAAATAATTAGATGAAATATTAGTGCTGTCAAATGATTAATTGCGATTAATCTTATCCAAAATAAAACTTTTTGTTTTCTTAATATATGTGTGTGTACTGTGTGTGTGTGTGTGTATATATATATATATATATATATATATATATATATATAAATACACACAGCATATGTTTTAAAAAATATTTACATTTATTTTTGTGGTTTTTTTATTTATATATTTTATATAATAAATAAATTTAATATATAAACAGCATCTTTTTTCTTAAACATATGCATGCATGTTTGTCTATATATACATAATTATGTATTTTTTTAAACATAATAATTATACACAATACACACACATAAACAACAACTAATAATTGTTATTATACATAATAGTATGTACATGTAACGTGTGTGTGTGTGAATGTATGTGTGTGTGTATATATATATATACATATATATATATATATATATATAATATATATATTTGATATATAAAATGATAATTTAGTAATATAAAAATAATGTGTTCCCTTTTTTGATAGTGATTTAGCTCTATCACCAGCTTGCGTACAGAATAGCACTCATAGTCTGAATGGACAGTTTGCAGAGATATTGAGCTCTGTGTGTAATGCAGTGTGGTCAGTGATGACATGCCTAATTTAACATATTTTTTTCGACCGCATCATATGTGTGCAATTGATTCTGCCTCTGTAAAGCAAAACAGTGTCTGCAGACATGTAACTCTGTGGCTGTATTGTTTGACACAGAGACATCTCCGCCTGCGGTCTTGTCACACACGCACGCACACACACACACGGGCAACCCATGCTGTGCCATATTTGAACACAGCAGTCCATTTGTTGGCCTTGCAGTGAGGTGTGTGTGTGATGTGAAGATTGTTGACTTATGAGTGCACACACACCCGTTGAAGTGAGACTGACACACTGTGTGTAGACGGTGCACTGCTGTGTTGTGGTACATACTCTGGCTCCGCTCCCAGTGGGCCAGTGGTTACTGGCTGGCCTCTGAAGTTACGCCGCCTCTGCCACGCCACAGGGAACAGTCAGCTCGGCTCGCTGGACAGGGGAAACCTTTAAACCCACGCTCTCCGGGGCACTGATTGGTAAAGGTCAATGCATAGTTACTTTTTAGCACCTTTTTTCGATTTTTTTCATCAGGGCCAGAATAGAGTATGTGTGCTTTCTGCATAAATTACGAGTGAACAATAGCTGGGAGATAGAGTGGGATGCAAATCTAATATCATAGAAGATGGAGATCTATTGTCTGAATGATTGGCAAGCGGAGCTGGGTGGACAAGCATAATGAAAAGTGCTCACATAAAAGCGTAACGTTATCTGGCTGAATGTTTTCTTTATTATTGTCATATAATTTATGTGATGCATTAGCTATAGGTACCATCAATATACCATAAGGTCTGGGTACACACAAAATGAGCAAGTAGTGGGATTTAAACATGGAATAAGAAAGTGCTGCCTGTAATACATATTATAATTTGAATAGAGCTGAATGAAATTGGACGGAAATGACTAGCACATTTAGAAGGAAATTACCTTAAAAATGGGAAAACAGTTGGATGAGACTGAGGGAAGACTGAGGCTGAGGGAAGGTTGTGAAACTTGTGAAGGAAAGGGAAGTATTTTGAGGAACTGTTTTTGGTGGAGCACAGGAGCAATTACATGTTTTAGGAGCAGCAGTTTCCTATTTTTTTTTAACCATACAGTATGTGATTTCTCCACAAATAGCAGCATCAGACATATCAAACATTTTCTCAACTGTGTAATTGGCTTGATTCAATACTCTGATTGTTGATTGGATGGAGATGGATATAAATATGAATTTGAGGTTAGTTGTAAGAAATTGCTGGGGTTTAAGTGGATTAAATTATTGGAGATGTCCCCCACCAGAAAGTCTATCGTTTCACTGATAGATTTTTTTATTATCAAGTATTTCATTCACAGACTCCGAGAAAGTATTTCTGTAGAGTTTTGTAAGTATATATGCCATATAACAACACTCAAGGCTGTCTATTCTTTGCTTTCATGTTCAAAACCCATTAATACCTCCAGTGCTTTTAGCACAGGCTCCAGTAGTAGTCTGGATACACACGTCCTGTTTTTCAGCTTGTGTGTAATGGATGACCTCGGCTTTGGTTCATATTGATCCGAGCTGTAGGGTCATGACTGATATGAAGGTCGCTTGGTGACCTTTTGATCCCCACACTGTGTGCTTGAGCATTGACAATGAGTTCCATCTTAATGAAGCATGTGACCACTGTTTGTGTCTTTGTACATTTTCTTTTATTACCTAACCTGTGGCAAAGAATTAAGTGATGTTACAGGTGAGAGGGAATGTGTGTGCCTGGTTTCATATGGAATGATGAGTGTCTAGAGTATCAGAGAACCATGCTCAGGGCATGGCCTCTTAATCCATGAGTCTTTAGAAGTGCACCGGAGAAAGGAGGAACAGGTTTAATGGCCAACTGGAGTCTCACTCTTGTATCTTCAGGGCAACTCTCGCACAGCTGAAACGACGTTCTTCACATTTTACATCAGTACATGTGCATGTGAAGACTTCCCTCAGGCCTTCAACTACAATCAATGAGACTCTAATAGTTCCTACAGATGTCCTGCTGGAGATAGAGTTTGATCTTCAAGTCATTACATGGTTTTTTTACAGACTGCCTTGGGATTCTTATTATGACACGAGGCAAAATCCATAGTTATATTTGAAGTCGTTAAGTTGGGTCTTACTTCATTCTGTCATTTCCTTTTATGTTGTTCTCAATCCCTTTTTATCTTGCTTGCTGTGTCAGTGTGTGGTAACTTGTACATATACCTTGCAGACTAGTAAGGTGGGGAAATCCTGTTTCATGGTTCACGTTGAGACTCAGGACATCTTCATCACATTTGTGTTTGCTTTCATTGTTTTGGATTGCACTTAAAGGTCAATTCATCTCACACCAACAGATACAGACCAAACGTGTCTATTGCCATTGCTGCACCTTAGTTAGCTCAAAAATGTTTAGTTATCGTTTACTTACCCTAGTAGGTCAAGCAACTTTAAACTCACATCCAAACAATAATCACCTGAGTGAACCAAGTCCTCTAGATTCTTCTGATGTTCGTTTCACTCAGAAATACATTGAAAGATCTATAGCTAATTCTGTTACAATGGAACTATTTTCTGTGCAAGAAAGCTGCTTGATTGCAATAAGCTCGTATTTTCACTAAACTGATTCAGTGAGTTCATTCAGCGAAGAATTTTGTTAGACAAATTCAGATCGATAACTTGTGTGTCTTTTTGTGTTTCATAAAATGAAGCCCGTAAGAATAATTTGTTCCACTGTATGTTTGTTATTGAGTGCTGGCAGTGAAGACTGCTATAGAATAGCATGTCTTGGCATTTTTTATTCACATTACTGTCTTTTTATCTCATCACATTCAATTCAGACTGCATGCTTTGTAGAAATATTATATCTTTCGCTGTTGTGCTGCAGATTGAATAGTGGCGCATGAAACGCTGATTGTACTCATGGTGTGTTACAGGCACAAACTCATTTCCATGTTGGAGATAGCAAATTATTAGAGACACCTAGGAGAGAGAGAGGTGATAACAGGATGGAATAGAAGAGATTTAATATCACTGTGTGTAATGTCTTGTATGGAAACTTGCTCAAGTCTTTTCAAATAGTGTATTAGCCTGCCCCTCTCAATGAGACGTTTACAGTAGAAATGAGATAAATGTACCAGGTTCTTTGCTGCCAAGGGGCTTTGTGACAGCACAGGCAGGCTGTTTGTGTAGCCAGCACATTGAGACTAATAAAAAGAGGTAGATGTGTAATGGCCAACCACCAGTTGGGCCGCTTTAGCATACAAGAGGCTTTCCACCCATTATAGTGCTCTTTCATCCTTTTAGACGCCACCAGTGTTGCACAGGCTGCTAGGAGAGCCCTTTCTCTTGCTAAGTGTGGTGACATAGATCTGCTCCTTGGTGCTCGAACTGATCAAAGGCCTTTTTTTGCCTCTGTGTTTTTGTGTCTTTTCTGGTTTTGTGCACATTTTTGGAGACACCGGCTCAATTTGCACTTTGGGGTAATTTCGTCCCACTGGTGTGAAGAGAGAACGCTGCCATCGCAAAAGAGGGTGTGATTAGCGACGTTCTTTACAACCCCCCTCATAAAAAAGACCCCTTCCACCTCCAAAACAGCCACTCTTTCCATAAATTACACTTCTTCTTTTTGCTTGTCGACCGTTTCTGTTAGCACACTGTCGGGTGCTGAGCTCCCGTCGCTGCTCTCAATCACACTGCCCTTTCAGGAAACACTTATTTTTGTAAATGTTTCGTCTTTGATGGCTTGGCTGCCTCTTTTTCTCCATCTCCTCCCTTTTCGCATTCTTTCTTTCTCCTTTTTGCTTGTGGATCCTCATTAGCCGGGCCTCAGGAAGCTTTTCATACTTTGAATGAATCGTGGAAACGGTACAGTGGATCACGACGCACGGTTTATTCCTGCTTCCTGCCCTCCTCTTGAGCCTGTCACCAAGCAACTGATCATAAAAGCCCCCGCCCATTACCAAACAGCTCTCCGGGATCAACCGGAGCGCATGCACTCTTGTTCCTTTCTTCAGCGTCAATTGTGAAAGAGTTTAAGCTTTGTTAAGTATTAATTTATTTTTTCTCACCGTCTCATTCAGCCTTCTTGGGATGTAATTGACCCTGTCAGCTCTGGAGGGGATTTGCTTGAATTAAGATGGCAAGGTTATACTGAAAGAAGAAACAAGGCCAGGGCCGACTGAAGAGGGAACTGCAAATAAACACAAACAGACACTTGCATATATAGTTTTCTGCCGTCAAACACACTTTATGATGATAAGACATGATAAGAGCGCCCCGGGTACAGTCACCTCGACGGATGAATGCGAAAGCGATAAAAAGGCAGATTGTAAAGAGCATTGGAGAATGAACAAGAAGCAGGAAGCTCCAATAAAAACCTCCTTTGCTGTCATTATTATGAGCTTCCCTTTAGACATTTCCAATTCGATTTGACATTTTTGCTGGCCGTCGTGTGTCAACAACTAAACCTGGGTGTTGAATGAGAGCTGTTTTGTTGGTCAAACTGGAGGGGGGGATGTGTTGACACACAACCATCAAAGCAGAGGCGGTTATAGGGCCGTCGTGCAGGGTAATGGGGGAGGGGTTCTGTCTTTTTCTCTGGATTTTGCCCCTTCCTCTCTTTCTCTCTCCCTCTCCGCTGGCTTCCTCTCCATCACTCAACAATCCATGTCCTACCTCTCTCTTTGTCCAGTAACCAGGCTCCTCCCACCCAACCCCGCAATCCCACAAGCCCCCTCTTTCCTGTTCAGAAGCCCAACCGCACCCCACTGACATGGAGCTCAATGACACATGCTTTCAGGTCAGAACTGTCTCACAATGGGGCATGGAGAAGAAGGGAGAAAGAGGGAAAGTGCTTGAGAGGAAGAGAGCCCTAATTAAGAGAGAAAGAGAGGGAGACGGATGGTGGGTAACTCACTGGACCAAATTAGAGACACTTTAAACCTTTTTTTGTGTGGTGTGGTTTGAGTGTGTCTGATATGCTGTATGTGAGGCACTGATGAATGTTGTTGAAATCAGCATTTGTTTAATTTTTAGTGGTGAACTTCAATGAATCCATAATTCATACCTTTTTATTTCCTGTGTTATCAAAGCTGAATTTTTAGCAGCATTTCTCCAGTCATAAGCGTCACGTGATTCTACTGAAATCTTTCTAATGTGTTGATTTGGTGCTTGAGAAGCATTTTTTTATTATCAATGTTAAAAACAGTTGTGGAAATTGTGATAATGTTATTTAGGATTCCTTGATAAATATCAAGTTAAAAAAAACAGCATATATATAATTTTGTTTTTACTAACCGCAAATTTTGAGTAGTATTGTAGTTTCGAAAAAGGGCCCCACATATTTCTAGGGATCAGAATATAACAGAAACTTTGGGTGGGCTTTTTTCACTCTTTTTCACCCTTGTAACTGCATAGTAACAATAACTCATAGCATCTTGGCAACCAATATATCTACAGGGCTCTAGCACCCCCAAACCCCCCCACTTTTCTTCAGTTTAATTTTTGTACTAACCAAGGATGTACCAATATAGTAGTGTATATATACATATCAACAATGGGAAAACTACACTGCTCAAAAAAATAAAGGGAACACATAACACTCCTGGACAGTCTGTGGTGCAACGTGGCATTGGTGGATGGAGCGAGACATGGTGTCCCAGATGTGCTCAATTGGATTCAGGTCTGGGGAACGGGCGGGCCAGTCCATAGCATCAATGCCTTTGTCTTGTAGCCACATGAGGTCTAGCATTGTCTTGCATTAGGAGGAACCCAAGGCCAACCACACCGGCATATGGTCTCACAAGGG
>JAUMHE010000053.1:10296538-10344263 GCA_032359235.1 Enteromius mattozi | reverse complement strand
AACCTTTTAAGGTTACTGCCCCAATGACAAGCTGTTGTTTCCCAGACAGTGTTGTAACTTGTTTGAAAGGTATTTCTGTTTAATACAGGTCATATTTGCAGATCATAATCATTTAGGGATGTGTTATTTTCCATGCATAAGTCAACATATTTATTCCCTCATGTAGTCAAGGAATCCAGGCAGTCTTCCAGCAAGGTCAACAACTAAAGGTAAAAGGAAATGAGACCTGTTTTAGATTCCCTTGCTCCACACACATTTGCCTGTTAGCATCATAATCTAATCCATGTGAGCCTCTCTCTTTTTGTTGGCAAGGCTTGAATGGGTTTAGAGGTGAGTGGAGAGATGGCTCGCAGCCAAAAAGGGAAGTGGGTACATCAGAAATTCACACACTTTTAAAACTGGCAGAGGAGAGAGCAGAAGCAGCTGTCACATAAACATAAACTGCTGCGTATCAGTGTGGTAGCCCTCCTCACATGTGTCATTCATGTCTGTCTGTCACTCTGCACTTCTTATGTTGGGTTTTATTCTTTTTCTGTTTTTGCATGGTTTATACCCGTTTCATGAGTCTTACCTCAGAGTATTACAACATTCTTGTTTCTGTCTTTTTGCAGTCTTTCATATTCTAGCCCGGTTTTCAAGTCTCTCATGCTCTCCTCTCCACTTTTATTCTTGGCCTTTTTTAACAGGTCTGTCATTCTAGCCGTGAGTTGGTTGGCGTGCTGATGATAAATGGCGGTCTGAAGCAGGAAAGAAAAGCAGCTGTCATTCCCACTCTAAACTTCAAACTGCCTCTTATTTCTTCACAGCTTTGAGTGGTTGCTATTCTGCAATTCACTGATAATTTTTTTTCTCTCAACCCCTTTTCGTGGTAATATTAAGCACAGTATCTGTCAATTGTTTAATATACAGTTTCTTGAATCAGAACTATTTTTGTAGGACTAGTCATGGCCTTCACCTTCACCATTGGCGCTACTCATCTGACTTCAGGTCCACTTTAAGATTCACGGCCATTGTTAAGAGGATTTTTCCACTTGGGTAAGAAGGGGGCTTCATTTGGAGGCACTGTAAGGGGCAGGGGTTGTAAATGAATTCTGTCTGGATGTCTCAGGACCACCCCTGCTTTTTCCCAAACAAGCAAGTGAAAAGAGGTCCTGTGATCACTCCTTTCTTGGTTTTAGAGTGTGGGCTTTAGGGCTCGTTGAGAGAATTCCTCAGTAATGGAGGTTAAAGGCAAAGGCTAGAAGGTCACAGAGGAGGTCAGAGATCATCGAGAGGGAGGACAACTTTTCCATGCTGGGGGCACCTCTTTAACTCTGTGTGTGTGTGTGTGTGCGCATTTGTAAGGAGGACAGACTCTTTAAACTTGACTGACCGAACTTGACTTGAGAATTCAATTATACTATGACAATTAGGAGCATTATATATATATATAATATATTTATACTTTTATATAATTTAATATAAGTATTATATATGTCCAGTTTATAAACATTAATTTATATTAAAAAATTACATCAGAATGCCATGGTTTGACCAATTAGAATCATGTGTTCCAGATAGCTGTGTAATATACACTATATATATATATATATATAATATGTAGGCTGCTTTGAATAAAAAGTCTCTTATGCTCACCATGGCTGCGTTTATTTGATTAATATATGTTCTCTTTTAATATGTTGTTAATGTGTTTAAAAAAATAAAAAAGGTATAACAGTTAAAATGTTTGTAGGAACAATGAAAGTGTATTTTTAGGATTCTATGATGAACAGAAAGTTAAAAAACAGCATTCTTTTTTGTGACAGTACAAAAGATCAAAAGTCATTACTGTCACTTTTGATCAATTTAAAACATCCTGGTTAAATAGAAGTATTCATTTATAAAAAAGAAAAACCCTCTTGATCAGTAATATCATGTCTTTTTTGCCTCTACATAATTGTTTCTTGCGTTTATCTGCTGAAATATCTTGTCGGCTCACTCAGAATTTGTGTTTGTCTGCCCGTGTGTGTTCATGTGCTGTGGAGTGTGTGCCAGCTCTCGGTGCCAACTCCTCCCAGAAGTCCCCTTCCCTCCGTATCCACTGACCCGTCACTGCGCTTCACTACACTTAACAGCACCTTTACAGCCAGCCAGTCCTGTTAAACACACTTTACAGGCCCCAAGCCATTCACCAGTTAAAACCTCCCTCCCTGAGCCATCCACCAATAAAAACACCCCCTTCCTGTCCACCCCTATTCGGCAAACATCTTGTTGGAAGATTGGCAGAAAAGCGTGGGAGCTCGAGAGGAAGAGGAGGATGAGGAACAAAAGAAGGGTGCAATGAGGCGCTGTGGCCTGTCACATCTTACTAATCTTCTCCTGTATCTCTCTTGTCTTGCTGTAGCTCTCTCTGGGGATTCTAGATGGGATTGTTGTGGGCTGCTTCGGACTTCAAAGGACATCCATCTCTCTTGTTAGTAGTTTAGTAAAGCATTTTAGTTAAATCTTGATGTCTCCCGAGTGGTTTGACAGGGCAGAGTTCATTTAAAGACCCCATGATGTCACTTGAGGATTGCAGGTTTCTTTTCTGCATGATGGGTTTTATATTAAGATGGAAAAGTGAAGCTTTTCTATTTGCTGTTTGCTATCTATTCTATTTTTTTTTTCTATAAGAGCAAATAGGTTTTTAGTTATCTCACAGTCATAAATGGCAACTTTCTACTTGCTACTCTATATTTTAATCATGAGCATTTATGATTAAAGGGATAGTTCACCCAAAAAATAAAAATATTGTCATTAGTTACTCACTCTCATGTCATTCCAAACCTGTTAGACTTTCGTTCATCTTCATAACACAAATTAAGGTGGTATTGATGAAATCTGAGAGCTTTCTGACCCTCCATAGACAGCAATGCAACTGACATGTTCAAGGCCCAGAAAGGTAATTGGGGCATCAATAAACTAGTCCAAGTGACATCAGTAGTTTTACCTTGATATTATGAAGCTAATGCATTCTAGTATTCTAGAAAAGTATTCTAGTAGCTCCATAAAATTAAGGTTGAACCACTGATGTCACATGGACTGTTTTAACGATGTCCTTACTACCTTTCTGGGCATTTTCAGTTGCACTGCTGTCTATGCAGGGTTGGAAAGCTCTCGGATTTCATCAAAAATATCATAATTTGTATTACATAGATAAACTAAGGTCTTACGGGTCTGGAATGACATGAGGGGGAGTAAACGATGGCAGAAAGTACATTTCCACAAGTTTTGATGTCATTTTTGAGTCTTCTTACTGGTTTTGCAGTCACTGACCATAAAGTTTGTCACTTCTCAGACAGGTCTGTTTTTCCAGTTAATTTATTTTTGTGTGGATGACCAGGTTTGTGTTTTATACGATTGACTGACTGACTGAATCGCCTGTCTCCGGCCTCCCTTTGTCATCGCTCACTCCACATAGCGTTCATTTTTTTCCCCCCACTGCCTCTCTGCCTCTCTTCTTTTTCTTTTTTTTTTTTTTTCCTCCCCTCCCCCTGCCTTTTTCTGCATTTACTCAGTGATGCCAGGGTTATAGGTCACAGTAGGATGGTGAGGGGGAGGGGTCAGTTGGGGAACGGTGACCTCTGTGTGTGCACTGGGGTAGAATACCCCTCCTTCTTTTCGTCCTTTCCTGCGACACCTCTCCCCCCCACGCCTTCACTCTTCCATTCCCTGTGCCGCCCATCCCCTTCTCTCCCACAGGCCCCTCGGGGCCAGCGACATTGACCTTGGCTTTGAATGAATTAGGCGCTTGAACACTGACATAGGACTGACCGGCATCAGCGTTCTGCAATCATTAAAACAAACACAGCGATTCTAACATGCTCTCACACCCTGAGAAAAGCTTTGATTTGTCATGCTGTCATAAGAGATCTGTTTCAGTGGTTTAATGTTTTTCCAAGCCGCTTCAACACTTGGCTGGCACAAATAAATCCCTTTTCACGCACAAAGCATTTGCTTGCTCGGCAGCGCTGGTGGCGTAACACCCTGACTCTCAGTCAGATAACATCACGGTCCTCTTTGAATCACTGGGAATTGTTTGCACTTCTTGTTTTACAGTTTCATTAAGAGTGTTAATCCATGGCAGATTGTGTTATTTCTGTGTCTTCTGTGTACGTTACACACTGATCTGTGTGTGACTGCTGTGTGTAGATTATTCATACAGTCAAACATCAGCCGTTGTTTGGAAAGAGAAAAGAAAAGAAAAACAGGCAAATGTTGGTGAGGGCTGTTTTTCTCTTTGATTCTTTGGCATATAGGGACAGTGCACATAAAAGGGATGGGGTTAAAAGGTAGTCAGCCTGCTGTATTTGGGGCAGGTCATCTGGGGCCACGACGGAATTCCACAGGAACCAATTAGATGAGGTTTGGATGGAATGCTGGCAAGTCATTCTGATAAAAAAGCTACTCCATGTCATGTTTGCTGTCTCAACTGGACTTGTTTGTAGTTGTGTGTGTGTGTGTGTGTGCATGTAACAGGGTTGGGAAAATGTAGAATTAAAGTCTGAAGTTAGAATTTCAGTTGACTTGGCCACATTCCACAGGAAGCTGAATTGGAATGTCAGTTCCAGCAAGTAATGGCATCTAAGAAAATAAGATTCATCCTTCAGGTTGAATACTAATAATAAGTTATTATCATATGAATTTCAGTTCGGTTCATAAAAATGTAATTAACAAAAACATAAATAATAATATATATTTTTATATATATATATATATATATATATAACATAAATAATAATATATAAATATGTATTATTAATTATATTATTAATAATTAAATAATAATAATAATAATAATGATATAAATATTTATTCATATAAATGTACTGCCCCAAATTCAACAATGTACAAGTCAGCATCCTGTTTGCTACCTTCAGAAATTAATTGAAATTTAACAAGCAGAAATTCAATTTTGAACTGTGCAGAACTCTGGTACAGAGTAAAGTATGTGCATGTTCATGGGTCATAACTTTTTAGGAGTCCTTATGATTCACTCATCAGTCATGACATTGATTTCCTGGCAGTGAATTTTTCTTACCCTTGTAGTGAGTTTATGTACTAGACACTTTCTTACCAAAGCAACATGTAAGTATAGGCAGTCATCCAGCAAATGCTTTCAAAAAATTTTCTTCCTTGAACTAAATTACTGTACATCTATTACAGGGACAATACTGCTGGAGCAATCTTGGGTTAAGTGCTTTGCTTAAGGGCATAATGGTAGTTGTTTATGAATCCAATGGAAATTGAGTACATATTGTGTAGGCCTAAGTGACAATTACCTAAATACTATGGCTAAATCTCAGCCCTCAATGAGAAGGCTAACTCAATATGCCCCCTTTTGTGTGTGGAGATGGGTAAGCTGGATGAGCAGATGCAGCCCATCACTGTGCTGAATGCCTTTTACCAGCTACTTTTGCTGCAGAAACAAACTAGCTGTGGTGAGTAGTAAAACTAGATAAAATTTAGACATTACACTAAATGAGTTTTCCAGACTATATGAGTTTTATCCAAACTCTAAAGGCAGCATTTCATGAATACAGTATTGTGCATAATATACTACAACAAACTCACTTATAGTTCAGGATCATAGGAAATTTTTAAAAATATATATTTTTCAGCACTGGAAAGTTTTGGGATTTTTTTTAATCTTTTATTTTCTTTCAGGCTGCATTTTATTAATCATAAAATACAGTAACACTGTGAAAAATATTGTCATGTAAAATAACTATTTTCTATTTGAACATTTTAGCAGAGACTACTCTGGTCTTTAGTGTCAAATACACACATACATCTACTGCATTTGTGCACAATGATGCACAAAAAAAGCCTTTCTGAAAGATCTTATGGCTATAAGAAGTCAGTGGATTATTATCAGCAGCACACTTCTAAATAAACACTGAATCTAAATGAACGCATTGATGTAAACACCTTCTGTGTCTGTGTTCACAGCTGCAGGATCATGAGATGGGCAGTGTTTTCCATCACAGGGACTGCTTACTGTCTCCCTCTCTTCAGTGTAACCTGCAATTAAGTGCTTTGCACTGAGAGTGAGAGAGAAAAAGTGAAAGCATGAAATGGACGATTGTGCTGAGGATGGTTGCCCCTCTGTTATTTTACAATTTGTTCGATATGACCTTCACAGAGTGTTCTTGGGAAAGCTAGAAGTTGCAACAGAGATGCATTGGTTTGGATGCATTGATTTGTGCTGTTGCTTTGCTCAAATAACACACAATTGACTTTTTAAAAAATGTTCCCAGAAGTGATATGAGACAGCACTTGCTAGGTGGTGGTTATATCGTGTACAATTTTATGAGAAGACGTTACACATTAAAATGATGCTCAGCAGAGAACTTGTGAACTTCAGTCTGTGTAGATCTTTTTAATGAAGACTTTTTGACTACTTTTAAATTAGTAATGTTAAGCAAAGGTAAAATCAGGCAAAGCAAGGTTATTTGTATAGCACATTTTGTACACAGTGGTAATTCAATAGGGAAAATGTTTCCTCTGCATGTCAGAGATTAATATCTTTGCACTTCTAACCTTTTACCACTAGTGTCAGTTGCTTGGAAACATCAAGGGGGAGATGTATAACTTGGGAGGATTTCATGTTAGGGAGGGCTGAGGGCTCACTAAAGCTTGTTTGCACAGAACGGGAGATGATGACATAGGCACAATGGAAGAACTGCATCAAATATTATTTAGTTTGCTTCAGGAAAAATGTGCAATGCAGGAAAAACTGTGAGGATGTTACTAGCACATAAAATCCATGAAATTAAACTACTGCATCAGTACTGCAGCAGCTATCACTCAAACACTGTCATTAGTGTCACCACAAGTGGGATGTGGTTTTGTTTGGGTTCAGTGACAGTGTAGGTGTGAATGACATCATGAGCTCAGAGGGAGTCTCTCTCAGTAACAGATGTTCACACAAGTTGTTAGATCTGTAATTACACGCTGAGCCATTTTCAGCCACATAACAAGCTAGTTTACCTCAGATTTGACCTAACCTGACCTACAGAGTAAAATTGCCCCTGTAATCATCAAGTACCAGCACAATATGTAAAACATCTATTGAGATTTTTTTTTCATGTATCTGTTTATATGTCTGTCACAGAATTTCTGTTTTTTTGTCTGTCCATCACTCACTTATTCAACCCACAGAATTGGACTGAACTGGGCACAATGTGGAACATTTCCTGCAACAAGCAACTGTCTGTTTTAAAAAGATTTTGTGTTTAATGTAAAGTTCTGAAAAATTTTGTGCAGCACCACAAAAATAGAATCTAAGGGCATATTACTCATCACTTGTATTGCTAGGGAAAGTGCAGTTTTCAAAATGCCTTCTCTCAGAAAACATGATATACGTTAAGCCATTTTGTTTTTCAGCTAAAGTATATTATTTTAAATATATTTATTTCAATAGTTTTACTGTAAAATATAGAATATACACATTATCATAAATATCCAACAATTTTATGTATTTTCTTTTCATGAGCCGCTTTTTATACTGTATTCTTAATATAAATGACGTGTTATTATGCTTGACTGATTCTTTGTCTGTGCAGTTCATTGTTTTCCATGATTGATCGTAGGTTGTGATGATTGATTCTTTGTCTGTGGGAGTGGAAAGGTCCATAGATTGATGCCGTGAGCGGAGGCATTAACGCTGTGGGTCTGGAATCATAATTCTAGTTCTCAGCCCCGACTGCTTTGTGATTTTTCAGAAGTGAGGCGGACAGTACCGGGGTCAGCTTAGCTCCACGCTGTGTTTATGTGTGTGTGTGTATTTGCATGAATTCATATGGATTAGAGCATGTGCTGTAGGGGCGGGGCTTGCACATCAGAGGGACCTGCGCATCAACCCTGAGGTGATTTCCCTAGTGACTGTTGTCAGCTGGCAGTTTGGGGGCCCCGGTGGAGAAAAAAAGAGAAATATAAAAGGAAAAGAGCGAGGGACGGGCACCCAACTGCCAGCTGTCTTAGTATGGTAGGATGATGGAAGATCTGATGGGGGAGAAAGAAGAATTAAGAGGGGGGGCTTAGTGGAATGGTCCCCACGGCCACCTTAACTTTCCACTTTCCTCACACCCACACACTCATTTTGACGCACACCGTTCCATCACTTGTTCTGTCAGCCCAGATGGGCACGAGAAAGCGGTGTGTGTGTGTGAGAGAGAGAGAATTTGACACAATAGGGTCCCACTCAAAGCCTGACTGTTTTGTCATCTATCAAAACAGGTTTTGCCAAATTCAGTCTTTTTCATTAATATGCCAGATTTCATCAAAATTTCCATGTTAATAGAGGAGGTGGGGGATGCGTGTGTCTCTTGTTTTTATTTTTTTATTTATTTTGTTGGTCGTCATTTATTGAGACGCAGAGGAGCTGGTGAATGTCCATCCGTCTTGTTGAGTATGATTGATGGGACGCCGTTCCTCTTGTGGTAATTGCGCTCGCGGTGACAAACTCCGTCATCGTCTGTTGTTCAGCCTCAGCCAATGGTTGAATTTGTAAGGTACATCGCTTCCTCTATTCTCCCTGTTTCCAGTCAGTGTTAAAAGTATCCGCATACACTCTCGTGCCACTGCCTTGCCCTAGATTGTGATTAATGGCCGCAATTCAGCCAGAAAAATTCCCTTGAGTGGGTGCCAGTTGGCTTATGCAGAGAAGAGGGGAAAAGAAACTCATTACTGCTGTCAGTTCAGCTGACAGAGCAAGAGAGGGTGTGTGTGTGTGTGTTTGGCTATAACGTGCATAGGTGTTATGCGCATGTGAGTCCCTAGATGTGTTTACTAGTGTGAAGGGAACCCCAAGACCCAAGATGTAGCTGTCTCCATGAAAAGAAAAACACACTCACATACACACAATTCTACAATCACTCTCGAGACAGCTTCGTATTCTAGTTTTTAATGAATAAGTAGGCCACATCGATCATATGACTTTAGGAGCTATGCATGTACACATGCTTCTCTGAAGTTCCTGTCTAGGATGTTTTCTTTCATGTTTAGAGCAGATGGATGTTTTTGTGTTGCATAGCCAATCAGGGCTATCTGTAAAAGAAATCTGACCTTTTATCAGCCTGTAGGTCAGTGTAGGTAACAGCATTCAAGTAATTACCTCTAGCCCGCCTTTCAATGTTGTAATTGCTCATACGTCTTTTTATATGTATCCTAAAGAGACTGAAAAAAAGAGATAAATGTGAAACCAGACAAATAGACTAGGAAAATAGTCAGTAATCTGAGTGAGTGTGAGCGGACTTTCCAGTATCTCAGCATATACAGTATACACACTTCTTGTCCTTGAACCATTGTCTCTGTCTGTCTCAATCTTTTTAGTTTTTTTCTCTGATAGAAGGCTGGCTAATATTTCAGTGTTTTTTGCTTTTCCTTTTGGTGAGAAAATAGAGCACAGGTGATGATGATCTAGAATGATCTAGAAATGTTCTCTTCATGTGGAGAGCCAGACAACCAGACAGATCTGAACTCAGCAGCCACGCCGCATGAATCATGGCTGATAGGTCAGACAGACTGTTGGCTATATCATGGGCTGGCAGCAGTGCTGTGAATGTGATTCTTTCAGCCACAGGAAGCTGAAACTGAGAGCTGTGCACAGGCAATTTATACAGACTAAGTAAAAGTCAAGCAGCAGCATTTTGCATCTGCTAAGCTGCCCGATGACCGATACAGTGAAATTGTTTATTGAGATATGAGATAATGATTACTGAGAACAAGTATGGAAGATAATCAGTCACAAAAAAAAAGTAGATATTCAAGTATGCAGGTGGGTGAACAAAAGCTGCAGAATATTTTAAATCTGGTCAAGCGAGTTAAAAGGAAAGCAATGCATTTGAAAGAACAAGAGCGTGTGTTTGAATTATACAATGTGATATTCTTGGAAAACACCTCCCACAATCCAGTGTTGACGGTTATGACATGTACTGTATGATAACGCTGCAAGGTTTACTGTTTGTTCCCTTGGCTGGTACAGTATGAATATGGATGTGGGCTTTGAAGAGTCAAAGACGAAGAATAAATTGCCTGACTTAAGCACCTTGTTTAAACTTCCATGAATATAGTCAGCCTCTTCATCTCAGCTACAGCTCTGTTTCTCCCACCTTTATCTGTCACTGTACTACATTTGCGAGTTAAATATGCTTTTAACACTTTATGGAGGCTATACAGATCATTCAGTTGAATAATTGCTTGTGTGTTTTTTTCCACTTTTCTTAATTCTTAAACCTCTGTCTTATAGAAAAAGATGTAATACCTTCCAGTATTATTGCTTTCGCAGTACAGATAACTGAATCAAATTGCCTTTTGTAGTTTAACACAAATGACAGATTTTTTTTTTATTGAGCTCCCATGCTATCAAGGATATATAAAAGCAGAATTTCAATAAGCTACATATATGATTATTGCAACATTCCTGTCTGAATTTTTTATTGTCACAGAGGTCACGTAAATAAATGTATATCAACACGTAAGGAATGCCAAACAAAACATACAGTTCTGTCACAGTAATTGTCCCTATTTTGTAAATTCCTCAAGTAATTAAAGCTTTAAATTTTTCTTTAACACCCCAAGAATGAAATCTTGATTATCTTTGGACAGATTGTAATAAGCTACTTTTTTCTTGCATTTAGCATTACACAACTCTTGGCTCGTTTCCGCAGATTGTTTAGCTGACAGATGGTGAGGAGTGTGAATATTAGTGAATAAACAGCTACATGCTGACTAGTGAGAGAAGTCTGACCTCCCCTATCCATCCACACTTATGCTGACAGAGACGCATGGCTCTCGTTTTTGCCTTGACCTGTCCCACTACACGGAGACCCTCAGGGGACCTGCAGCATGCTGAATTTTCTCCGTTTGTGGTTGTTCAAGACTAGATTTGCGTGAGCCATTCGGTTACAGACACACATATTAATGCCATCTGGCTTTTTACCGATTAAAAATTTGTGCCAAAAACACGACTCAGCGAGTGTGACATGTTTGTGGGTACTTCGATTTAAAGCACCTTGTTTTAAGACCAAAAACAAGCTGAATTACAGCCAATTTAAGTTTTGTGTCTGGATGTCCATGTGTGAGAACGAGAGAGTGAGAAAAAGAGGTCTTAACAGTTGCTGCTAATGAGGGGGAAGTAATTAAGTCTTTGCGAAAGTGAATTGTGATGCCAAATGTCCATCCACTTTGTTATTCAAAACTGAGCCTGTTTAGCCCCGGCAAGTTTCAGCCCTTTTATTTCTGCTCTGACAAACCAAAGCAGGGTGAAAAGGACAGAGGAAGAAAGAAAAGACAAGTGAGCTAGAGAGAAAGTAATGACCATTCCATCTGAATTTAAATACTATTTCACTCCTAGCTGTCACTGCATTTTCGATATTTCACGATCCGCTCAAGACACAAAGCCATTGCTCTTTTTGGCCTGTAGAGTTTCTCAGTCCTGGTTTCGTTACGTCAGTACAGTAGACCCGATTGATCGAAGGGTTATGCTACAGCATGTAATCTCCACTTCTATGAACCTTGGAATGAGCAAGGAAAGGAGCCACTTAAGTCACGAAACGCTCGTTTGCTCTGAATGCTGATGATGCTGTTAATTGGGATATGGGGCGAGGGCTACTCGCTAATGGTGCTTTATATGATGTCTGCAACAACTTTCAGGACCTGAAACGATTCGCCGTTAATTATTTGAACAAGCGAATGATTGACAAAGCTATTTTAAAGCACATTAGTTACTGTAGATATCGGAATGAATTACAGGTGTGATTGGCCACTGAGGTGAGAGAGTAACAATTACGATTATGTGAATGTGTAGACTGTAGCGGCGAAGACGATCTGAAGGGGGTGGTGGGGTTCATGGTTAAGGTCTTCTTTAGTTTATCAGCCATTTTCCCGCTTCCTTCCCTTCCCCCAATCCTCTTGTTCCTCGTTCTCCCTCCATTTCTCCCTCTCTTTTCTTTCTTTCCCTTGCTGTTGCTCTCCCTCTTGGGAGATTGTGTACTGTTTGAGCACGTTGAGGGAGGGCGTCTCTTAATCACCTTCCCCCTCCCCTGTTTTCCTTCTCTTTCTGCTTCCTCCTCTGATCTCTCTTTCTCTCCCCGTTTCTTTCTGGGCAGCGGACAGCCCATTAAATCTGTACAGCGGTGTGAAGAAGATGATGTGAAATTACTGTCTGATGAGAGCGTGAAAGGCCTGATTGCTGCTCAGCATCAGGAGCGAGGCTGGTGCAAAGTCTCTGATGAGGGGGTAATTTCGCAGGGGTCCTCACAGTGAGGGGGCAGGAGCGACAACATCAGATTCTTTCAAGTGTAGCAATCCTATCGACCAATAGAAAAGGAGCTCCGGCAGCGAAGCCAGTTGTGTATGTGAGAAGGAGGAGGCTTTTTCTCCTGTAGATTAGAAAGCTGATGGACAAAGACTATGATATTGGATTTAGATTGGACTCATATGGGGATTTCGGTGGGTTTTAACCAATTGCTTTTTTAATTCATAAATCATCAATTTTAAGTCATAAATCAAGCAAGTGACCCAACAGACATGACGTATTGCCGTTGCTGAGAAAAACACAGTTTGCACATGTCTTTTCTGATCATCCTTGTTGCATAATTTTTACGGACACTCTGTACAGTATGCTTCCTTTTTTCCATTCTCTCTTATCAGAACTCAATTGTGTTCGTGTTATAGCGCTCCTTGCATGTATATGCCTAATTTGCTGTAAAAGATAAACCCATCAATTCAGCTCTCATTATTGTAAAAGCATTTTTTAAAGCCATAGCATTGGTTGAACAAAATTATTGTCAATTAATGATTAATTGATTAACCATTCGGTGCTATATCAGCCAATGGCCACTATAGAATATAATACAGCTTAATGAGAGAGTAATTGCTGCTGAAAATGTAACTTAGGGTTAGAGTTAAAATAACTTTTTTCTATTATAATATATGAAAATATAATATCTCACAATATTACAATTTTTATGAGATATTTTGATAAAATAAATGCATGCTTTGCGAGAATAAGGCTACTTCGTCATTAAAAATATAAATTAATTATTTAATTCACTCAACTCATGATGCAGTATGATTCACGATACTGGTTTGACAATGCGTTTTACTCATTTTTTTTTTGTTTTGTTTTGTTTTTTTGTTTTTTTGGACAATGAGCTTTAAGACAAATAAGTAAAAAGGTGTCCTTTAGTTGTTTCTGAAACAAAATGCGTATCTGTATGTGCCCTGCACAGGCATGGATGGTAAACGGTGGTTCACCGCAGCTTATCTTGTGCTGGATGAGAAACGAAACAGACTAACTTGAGACATACCTGAAATGTATGAATGAATTTGCTAAAACAAATGCTGAATGCTAAGTAACATCTTTGTTTGTACTGTTGAATGTGTGTTGTTTGGATTGTACCTATGCAGTTGTTGCCTTTTTAATTCACAAGGTTACAGTTAATGTTTTCATTTAAAACCGGTTTTATGTAGGCTCAACCCAATTTAAAAGCAAAAGCTTTAATGCTTTTGAAAGTAGAAAGTAGACTATACTTCCTACAGTTGCTGTCATTAATTTCAGATGGTTACAGTTATTGTTTTCAATAGCCAAAAGCCATAATCTGCCAGGAATCAAATATGTCAGACATGAGTTTGTGTCACCTGTGCAGCAGATACAGCTATAACATGATTAAATGTAATGTTTACCAAAGGAATGTCGTGATTACATCTGACCACTGCATGTTCTCTAATTGCACACCCACACTGCTCAGCCTCAGAGTTCAAACATTTCAGAAACATTAACTGAAAGATTTGCTGTCAGAAATGTTGCCTGAGCATGACAAACATTTGTTGTTGTGAAAGAGAGGGCCGTAGGCTGCAGGGTGAAGGCTTGGGTGATGTAAAGCTAATGAGATGTTAATTGAGAGACAGCGGCCTAGTTTCAGTCCAGCCCATTTAAACTCCTAGAGCCAAGAGCATGGGAACAGAGAGAGGGAGTACCGGATAGCCCTCTGTAGGCCAGCGGACTCCCTGGGCAGTTTATCATTGGATTTTTTTCTTCTCCTGATTATGAGTAACAGTGTTTGAAGTGCTGTAATGAGCATGAAGATCCCGGCTCACTCAATCATTAAAACAAACAAAAGAGTCTCCCCAAACTCACTCTCTCGTTCATTCACACACACACACACACCGCCCGGCAGACACTAATGAACATTCCTAAAATAAGCTAAAAGAAAAGAAATGACACAGAAAATACCAACAAAGACATCCACAACAGTGCAGAAGAAAACCTGGCTAATTAATTTCGTAACCCCCTCCTCTTCTTATCTGTCTGTGCATCTCTCTTATTTTTCTCTCCTTCTCCCTCCACCCCTTGTTCTCACTGCAACAGTCATTTAAATAATGTCTTAATTTTCAGCATCTGCTGTTTTAATGGGCTTTTTTTTGATTAAAGCAGCATGTTTAAATGGAGAGAGAGAGAAATTCAGGTGAAAGTGAATTTCTTGTCTTCCAGACTGGAGAGAGCAGAGGTGGACAGCAGATTGGGTGGGGGGCATATTGAGTAAGAGGGCTTTCCCATCAGCCCTCTCACTGCACATTCTACCCAGAGTCCTTTGTACTTGTCCATTAGTTGCCCTACGTAGACCTTTTTTGTCCAGATATTTATGTGTCGATGGGTTTACAATATGTTTCAGGCCCAAAGGGATGGAAAATAAGCCCCCACAGCTCCTTTTTGAAGACAAGGCACTACAATGATGTGTTAATGAGTTTGGGGACTGTGTTCTAACAAGACAAATATGTTCAACATTTAGAAAGTGTTTCAATGATCAAAATTCTTCATATGGTAACACAAAGTGTGTTATTTATTTATTTTTGTTATTGTGTAAGAGACGCACACACTCACACATTAGTACACGCACACCAGTGTGCACTTCAAAGAAAACTGGCAGATTAGGGCTCATTATAACATGTTAAATAAAGGAAAAATTTAACAGAGCTCTTCAATGGTGGCAGCCCAATTTACGGGAGCCCTGTGTGTGTATAACAGACACCTCAACATGCATGTAATGAGTATGTGTGTGCATTGAGGTTGTGTATTAGTATAAATTCCGGCTGTGGAATAAAGGTGTTTTTGGTTTCTTAGCCCAGTGATTTGATTTGTGAAAAAAAAAAAAAAAAAAAAATATATATATATATATAATTTTTTTTTTTCCCTGTAGGCAAGAGAAGGGCTTTCCAAATGATGTTAGTTCAAAACTGATGATATTCACAACATTAAACTACTTGGCACAAGTTGATTGGTTCATGTTGCATACTGTACACAGACAGCGAGCTTCCACCGTTACATTTAAATAGCTGGTTAGCATTCACTATAACATTTCACAGCATGCTTTAAGAGTTCCTCTGAAACCCTCCACCTTCCCCAGCTGCACCTGTATCATCTCCTGATCTGTTTAGGCATATTATATAGTTGTTTGTGCAGCAGCAGTATGCCTTACATACTAACAGCAACATATTTCTTTTCCTATATTCCCTAATCTAGTTCCTGTACTTGCTTTGCAGCAGCAATACTCTACAAAAACAGCAGCATAGCAGATCTATTTCACCAAGACCAAATACATTAATATTGTCGTATTCATTACCATGCTAAAGTAAATAAATTTATTAATCACATGCAAATCTGTTGTTTTAGAACATAAGTACAATATAAACATAGTTATCATCATCATAGAAATAATAATCTTAATACGCTTAAATGTGTACTGGTCCTTATTATTCCCAGTTTCATAAAATGTTTGCATAACCTGACATTCATTCATCTAACGCTATTAGTCATGGTTCTTCCACTTCATGGGATAAATCAATAAAAGTGTGTTTAGGTCAGCTGTACAGGACCACAGAGAGCTCTGCAGGAGACAAAAGGAGATTGCAGGCCAAAATGAAAGAGAACATTGTTATGATGTTAAGTGGAGAAATTGATTTCAGAAGCACTACAGAGCAGCTCAACATGACACACAGGAAGACTGCAGGATGAAAAGATTTGAAAGTATGAAGAAATAAGCAGCAGTATGCTGAGTTGCAGTGGGCCTTGAATGCATTTTAAATCCATAATTCACCGTAAAATGAAAATTCGTTCATCATTTGATTGCCCTGATTGGAATTTAAAACATTTTGGACGCATACAGTAAATTGTCGTACAACAAGTTTTCTACTCTATTCCAATTTTCCAATTTTATGGTGCATGTACCATAAAAGAAATGCAGGTTTTGGTCAATGTGATGGTACTTAAATGATTTTTGGGTGAACTGTTCCTTTAAGTTTCTCAGCATACCTGCAACAAATAAACTTTTTAAACTTGTAGACGTTTAAACATGATGACCCCATTTTCTGAGAGGTAAAAAGTTCAACCATGTCCCTCTGAGAGAGTGGAGAAGAAAACCGAGGATGACTTTTGACGTCATATCACTTATTTAATTTAATTGAATAGTTTTACTAAAAGATGACGTGTGGAACAGGTTGCTTCTTCAGTGCACTGAGAGGCTGTGCAGATTAATCACTGTGTGTGTGCCTGAAGGTGTTGCTGTAAAGCTGCACATCTGCATTTAAATGCCACCCGGGAGCTCTGTGCATTAAAAAAATAATAATATTTCCGTGTGACTATTTAAAGCCTGTTGAGGCAATGCCACTTTGTGCTGAAATAGCATCATATACCATATGCATTATTTATGGACACCATCTTCATTATAGCTCTTCGCTTAAAGAGGAGGAGAAAGCAGCCTAATGGACCGCCCAGAGGGGTGGAGCTCGCTGCATGTGTACTGTGAACCGTTTTTAACTGTATTTAAGACAGTAACACTACTCAGAAATGTGTGTTTGCATATAGACGTGGCTTTTTGTGTTCTGGTGTGTCACAGAGAGAATCCGTCATCTCTTTGCAGGTCTTTCACATCCATCACTGTGGACTGAGCACCTCATCAAATACATGATTTTTTTTTTATAGTCCATATACTTGACACATGAATCTAGTTCTGCCTTAGAAATCACATCAGTCTTCTCTTAGTGCCTCTTTTCTTCCATTGCCTTCTCCAGTGTTATTCCATTCGACTATAACCTGCTCACTCTGACATGCAGAGCCCTTGAATTGAGTGCCTTGTCTGAAAGGTGCAGAGCATTGCTGTCTGTATATATTGGAAAAAAAAAGTTTTTTATGCTCACCAATTCTGCGTTTTTAATGAAACATGCACTAAAAACAGTAATTTTGTGAAATATTATTACAATTTATTTTTGTTTATTCCTGTGATGATAAAGCTGAATTTTCTGCATTGTTACTTCAGTCTTCAGTGTCACATGATCCCCAACATGCAGCATCGTTGTAAGTCCCAGCTTGTGGACCTTTCCAATTTCACCCCCTCTCTCTCTCCCACTTCACTTCCTGTCGACCTACTGTCCTATCTAAATAAAAAGACATAAAATGGCAAAAATAAATCTTAAAAAAATGAAATAAGACTGCTGCTGACCTTCAGTGATTCAGTTCAACAATGCTTCAACAAACATTTTGTTTCATTTTTGTTATAGCTTTATAGTGTTAAACTTTCTTCTACTGCATCATATTCTTTGTAATTTGTTTGAGCTGTGCCATCTATTGTACAGACATAAATTTACATTTCCTTCAACCTGAGGCATATTCATTTTTACTTTTGTTGTGAAAATGGCTTTCAAAAATCATGTAAAGCATTACTTTAAAAAGTAGTTACTTTATTAGTGAGTAATGCAATATTGTAATGCATTATGTTTAAAAGTGTTGATGAATATGAAGCTTAAAAAACAGTATTTATTTGAAATGAAATTATTTGTAACAATATTTACTGATAAATTTAATGCATCCTTGCTGAGTAATAGTATCAAATTCTTTAAAAATAAATAGAAAACTTATTGACCCCAGATTTTGTATATGAGAGAAATCATCATTATATATTGAGGGTGGTAAAATTTCAATGTGTTACCTCAACTTTCTAAATGAATTTACCAACCAGGATCCCAAAAATATAACTGTCTTGAAATGAGTAGTATATACAATACATGCACTTGTGGCTCTGGTCATCTGTTGTACTAGATCACCATCAGCAGGAGGTCCGAGTTTTGATTTCCTGTCCGTTTCCACAGTGATTGTCATAGTGAAACCAACTGCATCCAAGCAGCGAGTTCCATCCAGTTAGGCTCTTAATGTATGGATGGAGGGAAAGATCTTGTTCTCTCTTTCTCTTTCATATTCCTCTTAGCCCTTTCAATTAATCTCTCTGTTTTTCTCACGCACACACACTCACGCTCCTTTTCTCAATTTCTCCCTCCTCTCCCCCCATAATTAGATCTGGTTAATTTACACTGTGTGGCGAGCTGGGAAGAGGCAAGTTGTAATAATGTGTGTGTGTGTGTGGAGTGGAGTGGGTTATTATGGAGAGGGGTATAAAACGGCTCTGCTGGGACTGCTGAATCCAAACTGCTATTGCTCCCCTCTTAGCTTGGGTTGGTTTAAGTATTGAGATTCATACTAAAACATTGTCTGTGTTTATACGTACATTCTTCACCTGTGCATTTGCATTTGCTCTGCAGGGTGATTCATCTAAAATAAGCTCAAGTCTATTTTTATGTTTGTGTGTTTTGGTGAATAAACGTATCTGTGTGTGGCAGGAGAGGTGGGCCTCTACCAGTTCCAATTTTTATGAATGAGGGCAGAGGGCAGGGGCCCTTAAGGGGGTTCTCTGTGTGGGTGGGTGTGGTTTTGACAAACTCATTGGTTGCACTTGGCACTGACACTGCATTTTTTATTTTTTTTATTTTATTATTATTATTATTTTTTTGCTTTTCTGGAATTCCATCTTTTACACATTTGGTCTTTTATTGAAGGATGCCTCTGAAACAGTTTTCCTTTTTGGCTGATGTAGTCATGCCCTCTCATTTTTCAAGTCCTCCTCAACCTCCTGTCACACATTCTGCCCATTCCAAGGAGGTGACATCATGAAAAAAAACTGCAGCATAGCATTACAATTGACTATTCTGAGCTGCAATGTCACAAGCAGTTGACAGGGAAAAATAGGTGTTTACAGACTAAAAATATAGACTTTTATTTCTTATTTTCCTGTTAACTGCTTTTGCAACTGCCAGAGTCCCACTTTTTTTTTTTGGATGGACTTTGTACTTTCACATACAGTACAAATAGCTTATAGTCTTATTCAAATACATTTAAATAAATGAAATATGGTTATACTTAAATGTAAACTAATTTTAGTACATTTATTTTAATTTGTTATTCTTTTATTTTTAGCTTGTTTGTTTGTTTGTTGTTTGTCCCCCAAAAATGTGTTCTGTCAGGCTAAATAATTCTGGTCCAGTTTTGTTTAGAGCAACTACTTTTCACAATCTAAAGAATTTCAGATAACTGAAACCTGCAGTTTTGTTTTCAGCAGTTTAACGTGTAAAATTAAGTATGGCACAATATGGAAGTAAAACTAGTTTAAAATGTAATTCATGTTGACCTCACAGGTGCATGCATTAATTTTGAATGATTAAACACTCACACGAGATTCTAGTTATATCAAAGCCTAGTAAAAGCAGAAATTAAAATGCATTTTAATGTACTTATCGTATGTGTTTGTAAAAGTTGAAATGGGAAAGACGTTTGAAAATAGGATCTTGATCCCAGGGTGTATAAATGTCTTAATAGGTGTCTCTAAGCCACGATTTGACCACTGAATGTTTGGGGGAGGCTGTAGGTCACCAGTAGTGATGGTGATTCTGTTAATTGTCTCAGGAGTATATAACTGCAGTAGTAACCTGCTCTAGACAGGGCTTTGTTGATTAGAAACCAAACCCTGGTGCTCAGAGTGGTTGTGTTTTAATGACAAACGCTCCATGGCTACAGCTGGACCCTCTGTGGAACTCTGTGGTAAAGGACAGAGCATCGCAGGGGGTCCATCATATTGTAGTCTCTTTATGAGATGTACCGTATACAGGTGTGTGTGTGAGAGATTCTTTTTTTACTTCCAGTAAAAAGTTTCAATTATTGTTTTTGACATAATTTGCAAAAATACGAGGAACAGTCAGGTATAAAAGTAAATAAATAACATAATAATGCACAACAATAAAGCAAATCTGAGATTTGAATGCTTTGTTTGCTTTGTTCTAGCACCAGAACGCCTTGATGGTTGAGGCTATGAGGAATGTTTGTTTAAAATTTAATCAGCTTGCTGCTCGCTGTGAATCCGTGAAGAAGAGAGGTCGGAGCATGTCAGGAAATGGCACTTTTCTCATTAGGGCACAGCCCGAGAAGCAGTGATGCTGAAACACTACCAATAGACAAAGAGATGAAAACAAGAAGAGAGAGTGCAGGAGAACAGAAGGACGGGGAGGGAGGAGGAGTTCACAGAGAGATACAATATGCTCCAGTACCCCCACTGGTTCAGCCGCTACACTCTCAGCCCTGACTGTTTGTGTTTACATGTGAAATTGAGTGATGTGCCGGTGCCAGAGTGAGGAAGGGTGCTGGGTCTGAAGCAACGCAGGGGTGCTTGCTAATGAGAAGCTAAAAGCTCAAAGCAGAAGACCTGATGAAACACAACTGACGAAACATTCTTCACATTAGAAACAAGCCTCAAATACAAAACAGAAATGAATACTCATAACTCGCCTGCAGGAATCTGTGCTTGTTGCAGGGGAATTTGTTCTCTAGTGTTCCTCTACCTGAAAGAGCAGTGGCATAAGGCCATTGATTTGATCCCTAGGAAAAGACAATCCTAATAAGACATACACTGGGAAAAAAACCCTCTGTGCCAGTTTGGCCTGTCTATCGCCATCTGTGGTTGAAACATATAATTGCAAATTAATTGCTTTTTGTATGCTATTTTGCACAGAAGAATATGATAGATGGTTTCATACCTGTGTTTACCTGTGATCACCAAGACCCTGAACAGTAAGAATATATTGGAAATGTATGTTATATGAGACCTAATGTGAATGAATACACAAGGACAATTTATGTAAATCGGAAATTCATTCCAGCAGCTCAGATTACATATTATTCTATGCTTATAGTAAAGAGTAAGGTTTAAGGCCTGTTCACACCAAGCTTGATAACTATAAAGACAGCAATAAAATTATAGTTCTAAAAATCAGTTATGTGTTATCAGTTATCTTTATAGTTATCGTTCTTGGTGTGAATAGAGCTTAAGGCAAGAACAAAAGTTTTAACACTGAACGAATGCATGTTACTTTTGACCTGTTTGTACCTCAATCTTCCGGTCTTTGGTGACAAATTCTGGATCTGCTTCCATCCAATCAACAACTATCCTACCTTTTTTTTTCTCTCTCTTTTGAAAATCAATTTTACTCTTATGTACATCACAATATGGAAGAAATTATCTCTTGCTACTTCTGTTTTGGCACAACTTAAATGTTGCATGGTAGTTGCTTTTACAGTACCTGCTTTAGTTGTTCCAAGCTCTTTTAGATGGTTGAAGAAGTACCCCAAAAGCTGACTGAGCCTGGCTTAGGTAATGCGCAAGCTTGATGAAACTGGTTGAGTTATTGGACCAGCAGTAAAACAAGTTTGACCTTATATTGATTTTTGAAAAACATGAATTGCAGTTTTATTTAATTGTGATTAAATATGATGTCTTTTTGTGAAGCACACAATTGCAGCACAAAAAAGAGTGGCATTGACCTAGACGTGATGTTGTTAAAAAAAGAGAGAGATGTTATAGACACAGTAAATAATAAATTAAATGTTTTAGACACGTTTGTGGGAAAGTTGATTGAAATCGCAGTGGAGTGATAAAGCAGAAAAATAGAAATAGTGGAGACGGATAGAGAGAGATTCGTTCGATTTATGCCTTCCTTTCTATGTCTCACATCTCCTGCAGAGGCAATCAATGAGATATGTGTGAAAGCCTTGAAAAGATGCCTTTCTGGGAGCCCTTTTTCCCTTCCTTCTCTGAGAATGCTTTTTTTTCCCTCTCGCTTCTGCCTGCCTTCTTTGACTCACACGAAACAAAACGACCAGTTACAGAAGCACCACTGTGTGAGTTTAAGCCGCCAAACACCACCCGGAGATCCTTCTGAGCTCGATGATGCTAGATTAGCTGGAACAAGTATATCAGTAGGACACAAAAAGAACACAGAGGGGTAAGTGAGAGAGGACGCAGGAGGGGCCCGGCCCTCTTGTTATGCTAAGAGTGTTCCGAACGGTCCCGCTTGGTTCAAGTTAATTACGACCAACATTTAAATAAGAGCACTTGTCTTGAGGATGGTGGTTGGCTGCGGGAGAGACAGACCTCGCACTAATTGTGTTTGTGTTTCCAGCTCCTCCCCTCATCTCCAGCCCTCTCACAGTATGAGCTCCTGCGGGACACGCTGTGTGAGCCGCAGCCCAATGAGAGGCTTTGGAAAATCACTCCCAGGGTCTAAATCCTGGTCATATACTGTAACTGGTTTCTTTTCCTGCAAGATAGATGGATTTATATTGAGAGGCATCTGACTGCTGAAATAACAATCCACCTGTATGCTCTCTTTCAAACGCTTGCACACTTTCTCTGCTACTCAGTGGCCACGAACAGATGCACTGAAGCTGTGAGCTTTGAAAGAGTCAATGATTGGTTATGGAATCAGTAAACAGTGTAGATTTGTGTATGTGTAAGAATATCTATTGTACCTTTTTTATGACTCATTAAGGGGAGTGTTTTTTGTTTTTCACTGATGGATAATGAAGTGTTCCTATGTTTCTATAATGCATGGGACTGTAAAATATGACCTCAAAGTGGATACAGGGACTAAATGGACAGAGGTAAAAACCTAATTTAAACATTGAATGTCAAACAACATATTGTCAGTCAAAAGATTGCGTTCAGTTTGGTCATTTTTTATAAATGTTTTTGAAGAGGTCTCTTATGCTTACCAAGGATGCATTTATTTGATCAAATATTACATTTAAAAATCTTTTCATAATACTATTATTTAAAGGGTTCTTTGTTGAATAGAAATCTCAAAAGAACAGAATAATAGAAATCTTCTAACAGTGTACAAGTCTTATCTGTCACATTTTGATCAATTTAATGCATCCTTTCTTAATAAAAGTATTTCTTTTGCTGACCCCACATTTTTGAACAATAGTGTATTCTTCAAAAGCAGTCCATTAAGCTTGATGAAATCGGCACTGAAGATTTATATTGTATGCCTGAGCATACACTTAACAAGAATTTTCACAGACCTGCCACATATTTCACAGTGTTGTCATTCTTACTGCCGCCTCAGATGAACATTGTGCTTCTGAATATGTGAATAGATCAGAGCACATCAGATCTTGGATCTAGTATTGTTAAATGTCTTAACCAGCTCTTTGTGTACTTTGTTTTGGGAAGTTGAGGAAGAGAAGAGTTCTAGTATGACATGGTGGGAGATTAAAAGGCCCAAATAAAGCCTTTTTTGTCCTACTTCAATACTTTTGCAAACTGTGCTTTTCTGTGGGGGTTTGCATATTGTTTTTTTTAAGTGTTCAAAATTTTAATTGCAGTTACGTGGGTGACCTTAGTATGAGTATGAAGGGTTAAAGTAATCTGTCTTTCTCTGTCTTCAGCGATGGCAGATTTTCATGTGCAGCCACGCTCAGTGCGTGCAGAGCTGGGAGGTGTTGGGCGATTTCAGTGCCAAATCCATGGCCTGCCTGAGCCAGTCATCAGCTGGGAGAGAGACGGGCGACCCGTAGATACCAATGATGACAGGTACTACCGTAAATATATATGCGTTTACACAATGGCATTTAAAGGGATGTACCCAGTGTTACTGGCACATACATGTGCTCCCTCTCACTGTGGGCCTGTGTATGTTTCTTATTTCTGTGCAGGTTTACTCTTCTGCCCACGGGAGTGCTGCAGATAACGGGTGTTTGCCCTGAGGACAGCGGGATGTACTGCTGTGTTGCACACAACAGTGCGGGAGTCAAACACAGCGCAGGAGCGCAGCTCACAGTCTCAGGTATGCTCAGAAATTCTTTCTTGAGTCTTTTCAAATCCTTTTCTTTCTGTGACTCGCTTTACCTTTTTCTTTCTGAAGGCTCCCAGTCATCTGTTTACAAAGAACCCATGATCCTAGTGGGCCCTGAAAACCTCACTCTCACAGTTCACCAGACCGCCATCTTGGAGTGTGTTGCCACGGGTTATCCTCGACCAATCGTTTCATGGAGTAGACTGGGTAAGACTCATTTGAGTTTCTCTAAATTGCCTCGAGTGGCTCTCAGAGCAAAACCCAGCGCAGCTCCGGAAGGAATGCTGCTTAGAGCTTTAATATGCTCTCCACCACACACTATCAGACTATAAACTCCTAAATGACTCCCCCTTATGTTTTTCACATCTGCATGACTTGCGTTCTTTGGAGGAAATACAATTTGTTTTTTTTCATTCAATGATGTTGTTTAGGAATCAATAAACTCATTGTATTGTCAAAAGCATACTTCAGAATCAGTGACAAAGCAAGTCAGCCCCAGGCCCTTTTCCAAAAACATTTTTACATCACAAGCTGAATATTCACATGACAGTATAAATGACTGGAAATAACATTTAAAGCCTTATCAGTCATCCTCCACAGACCCTTCCTGTGGCACTAAACACTGCGATATTTATTATAAAACAAATACACTCTTTTAATTTTATTCTTTTGGTCTTTCTTTTTAACCAGGTAGCTATCAAACTCACAAAGTTTGTTGTTGTTGTTGTTTTCATTATTAACTATTATTTTATTTTACCATGACAGTTCAGCGCTTGCAGGTCATTTTAGAAAATTGTGCATTTCCACCACAATCCTTTTAGAATCCTCTTAGAGGGTGTTACACGATGTATAATCCATTTTGGTTATATTAAATGGGCAATCTTTGGTGTAATTAATCTTTTTCTTGTTCCAAAGCAAAAGTTCTAAGGCATATTTATTGTGGCCACAAATTAAGAATATGTTCATTTTAATTAAAAGTTCCCCCTTGGCAGTCACCTGATCTGCACGAGCCCATATGCACGTTCATACCCTGCATACCCATAATACGCCCCTGTTCAGAATGTTCAGCAGAGAAAAGAAAGTCATACAGGTGAGTACTGGATTTTAATGGCTGCTGAAAATTTAGCTTTCAAATAAAAAAAAAATAATAATTCAAATTACAGGAATAAATTGTATTTTAAAATATGTTAAAATAGGAAATATATGTAAGAATATTTAACAGTATTACTGTTTTTACCATATTTTTTATGAAAACAGCCTTTGTGAGCACAAGAGGGTTCTTTCAACAATATCACAGAAATCCTTCCTACACCAAACCTTTGAACATCATTGGCATAGTACATCAATCTTGTTTAGTTCAAAAGATCCAGAAAATTAAGTTTTTTGATTATATGACCCTGTTTAAAAAAGCTGGCTGTTTTATTAAAGGAATTTACACTCCAATCTACTGAAGCCAAATGGGTTGAAATGGTGAAAGAAACTCTGTCATCCTTCCTGCTAAGACATGGATTTCACAGATCAAATTGGCTGATACTGTACAATGAGATTGGTTTCTGTGTGAAAAATAGCTCATTTATTTTTAAGCGTGCTCACAGTTCTGAAACCACATGCTTGAAAATGGTTTCAGACAATTTTGGTCATTGAGCGCTCTTTGCCACATCTGTCTGTCTTTTCTTGATAAAAATTAATGGAGATAAAAAGAGTGTTTCATCTTTACTTCTGAGGTGGTGTTAGAGTGATTGATATATCTGCGTTTATGTGTGTGTGTTTGTGTGTGCCTGCATTTAAATGAGGAAAACCTTTTTTTCTTCTGAATCATCCCATCTTAAGGCCTGTAGCATTTTGTCTTAGCATTTAAATAACCAGTTCAGAGCATATTCATATCCTACTTGCATTTAGTCTCCGACTCATACCAACCGCTCTCTATCAAGCAAGATTTCACGGTGACTCCCACACTTGTATAATAATCCATTCTCAACTCTTTCTTTTCTCCCAGCTATTATCTAATGTGATTCCCCCATTAAGAATGTAAATGATGGTCTCTTCCTGTAATGGCTGCTAATCAGATTGTGAATATTACCTTCTGCAATGTTGCTGGAATTAACTGCTAACACAATGGGATTTTACTGGATTAGATTACAACGAGAGCAAATCATGGCTAAACTTAGTAATGAATGTGATAGTTCGCCAACAGTGATTAATGCCATATTGTATTCATGTCATCTTATTTAGGAGCCAGAGGTTTTCCTGAGTTCAGTTCACTCAAATGCTTGCATCCAAGCTGATTCACACCTACCTGTAGACCCATTTGTCAGTCTTGATATTCCCACATTTTGAAAGGATCCAAGACTAGCTGGTGAAACTAGTAATTAAAGCCAGCAAATGTTTCATTAGTTTTTTTTAAGTGGAGAGCCTGGTTTTGACCTGGAAGACCTGCAGTGTTTAAATCCAGCTTAACCACCTTAAGCTAAGAATAGACAGTTTTTACAATATGCCCTGTATAGAGATTCTAGATCACTTCAGTTTTTGTTTTTAGAAGATATTTCATCAGCAGACTAGTTAGCATGTTGTTAAATACTATAATTGTACAATCCGTGAAGCACTGTATATTTGCTTCTCTCTCACAGCCTGATTTTTATTCCTGTCAAAAATGAAATATGCTTCTACTCTGACTAGGGTCTGTCAGGCACATGCTGTACACACACACAGACACAGTTATGTCAATGTATCTGTGATATTTAATTGAACATGTTAATTAACTCATGAAAAACAAAAAAGCGTATCTCAAAAGACGGATGAATGTCTATCATTAACTGTGTGAAACCTGAGTTAGAACCTTCAAACAGCTGCTGACTGAAAAGTGGAAATGTTTGTGTAACTCACAACAGATGCCAGTCAATTATATTTGGTGATATGTGAACTGCACTCTGCCGCAATATCTAACACTGTGTCTGTAATGTCATTTTGATAGGCACATTAACAAAACAGAATGAGAGACCTGAGAGGCCAGTAATATGAATGGAAGATGTGATTAGTGGGATTGTTAATTTTTATTAGCACTTTTCCTCGCTGAGCATCCAATTGCAGCTGTAGTGAGTGAGATGATCTAGACTGATATGGTTTATAGTATCTGGTGTGATCATGTGTGTTCTACACATGTATGGGAGATATCCATGGTAACATGGTATATCCTGTGTCACTGGCATTCATGGGTCGTCTCATATGACCAAAGTCTCTCTAGACCCTCACTTTATCTCTGTACACTTTTTACATATAAGAGGTGGTGTTTTTTTCTTTCATTCTCTCTGGCTCTTCCTTTTTCTTAAGATTTTCCTCGCCCTAGGGCAGAATGACGGATGGTGCTTTGTGCTCCATAATTAGTCACATTTAACCGGTGCTGTTAAATTCTGAGGCTCATCACATGCTTCTGTTGTCCTGTTAAATTTATTTTTAGTTCCTCTGGGGCAGGAAATGATTTTATGGCTGAATAATCATGTGATTCTATCTCCTGTCTCTTTTTATCCCCTCTACTGATCTCTTTAATTCCCTTTGAAATTATATTTATGACCACTTTCTCTTGTCTTTTTTCTGGCTTTGTCAACACTATGCCTTCAACTATCTTTCAGATGGACGGCCAATAGGAGTTGAGGGCATCCAGGTTCTAGGAACAGGAAACCTGATGATCTCTGATGTCAGAGTTCAGCATTCTGGTGTTTACGTCTGTGCAGCCAACAAGCCAGGAACCCGTGTGCGCAGAACTGCTCAGGGACACCTAGTTGTGCAAGGTGATTTTTTTTTTTCTTTGAAACAAACATCCCAAACGGCAAACTTTTCGATGAGTCAAAATAATTTTTTAGTTAAACTACAACACTGTGTGTTGAACAACTGTATCTAAACATATATTTGCTTTGAAAGAGATCAAATAAATAAATAAAATGGGGAAAAAAATCTAAAATCTGTGAACTATTGTGAATTTGAACCAAACTAATTCAATAAAAAGAATACAAGAGAGATTGCACAACATTGTTATTTTAGTGTTATTTATGTACTTTTGTGTTATTTAAATTTAAGTAGTTTTGTTGTGCTTTTTGTAATTTTATTACTTTTTTATAAATATATTTCTTTAGCTTCATTTCAGTTTTAGTGTTAGTAATTGCAGTACTTCAGCTTAGTTAAGTTGCAACATTTCATATTCTTAAGTTTTAAGTTAAACTGCACAAAAAATTATTGTCAAGCATTTAGTAGCATCACATTTAAGTTAATTACTCCTGAGAGACACAAAATACAACATCCAAATGATGGAAGGGCTTTTGACGTTAGTGACTGAATCTCAGCGGCTGTAAACCGTGATAGCGGGAAGCAGCGCTGTAGGTGTAGCTGAGAATTGATATGATCTTAGTAGCCAGATGGTGTAGCAGCCTTTTGCTCAATGCAATATACTTCATTTACCTTAAAGAGATAGAGAGGGAGAGAGTAAGAGAGTTGTTTTAAAAAATGTAATGTAAAAAATTGGTAGTAAGACGTAAAAAAATGAAATCCCAGAAGAGAACTAAATGAGAGAAAGGAGGAGATAAGAAAAGAAGGAAGAGATGTCTCAGATGATATATCACAGTGGTACATCAATACTACCTCAACCCTTCCCCCATTTTCTCTCTCTCTCTCTCTCTCTCTCTCTCTCTCTCTCTCTCTCTCTCTCTCTCATGCACTTAGGGATAAAAGAAGAAAAAAGAGAGCACTAATTTGCAGGGCTGTGAGATGCTTTGGACGGACCTCTGAGAGCAGTTAGAACCTCTCTTATCATTTATTTATTGAGAGAAGCTGGTAACACGGAAAGTAAAGGAGAGAGACTGAGAGCAAGATCAACACTTGCCGATTAAAGGACTTTAATAATTAAAGCCATTGCACCCTGAATGAATATGAAAGGTGTGATGATAATTAATATGGATACAAATGAGCAAACGGTTGCTAATCAGTCAGCAATTTCAAATTTTCCCAGATTAAATGTGTCCTAATTAAGCAGTAAATGACTATTGGATTAGCTGCGTTCTGTGTCAGTTGGCAGCGTTGCCACGTGGTGAGGGAGGAGGGTATCTGGTGAGGTTGGAGGCAGCAGAAGGCTCTGGGGGGCTCAAAGAGGTGTGCGGTCCAAGTATCCCTTCCAAGCCCCCCACATCTGTTCTGCAGCGCTTAATCAGTTTTAATTTTCACACTTTGTCATTTATGGATTGTCAGTTTCCTCTCCTGGCCCTATGAAATCTGTTTTTGCCCTGCTCTAATCGAGTTAATCTGACGCTTTCTCTAAGTTTATTCCTGTTACCACCCACTGCTGTCACAGTACATTCATTATAAATGTGATAAAGACAAAGCCACGTAGACAATCTCCCTCCCTCTCTCATCACTGTGTGTGTGGTGATTTTCATCTTCAAATGCTTCTATTGTCATTAATAGCATATACGTTGCATTTGGAAATGGAACTGGGTGAAAAGAGAAACATTAGTGCAGTCACCTAGTGAATATACTGACACATTTCCCAACAGATATGAAGGTTTCAGAAATGTTGAGCCTTTATATTTAAAGATCTGTTGTTTTGTATTGCCAGTAATGGACTTCTCATTATCTCTTGCTTACTCTTCCTTTGTATCTGTCTACAGCCCCTGCAGAGTTTGTGCAGCCCCCTCAGTCTATCGCTCGCCCAGTGGGCACCACTGCCATCTTCACTTGCTTGGCCCAGGGTGAGCCAGTCCCACAGATCACCTGGCTGAAAAATGGACAAATCTTAGAGCCCGATGGCCATGTCAAACTCAGGAACAACAATAGGTGAGCTGGAAAAGACCAGTGTTATTTATGTACTGTTATTTACATTGATATATTTATATTATTGATATCGATTCATATTTTTAAATTGGTTTTCTTTTAGGCAGCCGCTAATAAGATGCTATTTACACTTGTGACAATAGTATATTTTCTTAGCGATAGTTTTCATAATAACAAAATTATCTGCTATTTATACTATTCATTGCAAATTGTGGTAGTTATCTACACCTCAGTATTTACAGTAGAAAGATTGTAAACAGTTCACAGTAATAACGTATTGAGTGTAAATTGTGTGTTTCAGTTAATTGCCAAGGCAGCATTTAAAATTTTAGCTTTATTTCAATTTTTGAGTTGTAATTTTAGTTTACAATAACAACACTGATAAAGCCATGATATTGAATATAGCTTTAATTTTTTCCCAACACCTGTTTCCATGTTGTATAAGTAATGCGGTAAGCTAATGTATAATCAGGAATTAGTTTTCTTACATAGCTACACACTGCTGTCATCCATTCCAGAGTTACTCATTTGTACAATGTAATTTATTACATTTGAAGTCACCTTACAGAAGGCTTTCATGAAGGCCGTCGCTGTTTGTGTCATTGAAGGACGTTTTTAAGTTGCTGGTTGTCCTTTCCTAGCTACAGTGTTATGACAACCATGTTAGGACGCCACTTGTCGAGGTCAGTAGGACACATCGTCCTGCGTTCTTCTGGTCTGTGCTGTATTGTCTGCTATGAAAGACATTCAGCTTTCTGTTTATTTTTGCTTTTATTTTTCTCCCTGCTGTTTTGTTTATGATCATGTCTTTGGAAATTAAATGTGATTCCTTGTCTATTGCTATAATTGTTTTATTGCCTGGGATTTTGTTGTGGTTAAAGAGCATGTTTACGATGTGAGAGAAAATCAATTTCATCGAGGTTAAAATTTATAACAGCAAAGATGGAGAGCTACGTTTCATTGCTAGAAGAAATCAGTTGGGCGAAACAAAAAGGCTGGGACAGGCATGGCCTGACTGGAGTGGAAAGAAGCAGGTACAGTCGGCAGAGAAAGCACGCAGGAGTGGATAAGTTGGAGTCTGAGCAGCACCATTAGCTAATTGACTCATAAAGTGGAGCAGTGAGCAGAAAGTGAGTCTGTTCTTCTTATTGATTAATTCTTATACATTACTGGCCCATATGTGTCGACGCAACATCAGTTCTGTGCCGTTTTAAAGGATTACACACACGTTGTGGAATCCTGTTTTTCTACACATTGTAGTAGTTTTTGCTTGCATCTCTTGCTTCAAATTGAATTGCTTACTCATTTTAGAAAATAATAATAATAAGAATAATAATTATACGTTACTCATGTTATGATGTTGAGTGGATACATAAGGTTTACGAGTGATTCACCAAGAATGGTAACTATAACGATAATACATTAGCATCCACACACAAACAGACTTTAATGTTCTGTTTATACTAAACATACACTGTAATTTTGTCATCTGCCACTTTAAACCAAAAGGTGTTTTTTTGGGGGAAAAAAAACACTTTGAGGTTTCTCTGTGTCCCTATCGTTATAGCTGTGGTGTGAATCTCTCTATTCTCATAGAATTTGAATGCTCGTTACAAATTTATAGTAGTGGTTATTTATATATCATATCTTACATTAAAAGTATTCATTTTATAAGTTTATGCTCTGTGAATCGAACCCATGATCTTGGTGTTGCCGATATGTTCCAGTTGCTTCTTCACTAAATGACACTCTATGGGATTCTTTTGCTTGTTTCATCATCCACCGCTGGAATATCATAAATCTGAAAAGTAATAACACACCTCTCCTGAATAAATCTATGAGATTGTTGCTTTGCACGTTAAACTGGGATAAGAGAGTGTATCGAAAACAATCACACAATTCACCTTAATGGTGTTTTATTGTCAGCCCTTGTGTGTACGTCATCTCTGATACTTAGCAGCATTTTTATTTATTTTTTTATTTTTTTGTCGGAGTGGAAACATCATAAGCATGTTAAGCAGCCTATATAATGGTAGTTGTGTGTTTATCTAGGTGGGTTGGGGGATTCTCTGCATGCCAACAGGCAACCTAGCTTCCTCACAAACAAGACGGGGAGATGCTGACCTTCAAAAAAAGACAATCGATTATACATTTAACAAACTTGCATGTGCACACATTAATCCAGAGCTCATATATAGGCAGCCTCCCCTTACAGTGCTTACAGTGACATGTAAACACACTCAACATTTGCAAACTTATTACTGTAGCTTGTCGTTTTGCCCTCACCTCTCTTTCGTACATTTTGTACGCTCTCACGTACCTCCACTGAGACACACAGTAACATTTACATGTATCTGAAACAAGAGTTTAGGCTGTTTTAATTTTTAACATAAACCATGTATTGGCCATAACAAAAAAAGTAATATTGTTGCCATAATTCCCAGTATATATGCTGTTTATTTATATGTGGTGTTTGTTTATTTGTTGTTTGTGGGTGTGGGTGTTTAACAATATCTGTTTTAAGGATTATATGACTTACGTATAAACTTGCACTAACTTAAAGTTAAAGGAAACTAACTTTTGAAGAGCACTTTCCCGGTCAGAGTGTGTTGGATTCAGTTGTTCTGCACATACAGTGTAGAGTACTGTAGAGTATAGAGCATTTGTGAACAGTTTTTAGTGTTCTTTAGTTTTATAATCAGCAGTTTATTTGTCATTGGCCATAACGACTATTGGACAGTATCAATATTTAAATTTCAATATTGGTGCATCCCTAAAATGCACCAAAATAATGTAATCTAATTTAACTGAATCTTAACAAGATTCTGATTTTATGATGTTATGGGGTTATTCAATACTAATTCAAACGTGTCAGTGTGAGTAAAATGTGAGCATGCTCTCTGTATCCGTGCAGGTTTGCGGACATGTGCTAGAGTGCTGCAGGTAGAGTGGAGGTCATGTGGTTCAGTAGCTGCTGGAGCAGAGGGTGGGGTCACTGCCTGCTCCATAAACATAAAACACTATTACAGCAGTAATCAAAATGCCACAGTTACCCGCAGTCAAATCACACAGCACCGGCCAGCTCTTAGAAGGGCTTTGATGGTGGATATATATTATGTCTACATTTCACATACTATGCATACATGCATATTATAGCTGCGTTTGTGTTAGATAACGGTAATCTCGTGCTTTGGTACTTCAAAGTAGGGGCTTTACTCACTGAGGGGCTTTTTTGCCCTGGTTTCAAGTTTGGTCCAGCATGTTTTTTCATTGCTGAAATGTTAAATTAATGTATACTTGGAGACACGCTCATGGATGTAGATTTGAATCTAGATTACTTTCCACCTACATTTCTGTCCAGTTTCTACTGTTGAATGAATTATTTTTTTCCTCGAGATTTTTTTATTCTTATCTTTTGAAAGAACTATGTTGATAGTGTTCACCATGTTTTGCAGTTGAGCAGATAAAAACAGTACACTTATTTCTTTTCCTTCTTTCCCTTTTTAAACTCCATTATGTGCTTCTTGGTCATTACCCTCTCTCCAACCCATGCACAATGGAGCGAGCTCTGGCCTTGACCTCTGACCTCTCCTGCAATCAGTCATTTCCACCAGGCTTTCAGCACCCTGCTTCATATGCCTCTCCCCTACCTAACACTCCCCTTTCCCACCCCCTTCTCATCTTTCCATCTCTCTCTCTCTCTCTCCTCTACAAGTCTGTGAATAAGGGTGACCACCCCATTCAAGAGGCACTGCTCTGTGACGACTGTGCAAACATGCTCTCAGTGTGCTGAATAGCAGCCCTCCTGTCTCAGGATGCTCTCTGTCAATCTGAGGAGAGGGCTGGAATGTATAGACAGATAGAGAGGGTGCAGATGGTCCCAGCAGACTATGTGCTTTTCCTCTTTAAACATCAGTATTCTGAACAACAACAAAGCACTTTTGTAGGAAGCAGATAAATTGCTAATCAGAATTAACAATAATGTTATTTAAATGTCTTGGCATCAGCCAAGATTTGGTATTTAATTCTTTATGCTCCTCTATTTTTGCATTTAAAATACCTTTGCCATTATTTGGTGCTCACATTAAGAAAATCTTTAAAAAATAATTATAACTTATTGTGCATTTGTAATGTTCCTAAATTAAATTTTAGCATATTTTAGTTTATTTTTGCTTATTTTTCTAAATATTATATAAACTTTTAATATCTGCCATTTATTGGCCACCACAAAATAATTACTGCCGATGCATTTCTGAATGCATAAAAATCATGTTTGTGTAGCTTATATCTGTGTCGGCCTCAGGAAACTGCCAAGGTAATTTTAATGATTAAAAATACAAAACAAAAAAACAATTGTTAAATTAACAAGCATTAATAATTTATCCCTTCAACAAACATTATTTGAAGGACTAGGTTTCCCATTGTCCTAAAATGAAAATCTTTCTTTGTAACTGCATAAGTATTTTTATAATGAATGTGCATGTTATAAGTTATGCCCAACTAAATGTTTTATTGGATAGAAATTAGTAAAAAAAAATGATATGTTTTATCCTTAATCATTATCTAGTGAATCAAAAAAAAAAAAACTAGAAAAGCCATGGGGCCTTTGAATATTGTTTTGGAAAATGGGATGTCTTGGAGTCAAAAGGGTATTGTATGTTTTGGACCTTAGTGAGCCTAACTGACAATGACTGTGCTGCTCAGATGATTGTAGGGAGTCTAATATTTGTCGTGCTGTTCCTCAGAGAGCTGGAATGACAATATGATACTTGCCTGACAGTTTGGTCCATAGAGGTTGGTAGGTATATTGTGAAGGCATGTCATGCTGGTTTGGAATTTCAAAAACAGATGGATTTTTATTGGCAGTTCTACTTGTGTGTGGGGATTTCACAAAAAAAGTGGATGTGGTCTGAAACTGCCAACCATCCCTGTTCATTTACATTGAGATTCAACAGATTTAACAGAGCTCTGTTAGCATGTTGTACAGGTAGTTTAAATGCTCCATACATTAACACGTAATATGCAAACCTCTCAAGACATGATTTAGAGATGCAATTTGGCAAAGTAGAGTGTTCTTGGTCTTTCTAATTAGCATTTGCGTTTATTCATTATAGACTTTTTTTATATACAAAGCAATTTGCAATGGATTAATTCAAGGGAGAATGTAATATGCTAATAAGCAGCGCTACCATATCACATTTCCATAAGTAACAGAGCAGTAGTCTAAGTGCAGAGCAAGCCCTTGGTACAAAAGCCTAGTTAAAAAGGTCTCTTTAGTTTTTTTCTAAGATTGTGATGGATTTCACTGTTTGGATGAAGATGCATCGCTTCAAATTAAAAGAAAATGACCTCTTACCACATTCTAATGGCAACACCATGAACAAAACTGACCTCAGTAACCTGATAACAAAAGTGATCCCATCTCATACTATCCAAAAAAAATATTGATCTGCTTCTCTCCACACATTGGTACAGTAAATATAGAAAAGCAAGTTTGCATAGTATTCTGCATGCCGTGTCTGCTGTATGTGTTGAAGGGTGGTGCACATGTACAAGAGATAAAGACCTGGCAGGTTGCTTCAGGCTGGTGGTGAGACATGAAGAATATAAAAGAAAAGACCATAATCTCTGAGACTAACTAGGATGTAAAAAAAAACCTTGCTTGTAAGCTGCAGGCTTTTAAAATGAATGAACACCTTTCTGTTTTCCCATTTACTCTGAATAATATCCCAGCAATATCATAACAACCCTACCATTTGTCTGAGAACACAAACAGCATGCAAATACAGTATATCATAAAAAGAAGGTGGAGCTTAGAAAGAAAGAGTCACAGTAGGCAGAGGACTCTCATTTCCATATCCTGGCCCTTTAAGTAGTAAAAATTCATTTTTTTCCCAGGGCCTCAGGATTATAGATGGGAAAAAAAAAACACCTGATTATATATTCAGCACTAATAATACTCCCCCCTTCCATCATCACCGTATCCCCCAGCAATGAAGGGGAGCACAAAGGAGAAGGTGTAAAAAAAAAAAAAAAAAAAACTATAAAAGAGTGAGAGTGGAAAAATAAGGACTGGTGAGAAAGAATGGAAAGTGAAGAGGAGGATTCAGGAGGGAGGAGTTTGACAGATGGTTGGGTTTGCTTCATGTTAATGAGCACCCAGAGATGGTGGATGCATGTGGTTTGTTTGTAGCCTCTGCTTTATTCATGCCAGTTACATCATTTGCAGTGGGAACAAGGTTAGTTACTCATGTCAGTGCGCATGAGTGAGACCTATTATTTGGGACTTTCTGCTAGGCATGCACCAATATTATAAAATCTGGCAGTTAATTAAAAATAAGACGCTGGACCACAAAACCAGTCATTTTTCCAAATAAATAATCTGAAAACAGAAAATAAATAAGCTTTCCATTGATATATGGTTTGTTGTGATTGGATAATATTTGGCTCAGATACAACTATTTGAAAATCTGGAATTTGAAGGTGCAAAAAAATAAAAATCTTGAGAGAAAACTTTGAAGGCAAGAGAAAATCACCTTTAAAGTTTTCCAAATTAAGTTCTTAACAATGCATATTACCAATCAAAATTAGAATTTGATATATTTATGGTAGGAAATTAACAAAATATCTTCATGGAACATGATCTTTACTTAATGTCCTAATGATTTTTGGCATAGATTTTGACCCATACAGTGGCTATTGCTATAAATATATATAACCATGCTCTGGCTAAAAGTCTTTCCCACTTTTTTCTCTTCTCCTAGTACTCTGACCATCTATGGAGTGACCCAGGATGATGAGGCCATATATCAGTGTATTGCAGAGAACAGTGCAGGCTCCACACAGGCCAGTGCCCGTCTGACTGTGCTGTGGGCTGACGGGTTGCCGGGTGTTCCCACGGGCGTACGTGCAGAAGTCCTTTCTCCGACCTCCATTCAGGTGTCCTGGAACGAGCCCAACCAAAACACTCAGGACATAATTGGATATGTGTTGCATATCCGCAAGACTGCTGGTAGGAAAAAACACATGCAAGCATGCAAGAATCAAATCAAATCTAATTTACCCAGCTTTTCTTCAGCATTGAATGTACAGTGCTCCTCAGTAAATCAATACTTTATTTAAAGTGTAAATGTAGATTTCCACAAATGTTATGAAATACATATTTTATTCAATCTTCACTCCAGGCTCTCTCATTATGGAAATCATTGAGATTTAGAGTCGATAGCAAATCGTCGCTTTTTTCCTGTTGTAATCAGCTGGAGTGGAAATTTATATCTGTACAGCATGACAGAAAGAGACACGTTTATGTGTGCCATTATAATGGAGCTAAAGCTGTTTTTTGTGTAGTAAGGCAACAGCTTTTATCGTTCTGTCAGAGGATGCATGACACAATGTCCAATCTAATATTTAAAGGATTAAATGCATGTCAAGAGCACAAGGTAAGGCCAATTGTAGTCTGATTAACATGCATACATGCCTGATGAAACTGAGCTACAATGGCGTTGTGTTTGTTAGATAATTGTAAGTATTTGTAACATGTTAAAACACATTTTAAAATAGCTGTTTTAGCCCAAATGAAATCAAACCTCTAAGCATGCTTGTTTGTAAAGAGAGAAGCCTGAAAGCTCAGCGTGAGGATGGATGTGTGTTCACACATCAGTCCCACTCTCCTGGGAAGCTTTAAAATTGCGTGTTGATGTTTATCTGTGCTGGAGCAAAGACAGCTGAACAGCTGAACTAAGACCTTTGCTGAAGTGCTCTTAAGTGTTCTCTGCTGCGCTTTTTCCTTTTCTCTCTCATTCTCTCACTGTGGTGCTATAATGACTATTAGCCGCTGCAGTTTAGATTTCTGATATGTCTGTAGCATCTCTCATCAGTTGGAAGCCTCACTGCCCTACAGCGCTGTGAGATATGTTTTGGAGTGTGAGCCATTTATAATGTATATGATCACTTACAGCAATTTGGAATGAATAAAGAATGAAATATAACATTTACACCATCCATAAATGTGACTTTGAGAGCTGCCAACATTAAGAGCTGGTCAATTCTTGCAGTTCATTCTTAATTTTACTCTCACACTCTTGCTTTTTTCTCTCATAGCATTTTGGGGTGTTTAATGATGGTCTCTCACGGTTTTTCTCTTTCCTCCTTTCAACCTTCACACTTTCCCATCAGACCCAGTGGAGATGGAGTATCAGGAGGCTGTGAGTAAAATGACCCTGCAGCAGGTAATCGGAGATCTGGAGCCTTCCACCAGCTACAGCTTCTATGTGAAGGCTTACACGTCCCGCGGAGCCAGCAAAGCCTCTGAGACGACTGTGGAGAGCACTCTGGGAGAAGGTATAAAAACATATTTAAACAATCATGCAAACACAGGCTTCTTTTTTATGCATAATTGTGTAATTCCCAGTTATTTTAAGTTGTTAATTGTGCTGGCAGTAATTAACTGGAAAAACACGTTCTCTCTCTTGAAACTTATTAACAATAAAGCATTCCCTCAGAGGAGTTTTTGACACAGCATAGTTTTTAATTCAAGGTTGTTCAGGGCAAAGTTCCCACCTGTTCTATATTCTCTTGCTGCTGAAATATATGCGCCTGATCCTTTGTGTTTGCGATGCCTACAGTCCCTGCTCCACCAGCCTTGTACACGAAGGTGATTAATTCAACGGTGGTACAGGCCACATGGGAGCCCTCCACTAAGATGGGCCAGCAGGAAGGATTCAATCTCTACTACCGTAAGGTTTCTGTCCCCATCTTCACCGGACCCCTTACCTTCCCACGTAATGTGACCCAGTACAACATCACTCAGCTGGGTAAGTCTAGTCAAAGTGGCCCTTTATTCATTAAAAATATGAGCAGAGTGGTAACTTCTTATGTATTTTTGATATATTCAATGCAGTGAGGCATTAATGATTTCTATTTTACATAGAATGCAAGGTCAGTTTGTTGTTTATTATTAATTTTATAGCAATAAAAATAATAATAACAATAGTAATACTAGTTTATTATTATTAAATTAAATCAAATCATAATTATAAAATTAAGCATTTATTTTGTTTTGCTTTATATTCAAGTTAACATAAATTATTATAATATTAATGCATATAATAATACATATAATATGTATAAATATATGCATTAATAATATAATATTATGTTAGTGTTGGGCAAGGATTAATCGCATGATCCAAATTAAAGATTTTTGTGTACATAATATATGCGTGTGTACTTTATATATTTATTATGTATATATAAATACACACAAATGCATGTACATACTGTATTTAAGAAAAAAAAAAGTTTATATATTAAATATATTTATATGTAATATAAATTATATGAATATAAATATTAACTTGTAAATAAATATTTAGATATTTCAAATATATGCTGTATCTTTTTAGATATACATAATGACTATACAAACATATGCGCACATATATTATATAAACAAAATCTTTTATTTTTGGATACAATTAGTTGCCCAGCACTAATATTATTACAATAAAACTACATAAAAACATTGATTTGGGGGTTTTTTGGGTATTCCAAAAGTAATTTTTCCTCTTTTTCGACAGATCCCTCTTTTGTGTATGAAATTAAGATTCTGGCTTTTAACCAGCATGGAGAGGGCAATGCCACCCTGCGCTTTGTGTCACTGAAGGAGGCGGTGGAAAAATCAGGTGCCTGATGCAACACACTGGTTCACTCCCACACATGCAAGCATACTGTAATAACTCACTTACACTGACTCTATATATGTGTGTGTTCTGTTCCTGCAGTGCTAAATACCCCTTGCAACTGTGTAAAAGATGAACAGAGTAAAAGCTCCACCACAGGCATCATCATCGGCATCCATATTGGAGTCACTTGCATCATTTTCTGTGTTCTTTTCCTCATGTTTAGCTACAGGGGCAGGTGAGGAATCAATGCTGACTTTGTATGGTATCATTTTATAGCCAATGCAGGCGCAGTGAGCATGGGCGGAAAGGAGTTTTGCTTTAAATAAAGGTCAGAATGGTTCTTTGGATGCAGAGTTAAATGGGGGTTTTTTTCATCACAGGTTGATGATGTGTAAAACTGTGCAGGCCACCCGACAGGCGGGCCGTAACCCAGCAGCAGGAGTCGTGCTCGAATCCTCCTCTTCCTCACAGGGGGCTCTGGCCCTTAACGGCCCCCACAGGTTCAGCTCAGACGGGAATGGAGGATCCCACACTGCTAAGAGCTGCACTGACTCCAACGAGATGGAGAGACTCTTCTCAGGACCATCCCACTTCTCCCATCTACCTGACACCACCCACACAGTGAGCCTTGGGGAAATGCATACATTTATAGATGTGTAGTGGATCGTATGGTTATAGTTCTTCTTGGAGAACAACTTATGAGTGCATGTAAAAGTAGAATTGAAAGAGATGCATTTGCCTGAATGTACTGAAAGGGATCAAAGTAAAACCATAACCCTATGAGCTCTGATGAGATTCCTTGACCGCGCAATAACTTCAAAGTACTGTAGTGTTTGGCAATGTGATTTTTTTTTTTTACTGTGTATTTTTGTTTCCTTTCAGATTGAGAGCTCCTTGGTCTCTTGTCCGTTGAATGAAACCCAGATGTCCACACTTCCCCTTGATGACTTCAGCCTGATGGAGGAGTGTGAGGTGCAGTTCCGGCAGCATCCAGCAGAGGGCCAACAGGATGAAGACTGATGAAGAAATGAAGGCCAAGAATATTCTCTACTCAGACTCCTGTCCAACTCAGGTCAACTGAAGTATTCATCTTTTTTAGTTCTGTTTTTATCGTGCAAAGAATATGTTATTCGTAAGTTAAGTTCCCTTTGTGGGAATCACTGGACTGTAATGCCGAAAGGTCCCTGTGGCCTCACGGATAGGTGAGGTTCTGCGATGGACATCTATTATTTCTCATTGGTAGATCAACAAATTCACTCTTGCAGTTACAGTTGGCAGCATACAGTGAAAGTCTCCAGTCACTACTATCTATAATTGATTTTACTGGGCTTCTTCTGCACAACAGAGAAGTATTTTTTCCTACTAAAACATATATTCGACTTGCTGCCTCCTCTTAACCTACCAATGATTTCACAAGCCCATCCATCAGAGACTAAGACCTTCTTCCAGGGATTTCAAATTATTCTCAGGACTTTTTTTTCCCACTGAAATCAATGTTTTGTTGTGTTTTTTTAAGTAGGTTTTAACCTTCATGAAGACTTTAGACTCGGCTATGTGAACCTTAGAATTTGCAACAAAAAGCCTACCTCAGCTGGAATGAATGTCTTGTAGGAAGTCTTTGAGATCTGCATATTGTTGTCTGTTCTGTTTTTATATACATCAAGCGTTCAGTCAAAAGAGAAAAAGGTACTTCTCTACCTCAGATTTCAAGGACTGCCGCTCTCCTGCTCATTGAAGCGAAACAAGAAAAAAATCCAACATATAGCACTTCCAAATGTTGAAGTCAATGTTCTACCTCAAAATAACAATGTTGTTATTGTCGTTGTGGTTATTTTCACGTATTGAAACATAGCCTCTTGTTTGTGAGATCCTGGCTTCACTATGATAATGAATTGCTGTGTTTTGATATGTCAGTACCTCATGCCAGTTAACAGATGACATTGTTCTATGAATTCTGCTTGTAAAGATGTTTTGATAGTGTCCTTGTATTTACGTAGGATTTTTTTTGGTTCTGTGTTTCCTGATCAGAATATTTTTATTTTAATCGTAGTCGACGCAGTAAAATGGAAAGACTTTTTAAGATAAACTGCACTGTTACTAATGTCTTCAGGATAAAAAAAATTACTGCTCTCAGATGAACTGTTACAAGAAGAAAGGCCACCATAAGCAACGCTGGATATAAGCATAAGAATTATGTTTAGGTATTTGAATAGTTTGACTTCATGTGTTTTTGCATGTCATGTAACACAAAAATAACTGGGAAGATCGACAAGTGTGTAAAGCGTTCTTTTCAAAATTAAGCACATGCTGTTTCTATGGGTGCTGATAGAAGTAAATTGTGATATAGGTTAGGTACACCTATCACGTGTTGTGATATTTCATGAAGGATTGACATGTAATTACAGGACTTGTGATCGAATCCGAAGCTCAAGCACCCTTAGATACTGTTAAAGCTGTTCAGATACTCTGCTGCATGTTATGACGTGAACGCCAAACTATGGAACAACTGGGCATTCTAGAATTCTCCAGGAAGTGAACATTCCATTAGAAGCCAAAGCCAATGGAGATTCTCACGGCTTCTATGTGGAGTTCCATCATTTTTTTATATCCAATGCCCCTCGTCCATGTTTTTAGTGCCACATTGATCAGGGAGCACAACGTGCATCATACATACGCACATGACTCGCACACACATAACATCTGTTGGCATTATACTCTCAGAATGCTGAGTAGAGGATGATCCCTGAGCTACCGCTGGTCCATCTCTTCATATATATTGCCAGCTATTGAATCGCTTTTCAATTGCTTTTCACTGTGTGCTCAGCCACCCAATCCAAGACCAGCTGTTTCTTTTAGCGGGGAGGGAGAGTTGAAAGTACCAGCAAGATGTTCTTTCTCCTCTGGTGTCCCATAGTACTATGGTACATATATATTTTTTTAGTAACCTACCTCGACACAGCAGTCATGCTCTCAGGTTGCTCCTACTCTGATGGGGAGATTGTATTTTTTGTATAGTACACACACACACACACACACATGCATACACACATCAGAGGAGAACATCTCCTTTGGACCCTTTAGCAGATCAGTGCGTTGCATTAGCTTTTCATGTGCTTTGATTTTATTGAATGTATAGTGTTATTTTTGTCTCATTGTTATCAAATAGTCATGTTTACTTTATTCCGGCTGGTTCAGATGACTGGTCCAACGGTTTTGTCACTATCATTTTTTTTTCTTTATTTAAAAATGTAAACATCCTCATCATTGTGTGTAGATAATGAGTCAAATTTGCATATTTTCATAACGCCCACAAATTCTGTAATTAATCTTTTTTTTTAAAGAAATGGACAAAGTAAGCCTAGATAATCAAAAAAAATCCTGTTCATGTAAGGTATATTCCTTCAAATACTGGTTTTGGAACAGAATTGCACATTTATTACAGTGTAGAAAAGACTCAGACAATGTGCTGTATATTTATTGTACCGATTGCATTGTAGTGTTGTCAATGGAGACTGTAGAAGCTTTTGTGTTGTCTGTATACAGATAAGTGCTCAATTCTTTGGCTGTGTTAAATAGAATTAATGAAAAAGATTCTGAACAAGGAAAGGAATGTGATACGCTGTGCTGTAGAACTTTGTCCTTAATAATGAAAGTCTCTATGAAATATCTATTGTACAGTCTTGGTGCTCTTGGCATTCCTGTAATAAGACGAAACGGTTTCATCTGCTGTGTAATGCAATACAAGCAATTCTCAATGCTGTTACATTTCCAAAAGTCATCTGCAGTTTTGTTGCTTGTTTCCTGATAGATTTGGTTTTGTGAGGTTTGTAAACTACTAGTGTGCAGATCAGTACAATTGAATGTTTTTAAAACAGTAATGAGCATCATCAGGCTTCAAGATTGCAGTTTTGATCTCTGGAGTGTCTTACAGAAAGCATATCTTGATTTAGTGGATTATGGTGCATGTTTGACCACAAACGGACAGCTACTGTTTTCAATTTATCAGTTCATATCTTACTTTTCTGTGCCACCTCAGACTGATGTCTTTTTCTGATTTCTGAGGTATTTAGCCCTCATATGGTTTGAAATCAAGGGCTGTTTCCCATATGTTGAACCTGTGATGATATCCTCATGCTGAAAACTGTTACTGTGATAAAGCATTAGCTCCATGGGCTTTCTGAGCGACTCATAGTGTTTGATCTCGCTTTGTTTTCATTCAATATTTAGTATCGTTTCCGGCTGGAATCCATGAAAGAACAAAGAACATGTTACCAAAATGGCCCCTCATCTCTAGAACCCACCTCGCACATGTATATACGCACACACGCGCGGTCACATCCCTGTAAAGAAAGACATGTTTGTGTCAGCATTAGTCCCGTGTCCCAGATTTCCCTAGGGAGACTCAGGGATGAGGCATTAACGTGTAGCAGCCTCAGCTCCCGCCAGCGCTATGGCAACACCAACCCATTCACAGCAGCAGAAAGACGTTCAAACTTCGAATCTGTAAAACAAACAGCTTTTTGTAGAGGATAATATGTACCAGTTTCACTCTGTTAAGCCCCTTTCAGGACCTGGGACTACATGGGAGTGCACTTTTTGCTTTTAGTGAGTGGACCAATAGCAGCCCAGCTGAGAGGAGTTTATATGCTCGCTTTTACAGTTTCACACACACAGAGGCTTTAAACTTGTGTTTTTGAAGCAATCACAGCTTGAGGTTTCTAGAAGCGACTGGGGATGTCTGATATTACCATGTGAAAATCTGATGGTGTTCATTACTGTTTGTAAAATCTTAGTGTTGTACTGTTCATAAAAATAGGACATTTTTATAGTGATGCTCTTACAATGGAAACCAGTGGGGTTATTTATGAAATGCAATTTGATAATTGAGCTCTTAAGATTTCTACTTTTCTAGTAGAACCAATGGAATTAGTTTAGATGGATGTTGAAGAATCCATTTAATGTGCTTTGGAGCTACTTCTAACTGTTAATGCTTTTGGCACATCCATATTTTAAGTATTTATTCCCATTTGACTTTTAGGCTTCCATGGTAAGTTTATTGCTGTATTGGTGATTCCTGTTTGATTTTATTTACTGTGTGAGGTAATCGACAGCAAGGCAAAGATGGAGTCCATAGACCTTAAAAAGACTCAAATATTCAGAATTGTCATTGTGAAGTACTAAAGTATAAATCCTGCGCTGTTTCCACAGGCTTGTGTTTGTACTGTTGTAAAATTCATAGTGATAAATATGAATATTTTACAGATTAGATCAAAGCTGGTTGGCAAGCACAAATTGAATGGCAGTCTTGCATTTCTTGTGTTAAAAAAAGACAACAAAGAGGTTAGATTGGATCTTCTTTTAACCTCATCTCACCTTTTCAGTTTTGGTTACCGTACAGTGAATGTGAAGATGACCGTCACTTCTGTAAAACTGTGTTCATGACTGAAACACTGAAAATCTCCTTAATATGGTGCTATTTCTAACACTACTGCGAATCACAAGATGTTCTTTGTCAGTTTCTAGCATGTTCAGCTTATTCTTCTGTTTGGACATATTCATGTCCTCTTCCACAAAAACAGTGAATTTCACCTAGCGTTCACAACTGCACTGTAAAGTTCTGCGTTAAAGACCTGTGTAACACTTTGTGAAGACTTGACAGGTTGATTTCCTGTCAAAGTGTGCTTTGTTCATTACGGGAAATGAAGGAAATTATGCATTAAAGTCTCAGCGCAACCTGTATTTGTGTGCAGCTATTTAACCACCCTCAGAGCTGCATATGATTATGGAAATGTAACATTCTTGCAGGGTTAGCACAGACTGTTCAAATGTGTGTCTCTGTAATCCACCATACAAACTTTAATTCTGGAGCTCAGCAGGAAAACAGGCATGACAGCAATGCCTGGGGACAAACTCCAGCAAGCACAGGGCTTTTGTGCTGCGTATGACCCTTCAGCAAACCGTTTCGCCATTCAGCCATTTCTCTTCATAGAAAGGGTGTCATTTTAGAGAAAATGAAGAGAGCACAAGAGATGACGCTGGACTGAGCAGGTGTGAGATGTTCGGTTTTCACCATTCAGTTCATGTAACTCACTCTCTGTAATTCAGGTCCGGGTGAAATTATTGTTTCTGCTGCATTGGAAACACTGTTTCTACCAGTTTTGTCTTCTCCAGATTTGATGTCTGTAACCCCCTCTGACCACAAGACGGTCAGTGCTGTGTATGTACATATGCATATATTTGTATGTGTATATGTATATTTATATAAAGAAAGAATACTAGACCGTTTTTAGTGGTTTGTATTGTTTTAGGGTTCATTGTGAAACACTGTTTAAAGTCAATAACAATGATGACAATAAACTAGTTCTAGTTTTAAAAATGACTTCTTCCTTTGTCAATGAATCTTTCATTTTTCTCTATTTATTAGCAGCTCTTCTTTCCATAAGTGTTTTGGTGAATTTGTACCTGTAAACGTTACCGTTCAATAGTTAGGAGTCATTTTATTTTATGTTTATGAAAGCATAAGTCTCACCAAGGCTGCATTGTTCCACTGGAAAAAAACGAAACTGTAATTTTATAAAATTTTACATCAAAGAATAGTATGCTGAAGTAACATTTATTATAAATACTGAAAATCGTGTGGCTTAATATTTTTTTGGAAACATACTTTTTATGATACTTTGATCAGTTTAATGCATCCTTGCTAAATAAAAGATAAAAGGAAAATCTTAGAACCTCATATGTTTGAAGAGTTGTTCGTTTATATACTGTGCGTGTGTGTGTGTCTGTGTGTGTGTGTCTGAATTTCCCTCGTCAGCTCTATGCAATCTCTGCTAATTGACTAGCTGCAGTGTTCAGTGTATTGCACATCGATTGATTGCACTGCATGTGGAAATGCATGAATTATTTACCCAGATACACAAGCATAAACATTTATCAGACTATAGTTCACAGCAACTGCAACTTTGTCATGCAATATCCCTAACTAAAACATTCAGTCATAAGAAATTTTGGTTTGTTTATTTTTTCACAGTTTGGAAATGAATATGCGATTCTTTAATGTTATGTTGGATTCTTCTGTGGGTGTGCCAGACTGCTGGAGTTAGCTTTATTTTCAATCATTGCTTTCTCCTGCAGAAGGATTCCAATCAGTATTCAAACCTGTGCAAACAATGATTTATTTGGGTTCTGATTTTCATGGTAAGGTACTTAGTCAAAATTCATTGATGTTTTTGGTTTACGTCCTTTAAACAATACAAACAACAACAAAAAAAGAGAAATTATACATTGAAGTTGGAATTTTTAATTTGTTATAGTTAGTTTCTATTAGTCTAATGGAGATAACAGTGGAATATGGATTATAACAGTGAAGTGTAGAGGACGAACTGTGGATGCTAAAGACAAGGACAGCGGGAGAACACACTGAACTGAACACAAATCACTTCCTGTTCCAATTAATATTCCACACTGAATAACGTTTGATAGAAAATATAACATGAATTACGTTTAACACTATTTAAGGCATGCCCTCAATAAATCTGTGACGCTTCTCGTTGCTCTTATATCTTCATTTATTTCTGAGTGTGTGTGAGTGAAAGATGTACATGTAATCTGTTTCAGAGTGTTATGCTGGTTTCTTCATTATCTTTGTGGTGTAAATCAGAGCAAACTGAAGTTGTTTTCACAACTAATGTCTGTTCCTGAAGCACAAGCACCCAGACTGTCCATATAAAGCAGTGAAACCCAACACTACTGCCCTCCTCCACTGGGCCTCTCTGACTCACTGCAGACCAGAGGTCACACACACACTCCATGCCCTCCTGATACACACTTTCACCATTTCACCATTATTTTGCCGTTTCATTCTATTTTCTTTCATAATTTCTTTTAGACATTAATTCTTTCTTTCTATCTTTTGTAATTTCTTTGGTCTTTTTGTTCTTTCTTTCTTTCTTTCTTTTTGTTCCTTCTTTCTTTCGCCCTTTCTTTCGCCCTTTCTTTCTTTCTTTCGCCCTTTCTTTCTTTCTTTTTGTTCCTTCTTTCTTTCGCCCTTTCTTTCTTTCTTTCGCCCTTTCGCCCTTTCGCCCTTTCTTTCGCCCTTTCGCCCTTTCTTTCGCCCTTTCGCCCTTTCGCCCTTTCGCCATTTCTTTCTTTTTCTTTTTTCATAATTTAGAAATGTATCCTATTTTTCTTTC
>JAUMHE010000053.1:10278149-10288751 GCA_032359235.1 Enteromius mattozi | reverse complement strand
CACCCATTATTTTTTTTCCCCCCCCCCCCCCCCCCCCCTTGCTATGGTCTCTTTTGGATTGCTCCTTTGGGGTTTTATATACAAGACACTTTTATCCAAAGCGACTTACAAATGAGTCAAAACACAAGCAATTTATCATTCAGGAGCCAGCCATATCAGCAGTAGTTTAGAGCTAAAATGTAAATCTGGAAAAGAATAGAATTAAGAATAAACCCTTATAGAAGAACACTAAGAAATTTGCTCTATGTCTTCTGAATTAAATTTTTCAATATAAGTCATATTCAGGTCAAGTAAAGGTCATGCATAATCACAGGAGTCATATTCAGGTCATGCTAACACGAGTCTGCCACTGTCTCATTCGTTTCACCTCCTCTCCTCCCTGTTTAATCTCAAATTCAGGCCATTGTGCCCAAGGTGTGTTGGAGCTGGAGTGGGCACTGGGTTTATTTGGACATGCAGAGGAGCTCCAGGCTGCACTGGAAACCTGTCAACATCATTCAAGCCAGCAGTCACTCACTGTCCAGGGAGTCACAGCCTGGTGCTCTTCTACACAACACCTCAGTACAGCTCTTCACTTCTCTTCTCTTCTCTTCTTTATAAATAAAAAAGTAGAAATAAGTAGAAAAAGAATAGAAAGTGCAAGTGTTAGAGGTCTTTTTTAAATAAAAAGAAAGAAAACAAATAGATCAAATCTAATTAAAATAGAGAGTACTAGAGTTAGAGGGTCAAAAAAGGATAAAGAAAGATGTGTGTTGTTTTGAAGATGGCTAAGGACTCAGATGCTTTGAGTTAGTGGAAGTGAGAGAAAATGTTTATAACATTTTAAATATGGATATTTTGGATATTTTTCTTACAAAAATGCATTGATTTGCTATAGGAGGCTGTTATTCACCCCTGGAGGAGCATGAGGCATGTTTTTATCATGAATGGTTGTGCTTTATTGCGCTTCTTTTGGACTGTTGAAAAGAAACAATGGCCCACTGCCATTATAAAGCTTGGAAGAGCCAGGACAAATTGTAATTTTTTTTTAAACTCCAGTTGGATTTTTTAAAAGAAGAAAGTAATATGCACTTACAGGTTGCCTTTAAAGTGAGTAATTCATGGGTTAATTTTCTTTTTGGAAGTCACCTTTAACGGTGACTTAACAATTCAATCAACAGATTTATTCGAAACACTAATTTGTCTTTATGAGTGGTTGTGTGTCATTTATTCCACTGATTCATTTAAAACTGATTCATTCCAGAAGTAAATAAACACTTATGTGCGTTGCAAGGAGACTATCGGCAGTTATTTAGAATATTTCCAGTTATATTTACATCTACAATGTAAGTTCATCAATATTATTTTTATTGAAATGTCACAGTCACAGTCATTTTGAATTTCAAGTTATGTTGCTATAAATGTTGACATTGTGTACATTATGTCTCTCCCTTACACACACATAAAGCATTATGCCACTAAATTCTGCTGTCTTCATATCAGCATCCCCTGTGTGAGGTTATGTTGGTGTAAAATATTTCAGGCATGTTTTTGCTTCATACCCAGCACTCCCTGTAGATCAATAAGCCGCTAATCTGTCACAACCCTGGGGAGAAATATGTGTGTTTGTTTATGTGTGTGAGGATGTAGCTGTATGTCCTTGTGCTGGATTGCACACTGTTGCAGCTCATCTTGGTCTGATTTGCACTGTCTCTCCCCATGAGCTTTAATGAAAGGGCGAGGGAGACTTTTCCATCGTGTTTTTTGTGGTTGTATGCACACCTTGATTTGTGTCTGTGTCACAGTGTTTACGTGTAATGAAAAAGTCTTTGCTTTGTCCTTGTGCATTAGGATGCTGTGATTTGTACATACATGTGGAGGGTTGTGTGCATGTGTGTTTGAGGTCATGCTTGGAACGGGAATAAAAAACAGGAACTCATTTGACGAGACTGTTCAAAATCAAAACACACACGATCGTTACTCTGCTCACTGATTGTCTCTGGTATAAATTGGATAAAAAGCAGATACGGAAAGGATGCAAATAAAAAAAGCACTGTGTTTAGTGTCAAAAAGTGCTGTCAAAAAGCACATCAAAAAGCATCACAGAGTAACCCCCCCCCACCCCTTATTTTTTTTACTGGGCTTTCTGCATTCATATTCCAAGAACATCTAACAAAGCAAATATGTACTCACTCTTGGCAGTCATGCACATGCAGTCGAAAACAAAAACATTCTTTAGATAAAGGAGAAGTGTAATTCAAGTCAAGTCAAGGCATCTTTATTTATATAGTGCTTTATACAATACAGATTGTGTCAAAGCATCTTTACAGTGTTAAACAAGAAAATAGTGTATCAATACGCAAACAAAATTCAATTCTGCTTTAGAGCAGCTCAAAAAAGGACAATAATAAACAGTCAATTTTCCAGTTAAAGACAGTTCATTAATGATTCAGTGATGTCATTGTACAGCTCAGTTCAGTTCTCCTCAATAGTGTCAATAGTGATGGTAAGAGAAAGAAAAAGCTGTATGTTGCTGTAATCGCAACCCGCTCAATTTTGTACTGGATACAGTTTCAAAATATGAACACTGTACTGTGCATCGCTTTTCTTTACAACTCATAATCAGCTCTTAGAGAAACAGTGAATGTGTAACATATCACAGTGCAAATAACTTCTCAATCTTAAGACATCGTTACCTCTGATAAACTGATACCTGCCACGTCTTTATTATTTTTTTATTTGCATTCCAATAAGCATGGTGCCACATGTTGCTGGGAGAGCAGTGTCTGTCAAAAGCCTTGCAATAAAGAGAAACACTGAAAGTACATTTCAGAATCTCATTCCCTTCGATGGAGGATAGTCACTATTGAACACATATGTGGTCATTAAGAACACTGGATTATCTGCAGTGTGTGGGTCTGCATAATTATGAACCCCTTAAATTAGCAAAACACTTGTGCTCTGTTTTATGGTCATGTTTGAAATATTACACAGATGTAATTGTTTGTGGGCAGACATATGTATGCATAAGCATGTTAATATGTAAACATGTTTTCGCTTGTGAATGCATGAACGCATAGGAAATTATTGGGGGACGAAGTTGCCTGTTCCTCAACTATAATCAATGAGCTGTCGTTCCTATCCTGTTTAGTCCTGATGCTCTGACATGTCCCATCACTCTTTTTATTGCAGACTTGAAGCATAAGGCAGTAAACAAGTCTGATGGGCTGAAACCCAGGTTCGATTTCATTGATATTTCTGCAGAATAAATGAGCACCCATGATGCACAAATGACACTCCATGAGGAATCTATGCTATACTGAAGGTAAACTCAACATTTGCAGGCATTAATTTATTAACAATTAATTTATTAATTTATTGGTGGCACATTGCACATAATAATAAGGCTTGTTTTCAATTGTGTGTGTGTGTGTTAAGTATTAACCTCTCTAAATTATGTTAAATGTATGTGTAAAACAAGAAAAATATTATTTACCAGTGGACTTAGAAAATTAAAATTCAATGAAACTTAATTCATTATTCTGTGAAAAACAGTCTGTAATATCTTATTGACTGCTGCTTCTAAAGCAAATTTATATACAGTACCTTTGTAATGACAATATAATCAAAAATACTGATTAGAAAAATACTTTTTTAGGATAATGTTTTTTGTTTGTTTTTTTAAATAAAAACTCCCAAAGTTATATTTAGGTGCAAAACATGAAACATACCATTAAGAACAGTATTAATATTTTTATGCACATCTGTTTTTAAAATAAATGTATCTTTTTGTTAGGTATGCAGATATTATTACTGAAAAATTACATTAAAATACTGATTAGGATAAAGATTTTTGCAGGAAAGTCATTTCAAATCTGTGACAATGAATTAAAAATTCCAAAGTAACTTATTTGCAGTAAAATTATATGAGGGATGTCAATAGCTAATTTCCTTTCCATTAGTCCCAGACTAACAGAACGCTCTCACAAAGGACAAGTAGACTTAATAAAATGTGACTGATATGATTCACAGGCACGTGCCATGTTAATTGGAAAATGCTTATACAGAGCGTGGAAGATGAGGATAGTTAGGGGATGTTACAGTACAGAGAGGTGTGACAAAATTGTCATCATTTTTTCTCAAGGGCAAATCAGCTCCAGACTGTCCCATCTTCCTCTACTTCCTGCTCTCTAGATGAAGAATCAATGTCATTTTTCTCTGTGTCGCCTGTTTTTCATCACATACCCCACAGAGGAATAAGACACTCCTCCAATCAATTCACCTCCTGCCCTCTATCTGAACGATTTTGACATAAATCAAAAGGCTGAGCAGTGCACACCCTTTGAGACACAACCACTCTGGATTTCATTTTTCTGACAAGTTTATATGTGCACACAGACGATTTAAAGAAAATTCAGCGCAATTAAATAAAAAAAATATTCCTATTTAACATATTATTAACATTATCCCTTTAGACTAGAAATTGCTACTATTCCATCATACACAAGTACTGTCTTTATTACAAATATGAATAGTACTGCGTTACTGTTTCTGTTTCTTTCCACAGTAATCTGCTGTGCTCACTATGGCGGTAGACTTTGTCTGTATCCAAAGGTCATATCATTAGTGTCCATGGCAGCAGACAGAGGGCCTGTAAAAACATGCCTCTGTACTCATAGAAAATCCATCATGATTAATAGATCATTACTGCGCAGTCGCAAATTGTTCAGGGAATATAACGTTGTTGTGAGATCAATTAGCATGCAGGACCAAGGCTACCAATTGACAATCTTAGTTCTGGCCTCTGAACCTGTAGTTACTGAAATGCCATTGTGATCAATTAGAAAAATAGAAAAGGCAGCAGACTAAACGGAAGAAGGTGGCATGTATTAATTATGTCCTCATTTTAGTGATGGTGTAATGATGGGATGGTCACTGAAGTTATTGAATATCCTTACATCTCATTACATATCACTGCACTAGCATGTAGAAAGAAGGAAAGAAAGAAAGAAAGAAAAAGATAGATAGATGGAGAGAGAGAGATAGACAGATAGATAGATAGATAGAAAGATAAATAGATGATGGAGAGAGAGAGAGAGAGAGAGAGAGAGAGAGTGACGGAGGGAGAAAAACAAAGCAAAGACCGTAAATGAGCTGTGAGAGAAGCGAATAAACGGTGAGGTGTTAGTAGAATGATGCTGTGATCTTCTTAGAGGTCAAAGAATACAGTCAGAGCAGGTCAGAGGAGTTACTCAATCAACTCGATGTGTTGGGTCTACTTAAGGAGCTGAAGGACAAAATAAAAGACCTGAAGAAGTAATCTCATAGATAATGGAGTTCTGTTGGAACTGGGCTGGAATCAATGCTGGGGTCAGGTCTGGCTAAATGAAAAAGAGTCATTTCTCCTTGCTTCATCAGCCTTGGCCAAGCCTAAGGGCAAAGACTGTGTTATTCATAATCATATGTCTGCACATACTCACACATATGATTTAAGAATGATTTAAGAATTTTCTTACCCAAGCAAATGTATGGTCACATGCACAAATTATTGTTGACATCTGGAGAACATAAAAGAAACACACACAGTATGTGGATAAATGTTAAACATTTCTATTTTGTCATGTGCTCTTAGAAAATGAGAAACTCAGCAACTAGACATTATCACTGCAGGGGAAATGATAAACTGAGTCACAGCTTTTTCACAATCCGTACATTAAAGTTCAACAGCAACTGTGTTCACAGTTCGGTACAACCTAACTGCAGTTCAAGTATTTACATTTTGCCACACATCACTGTGAATTACAGAGGAACTCTATAGCATAACACTCAATTCCCATTTGGAAATCCATATTAACATATTTATAAAACTGAAGGATATAACTGTATAAGTTCTATGTGTTAATCCACTCTGATTTCTCTTCTGTTTAAGAGGACACAGTGTCCCAGTCTTTTTTTTCACGCACCTGCAGCCTAAGAGAAGCTCTTGCTTCCACCTGTCTGTTAAAAAAACATCACAATGCCCATTCAACAGGTCACCAATAACCTCTGATACTGTAAAGAATACAAGCCACAATGGTGTACCTTCACAATATTAGTATATAAAGGGAGGATCAATGAGGCCTATTGAGAATGTACAAATAGGACTCAATTGAGAAACGATGGTTTCACTTGCTGTTTAAAATGTCCTCTCCATTCCCAGAGTCTCTTCCACTGAACAATAGATCGAGGAGATCCAGGGAATCATGTTCTCTATAGAAGCTATAGAGGGACAGGGGCCAGATGGGAGTCTGTGGAAAGAGAATTGAGCCTTCATTGTAGCAGAGAGGGGTAACGGGACAAAAGTGCAGGGAAAATACACAGGTCAAGAGCATCGGTTACACTATACACCAGTAGCTTGTGCTAACAGAATACTTTCATTTACTTTTGCAAAGAATGGGGAGGAATAGGGAATGGAATGTCGAGAGAGGAGTTTTGTGCTTGCAACTGTTTCACTGTAATGGAAATAGCTAAAGAGAGAAGCTGTGCTTGCCAGAGAGTCCTTTCAGGGATGTTGATGATTTCTCCATCTTCTTGTGTTGTGTTGGAAGGTGTGTAGGTTCATTTCAGTTTCCAAATAAAAGTCAGCCTGAATCAGAGTGTCACAGTTTAAAGGAATAAATTCATTCAGACTAAAATTACTATCAACTCTATTTCTGTATCTCTTACTTCTGTGGAAGTTATTTAGTATTTATGTCCATTCAGTGATAGTCAATGTAGTTGAGTGTTATCTGGGCCTCATAACCCATTTTGAAAATATCTTCTTTTGTATGTAACAAAATCATTATCTCTGCTTTAATCATATTTTCAGTTTTGTGTCTATCTGAGTATGCGTTTTTATACCAGTTAATTTCAAAAGACCCTTCTTTCTCTCTCCCCTCTTAACACCCACTCTTCTTCTTTTAAATCAAGCAAGGCCATCAGCATGGAAAAAGCAAATGCAAGGAAAAACAAAAGAAAAAAACTATTACACAGAGAAAACCGAGAATGAAAGTGAAGAGAGAACCCTATCTCCTACACACCCAATCAATTTTGCATCTCTTTCTTATTTTTCATCCTTGCTGTTGTATTACATTTGATCATGGGAGTAAAATCAGGCCCCTGCGGCAGGCTCTGCTCAAGTCTACAGATGGCCCGCTCTCCCTGCAGTCTGTACAGCACTTCTGGAGCTCACTGAGCAGCTAGGAACCCTAGCAGGCATCCAGATCTCTGCCTGCCTGCTGTGCATCATCTCTCCAGGGCACTGCAGCTGTGAGGCAGGTCTCAAGGTCCAGGGTGTTGCCCCTCCTTCACTGAGTAATCACACACACAGGCTAGCTCTCATTTCTTTCAGGCACACACACATACAATCTCCCACTCGCTTCTGATAATCCACTTCCAGCTGCTCTGTGCTTCCTCCACTATCACATACAGGCTGTACACCTCGCTAGATCGTCATTAAAAAATCCTGCACGGCAGAGCAAACCCTCTACATCAGCCACCCACCTTAAAAGCAATCAGCTCACTGCACAAGGTGAGCCTCATTCAGTCGTGTGTAAGCTCCACAAAGACTATAGTAGGTGCCAACTTCTGATATCAGGTGGCTTTCAAAAGGAATTTAATTCTGGAGCAGTATTTTGGGTTAGAAACAGAACGTGATAATGACTATGCCAGTTAATATCATTAATTCTGTGAGCTGCAAATAGAACAAATTTTTTATTTAAATAGTTTTGTTTGGTTCTTTTCGTCCTTATTCTGTACTTTAGGGTATTGTGTGTTACCTTTTATCCTACTCAGCTAATGTTTATTGGGTTATTTTAATGTAGCCTATATAAGTACTGGCCATAATTTGTGAATTGCCAACACACAATTTGTCTTTCTATTTTACAACCTGTAGGTTATGTGTACATTTTAAGATGCACCACTTTGGTGTTTTAACATATGCATGCTAATAAAGAAAAAAAGGCACAGAAATTACATCATAATGAATTTCTGTAAACCACAATGGCTAAATTTTTACCATACATTTACAGCACCTGCTACTCACTTAGCAAACCGGCACTGTAAAAGAGAAACTTATAAGTGTTGAATATCTAATAACGCTACTCAAGCACAATCATGATCTCCCACGTATACTTCTACAATATCTTGCACTTACCTCTTTTCCCTCCCACACAAGCTCACAGTCGTAAAGAAAAGATAATGACACATTTGACCAAATGAGCCTTAGCTGTATTATTCATGAATGTCACGCATATAGACATGCAGCCTGCTTTCTCATGTTAATGTAACCACCACTAATGCATATTTGGCTTATTCATTCCTCATCTTGTATTCCAAATTATACCGACTTCACATTGAGACTTTGTCAGTTGTGCAGTACTGACTGAGAATGTAAAATCTCCTGTTTCTAACCACTGTTATTAAATTGTATACAATAAACGATGTACAATAGCATACATGATGCAAAATACTGGATGGGCTTAAGTTTGTAGCATGACATTAAAAATGCCTTGTTTTGTGTCTGTAAGTTTGTGGTCTGCTGTTCTTTTCCCAACATGTAGCATAGGTCGATCAGGCCTGGTATATTATGCTCAAACCACAAAAGTCATGTGGGCCAGAGCGTTCACATTCAAATTCCGGATGCAATTATAGGCATGTTCATGCTAATGACATGCTAATTAGGTACCAAAACCAAGTGTCTGTTTAAATGTTTCTCAGTGAGAAACATTCATATTGAAGGGTTGCTGCAGGAGTATCAATATGATGGTCCAGAGAACGAAGGAAAGCGTGCCAGAGAGACAAATCTACAGAATAAGCTTTAATTGGGTAATTACACAAAGTGGGAATGAGGCATTTAGAGGCTTAAATGGAAGGCAAATTGTCCATTATCTGGTGATTGTCCTTTTCTATCTTACTGCTTAGCACTGGGATTCAGATTTTACAACGACACCATCATATTCTGGAGTTCAGATCCATAAATTAGCCCCATTATTCCTTACAAACATTGGAGTCCACACCTGTAGAAACAACCATAGACAACAATTACACAAATCACTGCAATATAGTGGTTTGGAAATAATGTTCCTTTTATGGCCACACGCTATGTGCTTATTTAGGGGAGGAACATTAATCATGGCTTTTTAATTATGGCCTGGCCCTGATAGTTAGCTGTAATATTTAAACCAAATGTTTAATGATCTTGTGTATTAAAACGCATGGCTGCTCTTTCTTCCTCAGCTTTCATCTTGACCTTTAAATCCCAAACAGCCTTTTCCTTAAAACCTATTACATTTTAACACAATGCTGTCTCCGCTGATTTGATGTTTCATTTTCAAGAGGTATGAGGTTTTGCCAGTGTTTCTGTCCATTGTTTTTTCTTAGAGATACCTATATAGAGAACTATGGGAAAAATGATTTTTGTTTGATTGATGGCTCTCATCTAATAAGGCATTTGTCATTTTCCACAGGTGTACATGATGCCCCTGGCACTCTGGGCATCGTCCGTACACCACCTCACACTGCCACCCAGTGGTGAGTCATAGGATGTACACATTTGAGCTAAGCCTTGTCGACAGAAAGTGATCTGATGAAAATGAGAAACGAGCTAGTGAGAGTACAGAGAGGCTGCTGAAATTACATTCATCTGAGCACTGTTATCATCTGTTCGTAATAGACGTCCTCCTGGGGAATTTCAGACAATCTCCATATGATGATGTGTTTTTGTTTATACAGTCCTCCATGTGAAACTCCAGATGGCTAACATTATGTCTATATCACAATAGCAAATTCCCATCGAACCCATGCTGAAATAAAGAGATGACTTAATTTAAGATTAACGACAGAGCAGGATCAGAAAGAGAAAAATAATAGGGAACATTTCTATTTCACAAAATAATATTACACAACAGTGAGCTCACTTTACACTGACATTTTAATAATAACCTTTGGCAGAAGTAGCCTGTGTGTTGTAATGCCGGAGAAATCGTTCTGATTCAAAGGAGATCCACACCTGATAAAGTGAATTCAGCTTCTTAAAACAGCATTTTTTGATTACCTGGCTCTGTTTTCTGTTTGTATAGAGCGCTGTGGAATCTTTTTTTTTTTTTTTTTTTTGGTGTTTTACCTTTAAGAACTTAGGCCTATTTGAAATGTATCAATATTAAACAGTACCTGCTCGATACCTCATTACAGTGCCACCTAGTGGTGAGTCTTAAGAAGTGCAATGTTTCTATGTATTCTGTCACATTTGAATTGCCCTTTAGATTCCTGTCCCCTTTAAGACATCAAAGTTGTGGCTGAAAGAACTTCAATCAGAAATGTTTACTATTAACTTTTTATAATTTGCTTATACTAGCTAACACAATGATGCTATTATGCATAAAAATGAATCACCATATTGTTTTTCCTTTTTGACTATTGGGCCTGTCATACAGCTGTTACATAGTCTAGCACATGTAGCCTGAATGTCTCAGTATCCTTTTCCAGATGGCAAATGGGCAAACATGGTGAGAGCAGTCTTGGACTTTGATGACAGTCTATTAGATCAGTGGTTCCCAACCATGTTCCTGGAGGCCCACCAACACTGCATGTTTTCCATGTCTCCTT
>JAUMHE010000053.1:10252135-10278049 GCA_032359235.1 Enteromius mattozi | reverse complement strand
ATAGGTGTGTCAGACAAAGGAGAGATGCAAAATGTGCAGTGTTGGGGGGCCTCCAGGAACGTGGTTGGGAACCACTGTAAATTTTAGATGCTTCTTAGATGGAGGATAGAAAAGCCGTGGTGATGTTCTCAGCTGTTTTAACAATCATCTGCTACAACTTGTGGTCGGAAACCGCAGTTCCGATACCAAACAGAAATGCAGCTGGACAGCACACTCTCTATCTCCTAGTGCCACATGATACAGGAACAAATATTTTCCAGATATCCTCTGTTCATGCATAAAATGCAATACGTCAATGCAAGAGCAAACAGTCATGTAAACATGAGAAATGTTTGGACCAGTCATGTTACACGGTTGGCTTTGTGTTGACGCTTGTGGTTTTCTTTGTTCTTGGATATCCTCTCCAGAGGAAGGAGGAGGTATGTGTTAATGCGTGTGTGTGTGTGTGTCTCTGTTCTGTGGAGGAGGAAATCTTGGGGATTTCACTGGCTCTGATGGATTTTACAGGGCTCTGTCTGAGAATACATGCCTGTTTGCATATATGTGTCCATTTATATAGGAGCAAATGATAGGGGGCCTTCAATTTTAACTGACATAGAGGCGTACTTTACAAAGCACTCTAATCCCACCTTTCACCCCAATTACACAGACCATTATGAGCGTAAATTGTGTGGTATTAAAATCCCCTGCCTTAGAACAAATGCTCTCAGCACCTGCTCTGGACAATTTTTTGTGGATTTTATTTCCACGAAGGAAACACTGACCAGTGTTTCTGCCGATCAAGTTCAGATCAGATTAAAATTCTAAACAGTTCTAAAAACAACACTATAAACGTGATGCAAATTTAATATGGATAGTCTCTTTTCTCTTCGTAATTGTTTCTGGTCCTCCATCTCAATTGTTTGTACCTATTTGATGTTTTCTGATTACTTTATATGTGTATTGTCCTCATGATTATCTAGCACTGTTTGCTGTGAACCTCCTGGTTCAAGGAGTTTTTTTCCACAGCCAAGTCTTGTGGCAATAAGACAGACTACAAGCTAGACAGAGATGAATGATAGCGATGACCTCATTGGGCAGACATTCAAGCAATGATGAAATCAGCTCTCGCGCGTATTTTAACCAATTTCGATATGCCAGAGTTTGTTTGTATCTTTTTTTTGTTTGAGACATGGCTTGTTTTGACAGAGAAGATCAGGGGAAGATTTTCATTTACGCTAATTAGTCACTGCAAAATATTTCAGTGTAATTGAAGCAGTTCTAATTCCCGGCATAAATGAACATTAAACACAATCAAACCTCTTCTTTTCTCACCTTGCTCAAACACAAACAGTGTTTTCAGTGTTTTATGGGGACGTAATGTTTTTTATACTGTACAAACTGTATTTTCTATCACACTACACAAACTCCACACCTAAACCTACCTGTCCCATTTTTAGATTTTCAAAAAACCAATACCAGGTACACACACACTCACACTTGCATGCACACAAATAATACTTAATTTTAGCATTTTACTCACTATCCCTATTAAACTCCAAGCAAAGCATTAATCAAAAGCAATTTAAAATGTATTTAAACAAGAAAGTGCAAACCAAATAAAACAGGAAAACCATGATTTTGATCAGAAATACTTACTTTCAATAAATGACAGAATCATTCCACTTTCTCCAGTGTATAATAATACAGTGTCCTCAGAACTTAGATAATAAGATCACCAGAATGGTGATCAAAGCAGAAACAATGGTGTTTATTAGGCAGATAGATTTTATGGACAAAGCATGGAAGAATCGGTTCCAGTATCGGTTAAGAGGCTGTGGAGAGCAAGATTCATGGAGCACACTTTAGGTTTCATGTGCACGTCTGGTTTTTAATGTGAGAGATAAGCATGGAGTTAGTCAATAGGCTAAACCATTAAATGTAAGGTTTCAGGAGTAGCACATAGCCAAAAATGACTTCAGGGCTATGGGGAACGCTACGTTGCTGCTTTCAAAACTTCTAGAAAGTTGTTAGAGAAACTAACCAGGATTAATGTGGTGGATGCTAATAAGTGACCCATTACAACATTTGTCAGTTGATATTGAGACTTTTATCATCAAGTCAATGAATTTTACTAATAAGGTCTTTAGAGAATGTCAGTGTTGTAGTAAGCCTGGTGAAACAGTTTTTTAAAGCAGTCTGAAGTTGTTTTAGTTCAGAAGCCCAAACATTAATCGAGAATGAGAAACAGATGTTTACCTCCTAGAGGCCTAGAGGCTTTCTTTTTTTCTTTCTTTCATGAGTCTCACTCTTAGTAGCTATTCTTTTTCCAGGTTTTGTTTTTTGATAAGGTGAACACAGGAAAAGAAGGAAGCAGGCTGGTCTGGAGCTCCCAGACAGTGATGTAATCTGTTTGTGAAAAACACTCTCAAAATGTGATTGTAACAGCCACATCTTAAGAGGGTCACTTTAAGTTTGGCAGGGGACAGATCTCCTTCCAGGGTCACCAGACCCTTCACACTGTTCGGTGTTCCTCCAATACCCCCCTCTTTGTTCTCCTGTCTCTCTCACTTTCACTTACACACACACACACACACATTGCTTTATTGACCAAAAATCTTGGACTCCAGAAAGTTTGGCTTTTCTTACTTTTTTTCCCCATGATAAATGTCCTTATCCACATGCAGAAATCCACAGGATGTGAGCAGATTTGTGGCCACTGTTAGCAATGTGTGAGAATGGTGCTGTGACTAAACAGAGCAGCAGCATAAACACATTTCTAAGACCTTTCATGGCCCGAAAACAGCCATCAACAGTGCTGGAATTGCACTTTGGACTCATTAATAATGTGCAAAAAGAGAAATTCAAATCACATCTTTCAACACGTCTTTTAAATCACATCACAAAAAGCATTTTGTAAACCAATGAAATAAATTAGCAAAGAAAAAAATATTTTTATAGTCCTGAAAAAGGACCAGACAGCTATCAACAGCTCTACATTTTTCGTTCACACATCTTGACATTTTTCATGCAGACTGTTTATCAACAAAGGTTTTACGTTTCTTACATTGGTATTTCTTCTCAAAACATTTATCGCTATTGCTCTGTCTCTGAACATGGCCTCCATTCTTATAGTACTAAACATAAGAAGAAGTGTGACGAACAGCAAAATTCAATTCAATTGCTCATTTAGTTTTAAATCTTTTTCTTCACTTGTTCTAACTGTTCTCTGTGAGTGTATTAAACTTGACAGAGTGTATTCAAATTTCCCAAAACCTCATTCTTCAGGGTTTCCACACTCGTGGAAATATTGAATTTAAATGTGTGAATTTTGTATATATAGAGTACAATCTTCTTGCAAGCTTTAAAAAAGTGTTGTGGATTTTTTTTTCAGGGAATCTGTTTGCAACATATTTTTAATGATTCATTAGTGAACTGGCCTGAATAAACAAGATTTTTTTTTATTTTATTATTATTTATTTTTTGTCCAGCAATAACAAACAATGAAAGGTTATTGAAAAGTCATGAAAATGTATTTATTTGCCATAAATGGGAAACCCTGATGTATACTGATGTTCACGAGATGACATATTCTTGGAACACAAATAAAAAGGTAGTTCAAAAGGCACCCTTTGACTCTTCAAACCAATTAAATTGTATAATTTTATCTGAAGACAGGAAGATTTGAAGCATACCTTCCTTGAAGTATCCTTGAAGGGAAAGAAACTGAGTCAGAGTAAACAAATGGATGTTAGAAAGTTGGAAGATTTCATCTCCTCAGCATGGTCTACGCACATCTCATCCATTTTGCATGTCTGCCACATGTTTTCAATCTCATGGATCGTTCTGCACGTCTTTGTGTTTTATAGCTGCAGGGCAGCTTCATGCTGAAAGTGCTCATTGCTGTGCCTCAGGTCATATGCTTGTGTGTAAATGTTGAACATGTCTTTTAAATGTTTATTTGGCTTTGTGTCTGATCTTGGAAATATTTCAAACACTCCCAAGCAAGTAAGAGAACAAAACTGTTACTTGAATATCAGCACTACTTAAACACAAAAAAAGACAAAAGATAATGTCCAGCAAATCTGTTTCACATGTTCTTGATCCACAGGCTCAACCACTTCTGATTTACCTTTCAGAGTGAATCATGTGTAATGCTTTTAGCCACTTCAGGGCATCATTCAGAATGGCAAGAGGAAAGAGGTTAATGTGCTCTTCCTGGGGTCCAGGCCCCTTAATGACCCTACCAGAAGCTGCTCTGCATACTTTCACTGGTGTAGTCATTAAGTCATGCTTTCTCAAGAACCCAAGCACACTATCCCTGTATGATTCAGTTTGGATCCAGACCCACTGAGTTTATCCAGTATCGGCCGGTCAAGATTAGTCTTGCCTGGATGGCCACAGAGACCTTACCCAACACTTATTCAAAAAACAGTTTGACCAGAAACATTGCACTTGCTACCAGAAGAGTGCAGTCTAAAGAGAAGAGACTTTACCATGACTAAAATTATAAAACAAACTTTACCCAAACTACAGAAACTTTGGTTTGGAGCTTTATTTTCCTCCAGCATTAGTAATCAAAGCACTAGAAACCTGGAAACCACGTGTTCCTTATTGAGGTCTTGATGTGTGCCATCACTTGTCTTGAGTCTTTGCCTGTTGCTAGGCAACTGACAAACCTTGTGTGTTTGTCTGTTTTTGTTTGTATTTCCAGTTTGTCTCTGAGAGCCCACCCCACAGGTCCTGTCCTGCTCAATTAGAGAGAAATAAGTTGCTTTGAAGAACAGCAGTCCTCTTTAAACGGCCTCATAAAGAAACCTCACAGAAGATTACAGTGAAGTACGGTTATTTAACTGCTTCTGATGAGACAAGGTATACTGTACAGTATGTGTAGTGTCAAGTTGCATTGCTTTTTTGTTTTTTTTTTGTTTTTTTTTAGATTTGGCCATATTAACATGGTGGTACCATGGCATTTTTTTATAATACCATAGTTAATTTAGTGCGCAATGAAAAGAAAAGTGAGAGAGTGTATGGATAGGCTACAAGAAGAACCTTTAAGCAACAACGTTTCTTTTCTCTCTTGGAAAATAATAATACTGAATTTAACTTTGTGAATACTGGCATCTCATCTGGAACACTAACTACTTCCTGTTTTTATACTGTTCTAATGACCTCACACTTCACCAAATCGCCCTAAAACAGGACGCTCATGCGACACTGACTGTCCAGAAAACCTGAGGTAAGATTTTATTGGTGCTGTCTACTTTTCCATTCATGCATGATGCTGGGCTTAAACGTTGTCTGTAAAAAAGGGGAAATGCCCACCACATGACTTTGCGTTTAGCCATTATTTAACAGTAAAATTAATTTTAGTCATTTTTATGTTCTGTCAATGTAGAAGTGCATATCAGAATGCTTGTGATTATCTATACAGTAGCCCATATAGCCATTATGATATTTCACAAAACAGCACCAACACTGTTTCTTGTGTTCAATGGCTTCAACATACAGATATTAGAATAATTCTGCAAACAGAAAAGTACAAGGCCATAGAATTGAGGTCACTGCCTATTTCAGAGGCAGAGCACTCTTCCATATTGCTCTTCCATGCATTTTGCTTTTCTTTATTAATATTATGAGACACGTTAATGAAGGTCATTTGAATTCCAGGGATGTAGATGAACATATTTTTAGAATATGCTCTAAGTCCCAGAACATCTGGTGTTTCTTGTTCTCCAGCTTCCAACAACTAAGTCAGCATGTCAACGGTATCCCATTATGCTCCACATAGACAAGGAAGAACATTTTTTTTAAATAATGACCCATAGATTTTAGGACAGTAAGTGATAATCTCTTTTTTGTCATGAGAGTGAAGTTCTACAAAAATTATGACAAAAACATGTGTTTTTTTTTTTGGCTGAAAAGACTGTTATCCAATGCCATTCTGTTATATCTTAAATCTCTTATAGCTCTAGAAAAATGCATTAAAGCATGTAAAGCTCCTTCACAGGAAGCACTTATTAAATACTGAATTTCAACAGGACCACTGGACTGAAACTAATCACAGCTGTTTTACACCAAAGAAACTGGTCCATTGCGCTGTTCAAAGCTTGCAGCTGCTTTACTGATATTATTTGAGTAGGTCAGTTATGTGAAAATTAGATCTTAAAAGGCTGTAATCCAAGTAACACTTTCTTGTATCTAATACAAGATCTGATCTTCCATATTTCAAGATTTTAGACCCGTTTTGCTCTGACTTCCCACTGACCCTAGGATCTGTTATTTCTTACAGATTTCAATCACACAGGTTTATGTTCTGCTGATACAGTGGATTTGTTCTACAGATTCTGACATCATGACTGAAAAGCCACAGTGTATTGCTGTTGGCTCTCGAGTGTTACAAATCATTCGTATTGTTTATCAACACATTCAGAGGGACAGATGGGAAAAAGCATGCTAATGTGTTTGAGAAAGAGTCATGTAATGGCTTTCATGTGTTTGAAATACATGGATGTCATTCTTGAATGGCTTTCTTGTGAATGTTGCATAACTAAACATACTCCCAGCAACGAACATCTCAGCACAGAGCTGACACAACTGTGAATCATTACGGAAAAAGAAAAAAAAGTAAGAAAAATCTCAAAACTCAAACATTGTGTGTTTTTGTCTCTGTCTGCTTGTACTCACTTATCTGAATACCTTGTCACAGAATCCGTTTTTTGCTAGTAGGACACAAAACCCACATCAAACATCTATCAATAGAGACTCCTTTATTTCTTTAAAAATATTGTTTCAGAACACCCCTGACTGAAAGCCAGCACTTGCAGTCTACTGTACAGGAGCAGTAGATGGTGCTGAACCCATGTTGTTGTTTCATGGCAGAGAGCCGACCCTATGGCTCAGGGCTGAGCTATATAAGTACCGGACACAGACCTGGACTTCACATTCATTCTCTCTCCTCCTCATTTCAACTATTTAGCAACTGCTCTGTGAATATACCACAGAAAGAAGCAGGACTACAAAAGATTTCCATTTCACATAGAAAACTTTGGTAAGGTCTTAAGTTTTTTATCTTTTTTGCTGTAACCACATTTTGTGGATTTGGATTCAGACACAATGCATTCTAAACTGTTTTCTGTAGAAATAAATTTCCTGTGGTAGATTTGTTGTAGATTAGCAAAATTACCTGTTCGTGTTTTTGCTAACTCTTTTTTATGTACACATCCGTTTGTAATATAGCACTGCATTGTTTGATTGTGACATTTAAACAACGCTTTAAAGTTCTGTTGAAGAGCTGTTGCATTGTGTACTCATTTTTGTATTGAAGTAGTCATGTTGTAATGAAGTTACAATTGTAATAATTATGAATACAGACAGCAATTGTTAATACTGAATGCATTGAAATTACTTTGTTATGCCATGCACAAATTGTATGTACATATGGAATGTGTAGTTAGGTCTTTTTGGCTGGATGTAAAAACATTTGTGCATTCCCTTGACACACAGTGATGGTTCTCACAGATGTGATATTTGAGAGCAACTAAAATTCTAAGTACTTAAGCTGTTTCTCAGCAGCTTGTCTTTGTTTCAGCATGCATTTCAGTAAGTCTTTCAGCTGTTTCTTTAAAATGGAACATTTTTAGGTAAACTAAGTTTAGAATTCTTCTCAGGTCAGTTTGAAATTTGAAAGGTTAAAATGAGCTCATAACTAGTTAAACAGGGACATGGGAGTTTGCTGTATGATTTACCAAAATGAAAACAGTATGGTCCATTTCCCTGTGTGCAATTTACTAATCATCTACATATCTATATCTGATCGGCACAAGATCTGTGGCTGGACTATTCTTAGTCTGGAAGGAGCTGCGTGTGAGAGGTCTGAGGTCATTAACGGGAGCCAGGATGGGATGCCTCTCAACATGGACCTTTCTTCTGCTTCTGTTAGGAATTACAGGCACCTTTTCTCAAGGTTTGTTTGCCCATAGGAATTTTAATAAGCACATTTCACCCTGAATTGCTAATGCAAGTAACTGTTAAAACAGTTCTTGCATGTCATGACAGAAACTGAAAGATTTTAACAGGATATTGACAGCTGGCTCTTAGAAACATGACTCTTCCAATACCCCAACCCCCAAACCTCTTTTCAGCAAACCTATTGCTGAAGGCAAAATTGTTCTAGTGTCCCCAGTATATCCAGAAGCTGAGGTGTTTTGCAAGCCAGCAGCAGAAAACCACCTGCTAGCAATTGGTTCTACTCTGTGTGTGAACCACTAGCCGAAATCTCTTTCTGAAGTAATCTGAAGAGCGAAAAATCACAGGAAAACAAAAGAAGTAATATTTTATTAAAAAGACCCACAACAATAAGCCCTAAATAACCTATAATATAATTTATTTTTCTTACCACATCCAAAACCCATCAGTGGGTTGCATCATTGTCCAACTTTAAGAAACTAATGCAGTTTCCTTATTAGGAACGTGGAGAGGCATCATGGGGACATCATGGAGACCAAACCCAGCTGTATACCATAATGAAGGTAAATTTGTATTTCTATGAAAATACATAACCAATAAAATATTTCAAAAGCTGCCAAACTGTAAGCCCTAAATAAGCTTAATAAACCATTAAAACTTATTTTCCTTAGATAATTACGAGTGGACCACATGGTTCAATGTAGATCACCCTGGAGGGAAAGGAGACTATGAGAAGCTGAATGCCATTCGTTTTTATTATCGAGCCCGTGTCTGTGAGGTTCCTCGAGCTCTAGAGGCACGTACTACTGAGTGGATCCCAGCTCGCAGCACTGGGGAAAGAGTACATGCTGACCCAGCTGTGGGCTTCTGGTGTGTCAATGATGAACAGCCTGTTGGGAGAAACTGCTCAAACTATGCTGTACGTTTCCTGTGTCCTAAAGGTAAGTAAATGAACTGTAAAAGACAAATGTTTCTATGTCTAAAGCTCAGTGTTATTGTGCATTTCCTCCAATATCTGGATTAAACATGCTAATTTAATACAGAAAAGGTGAATTTGTTGACGTTACTACAGAAATACTTTTTTTATGAGTTGACATGACTGTTTTTTATTACTCATGATACCCTAGAAATCACAATCTCCCTGTCTCTCACCATTCAGAAATAGTTTCAGATGTTGAAGAAGTTATATGGGGTCCATGGTCAGACTGGAGTCTGTGTCTAGCTCAGTGTGATCAGGTTGCAGTACAGCATCGCTCTAGAAGCTGCAAATCCAGTTCCAAACAATGCAATGGCCAAACTGTCGAAGCCAGGTCATGCCAAGGACCACCTTGCCCACGTAATGCATCAAATGTTTCCTACAGTTTTACCAAACCAAACCAAAATACTTTATTCTTTTTACTTTAAATTTGTTGAAAAATCGGTTTCCTCTCTTTCTTTCTTAGGCTGTGAACTGCACTGTGTAGTGGGCAAAGTAAACGATGAGTGTGATGGCTGCATGTGCCAGGATCATACAGTTTTAGGATCAGTCCGTAGTGCTGGGGGTCTCCCTGCACCTGGTGCTGCCATCCTCCGTGCTGGTCCTAGCCCCAAAGTCTTTACTGTAACTGATCACAATGGCCATTTTCAAGTACCTGGCATCTGCCCTGATGGCAACACGACGCTACTGATCAAGCTCAAAAGCCACACTCCACACCAAGTCACTGTGCCCCTGAGCACTGAACGCACCTCTGTTCTCCTTTTGAAGCTAGAGAGAGCAAGTAATGCTTCCTAAAAGACCTTGAATACATTTTGTTACCTACAAAAGAATGATCAGTTTTATACGCTAGAGGTTTTATTAAATGTTGTATTATTTTTTTTTTACTAAAATTATTTCTCTTTACAAAAGGAAATTAACAAACAAATATGATGTAAACCCCTAAATTTGCTGGAAAACAGTGGCATACAATGTAAAACTTTACTGACTGGTTTATGGTTTAACACATCTGTATTGATGATTCCAAGGCTATCAATTGTGACAATTCATGTCCGCTAGCTTTACAATGTTGGTGAAAAGCCAGCAGTACAATGTGTAATATGTCATAGGAAACTATAACGTTTAAGTTTGAAAAGCATACAAATGGATGTACACAGTAAGTGAATCTAATGCAATATCAATGTGTTCCTCAGAAAAACTGTATGTGTTGAAAAACCCTGAGAACAAGGCCAGAAGGGAAGGTCAGACAGCTGCCTTCTGTTGTAAGGTTGAAGGGACACCTGAACCAATCCAGTATGAATGGTAAGCTTAAATTGAAGCTTAAATTGATATTCCATGTTACCTTATGTGACACTCAAAAGGCAATGTGTTATGTTCCTTTAATAAAGTATTAAAATAAATAAATACATGCATTAAAAGGAGGACAGTTATATGAGGACAGTTCAGACAAACCAGGTTATCATGAAGTTATTTTTTCATCCCCAAAGCATGCCAACAAATGACAATGACTGTTATCAATCTTTAGGTTCCACAACGGTTCTCTGCTGGACAGGAGTCAGTATCAATATGACGAGACACTGGTTTTGAGGAATGTCAGTTTGGACCATATAGGAGAATACTACTGCAGAGCCAGTAATGAGAACGGAGCCATCAAATCTAAACCAGCCACCCTCATAGTTATTGGTGTGCCCTGTCATTCTGTTTTAACTACATATATGTCATATTAACCTAAAATTTATCATAATACTTTACAAATAGTCTGGAGTTTGGCATTTATATGTTTTCTATCCACTTCTATGTTAAGGTCAAAAAGCCCCATCATGCAATCCTAAGCCTTATTCCCATCTGATTCGACTGCCACATGACTGCTTTCAAAATGAGACCAACTCTTTGTACTATGATGTGGGGAGATGCCCAACATCTACGTGCACAGGGAAGCTGGATAATGGCATCAGATGCAAAGACTCAGTTTCCTACTGCTGTGGAATTTCAGACATGGAGGAGAAAGAGATTACATGTCAGGGATATCAGTTGCCTATCATGGTAGTAACTCAGTGTGGTTGTAAAACATGTGTGGACACAAAGGCTATCGTTCGTGGACGTGCTATCGCAGCAGACACTGGTGAGCCCATGAGGTTCGGACACATCTATATGGATGGCGCAAGAGTAAGTCGAACTGGATACAAAGGCACATTCTCTATCCAGGTACCAACAAACACAGAGCGTTTGGTTCTCACCTTTGTGGACAACATGCAGAAGTTTGTGAATACCACAAAAGTGCTACCATTCAATCCCAGAGGTGGAGCTGTGTTCCATGAGATCAAGCTGTTGAGGAAAAAGCCAGCTGTGATTATTAGCTCAAGAGAGACTAATAAGATAGATCTTGGTGAGGTGGAAGGCCAGGACCCCATTGCTGAGATCGAGATCCCACCAAATGCATTCTATAAAGAAAATGGAGAGGTGTTCATGGGAAATGTCAAGGCCAGTGTGACTTTCCTCGACCCCAGGGATGTATCAACAGCAGCGGCTGCCCAAAGTGATCTCAACTTCATTGGTGATGAAGGTGACACTCTGCCCTTGAGGACCTATGGAATGTTCTCTGTGGACTTCAGGGATGAAGAAGGAGGTGATTCTCTCAATGCCGGAGAGGTGAAAGTGCGTCTTGATGCAGCACAAGTGAAGATGCCCGAGCACTTGAAGACCATGAAATTATGGTCCCTTAATCCTGACACAGGTTTATGGGAGGAAGAGGGCCAGTTCCAGGCTGAGAGGAAACAAAGGGGGAAAAGAGAGGAGAGGACCTTCCTCATAGGTAACATGGAAATCCGTGAGAGACGTCTGTTTAACTTGGATGTACCTGAGAACAGGAGATGTTATGTGAAAGTGCGGGCTTTCCGTAGCGAAAGGTACATGCCTAGTGAGCAAACTGAAGGAGTTGTGATGACTTTAATAAATATGGAGCCCACACCAGGGTTTTCAACCAACCCTCGGGCTTGGGGTAGATTTGATAGTGTCATTACTGGCCCAAATGGTGCATGTCTTCCAGCCTTCTGTGATGAACAGAAATCAGATGCATATTCGGCTTATGTCATGGCCAACCTTGGGGGAGAAGAGCTAGATGCAGTAGCATCCTCTCCAAAGATGAATCCTAACATTATTGGTGTCCCACAGCCATATCTGAATAAACTGAACTACAGACGCACAGACCACGATGATCCCAGAATAAAAAAGACAGCGTTCAGCATCAATGTGGCCAAACCCCGATCTAACGCGGCTGAGGAGGCCAATGGTCCAGTTTATCCCTTTGACAAACTTAAAGAGTGTGAGGAAGCGCCATTCAGTGCAGCTCACTTCCGTTTCTCAAGAGTTGAAGGAGACCGGTACGATTACAACACAGTGCCTTTTAATGAGGATGACCCCATGAGCTGGACTGAAGACTACTTGAGTTGGTGGCCAAAACCCATGGAATACAGGGCCTGCTACATTAAAGTAAAACTTAACAGCATCCATGAGCTGAACGTCCGCTCTCGCAATATGGGAGGTACTCATCCAAAAACTGTTGGCCAACTGTATGGCATTCGTGACACAAGAAGCATTCGAGACATGGACCAATCAACTGTTTCAGCAGTGTGTCTGGAGTTCAAGTGCAGTGGGATGCTGTATGATCAAGACCGAGTGGATCGGACCCTTGTGAAAGTAATGCCTCAGGGCAGCTGTAAGCGAGAAAGTGTAAACAGCATGCTTCAGGAATACTTGGTGAACCACCTTCCACTGGCTGTCAACAATGACACAAATGAGTTCACCATGCTAGCACCTCTAGACCCACTGGGCCACAACTACGGTATATATACAGTGACTGACCAAGATCCTAGGACAGCCAAAGAAATTGCACTTGGCCGTTGCTTTGATGGTACTTCAGATGGCACCTCTCGAGTCATGAAGAGCAATGAAGGAGTGGCATTAACATTCACCTGTGGTGATAAAGAGGTCACTAGGCAGAGCATGTTCCAGCAGATACAGAACTCAGTGGGTCAGGCCACAGCTGGAAGTGCACGGCCAGGAAGAGGAAACCGGAGGCAAAGAGGTGGCTCAACAGCACCTCGCAGTAGTAGTAAGAGGAGTACTCGTAATTCCTATACACGTGTCCAGACCATTGGTTGATATTCCTAGAACTTAAAAACTATATGAAAAAAAACAGATCCATTCCCTATGAGAGCTGCTCTCATATTTAACTGGATTTAAGCCATTTTAAAACTTGACAGAATAACAAAATTAACGTTGTATTTGAATATAGCTAGGGCAGCGTCCCAAAGCAACTTAGTATTGCTGATAACATCAACTGGTAAACATTACAAATTTCATGAATTGCAACTCAAATTAACATTAGAGTGAAGACAACAACTTTTTACTTTATTAAAAGCCATAAACTAAAATCATATTAAACAAAAAAACAAAAAAAAAAACAAAAACAGTAACTCCAGAGGAATGTGTGCTTCATGTAATTTTTCATTTTTATATTTTCTATTGACTTGTACTGTGGTAAATATTTTACTACTTGAAACTGTAAATACTCAAATATTTATTGCATACTTCAGATTATCAAAAACAAGGCAGTAGAACATCACATTTCCACTCAAACATGTAAGCCATTTATCACTCATTAAAAAACTCTGAAGTCGTCCAAACCCTTTACAAAAATACCAAGTGATTCCTTTAGTCCAATGATTTTATTAAATTAGAACTTTAAAAAACAATGCCTTTGTGTCTTTGTGTTATCATTGCCCAATTTTAACAATGTATGAGAAAATCCTCCAAGCTGTATTTTTTTTTTTAATAAATATTTGGTTGTCAATACCAAGTTTGCATTTCATTTTACTTCATTCATGCCTTTAGAAGCTTACTGTAGTGACAATGGGTCAAAAAAACCACAAAACCCCATCTGTTGCTTCAACTAGTGATGATTAAAACTGATCATATACTATCATAGTAGCAACACTAATGATTATCATTAATCAACCAAATGTCCAACAATACTGAGTTAATTTAAATTATACTTTGGCGGAGAAACAACTGCACCATAGTCTGTTCTGCATTCATATGAAGGCAATATCAAGAGATTCAGGATGATGCTTGGATTCAGTTTTGTTCTGCTTTCATTGTTTCCATTCTTTCATTTAGTCCTCTGTTCATTATGTAGTGTTGACTGAAATCACTGATAAAGTCCTATTATTTAAAATGTTGGATGGTTCACATTTGGAAAACTGCTTCCAATTGTGCATAAATATGCAAGAAAAGTACAAACACTTTCAATAAGGACATTCTTGGAAGAAATTAATTTGCATAGAGCATCACATTTACTTTTGTGTAACTGAAATTGCACAGCTTTAAAAACATAAGTCACTTTCAAAGAAAACAAAGAAGATATTGTCTGCAAAGTTTTCTATAAGGCATTGAAATGCTTATTTAAGCCAATCAGAGGAAACTCCTCCATCAAAAATGTCACATACCATAGTCTGTTTCTGAAATAAAAATGAGAATTCAAGGCCATCTGAATAAATTTACTTTTCCCCCATTTGCCGCTGAGATGCAATGGGCTGATAGCAGCTTTATGAGGAGTCTGTCACCACTGGAACCAAGTAAAGGGTTGACACATTGTTCAGTGTCCAAGATGGCACTGAGAAGCATGAAAGAGTAATGTTGCATGTCTGCAAGGGCATCTGGGCACAGAGGGAATGGGAAGGGGGACAATGAACCTTCGTCACATGAAGTCATCATAGTCATTGCCATAACCATCGTTAAAACCACCATAATCAGCAAAGTCATCTTTCATGTTTGCTTTAAATCCACCACCAGGGAGTACACCTTTCTTCTTTTTCTTATTTGCCTTCTTTTCCTGTGCATAACAGCAACAAATTAATACTGAGTATTTTGCTGTTGATATTTTGATTATAATGAACAATACATAATTATTATAAATAAGCATGTTGGAGCCTATAAATAAGATTCTCAACTAAGCAACAATCAAGTTATTTGCACTCAAAAGAGGTTTTAAAAAGTTCCTCTAAGACAGAGCAAAATCATTCAACTCACCTTTTCTTGCCTTTGTTTTTCACTGAGCAGAACAGACAAAGAATTACTTATTTTTTTCAGGTCATCTACTTCCACTACACAGAGAGAAAAAAACAGACATGTGTAAGGTTTTATGTTTAAGAGATCCACCATATAATATTAAAAGCTGTGGAAATATCAGTAATTTGCATTATTAAAATAAAAGGGTTGACAAATATTCACATCAAGTACAAAAATATTTACATGAACTTACATGAAATACAAAGCTCTCGAAACAGTGACTCCAAAAAGCTGGAATAATGCACTGATTTTTCAAACTGTGTTATCTTATCTTTCAGTAATTTTTCAAATGCAACAAAGTCATCTTTGGATGAAGGGCACATGGCTTCAATTCCAGAGGCATTGTTTGTTATAGTAACAGTAGTAGAGGCGTTTGCAGCAGCAGGATCAACACCTGTAATCAGAAAGATTGTTCAGTGATTAAAGGCCACTGAACACGGAGTCTGAAATTCAGACTTGGAAGATTTCACATGTAATGCAGCTCACACGACGTATTTCTTACCGAACGCCTCGCGGGCGAATTCCATGTCTGCTTCCTCCTGCAGTTTCTTCAGTCGAAGCTTCTCTGCATTCTGCTCCTCTGGTGATAGGTTCTCACTTTTTTCTGTTTCGTCCGTCTATTCACAGATTTCAAAAACAAATGTTAAAGAGTTAACATAAATGAGTAATTAGAAAGGAAATTAATGAGTAATTATACAAGTAACTTTATTTTTCTTACCATCTTTCTCAATTCATCTTGTTTTTTCTTTTGCAATGTTTCTTTCTCTTTTATTTTATCAGTTAATTTTTTCTTCTCAGGTGGTTTCACCTCTATAAGAAATGAAAATCACACCATAAGAGTACTTCCCAACTGGGCTAAAGAAAAACAGTAATAAATCAACACACCCAAAAGACATAAACGCACTCAAAAGGCATGTTTTACAAATATGCAATGGTTCTGACCACTCAACAGAGATTAATACCTGCTTTTTTCTGTTCAACTTTATTCTCCTCTTCTTCATCATCATCCCAGTTATCCTGCAGAAGAAAACTGTAAGGTAACCATATGTAAACTAATAAAACGATTTGAACTCAATTAAGAGGTCTCAATGACCTGGTTACTTGTTTGTTTATTCTTCTTATTACACGGCAGCTTATGATTTAGTAAGATAACTGATTAATCATTCCTTCACTAGCAAATTAATAACAGCACAAGTGCTTTTAATTAGTTTGGCCATTTTTTTGTAAGTGTAAATTCCTTTGTCAACAGTGAATACCAAACTGGCATAAATGGTTTAATTTAGCAATTTAAAAATAAAGCTTAAACAATTAACACACAAAACAATAATTTTGAAGTTTCCAGAGTCTGTCATTTCCAGGTTTTCTTCTGTCATTCCAGAAAAGTTCATTTGAACTCTTGAAACCCCGGTTAACGGGTTCATTCAGGGAGTCTTTTTCCAGAGCTGCTTTTCAAACAAAATAACTTGCAGTATATGACAATAATGCACACAGACTTTCTGACTGTGTTCGAAAAGAGGAGGGCGCGTGAGAGAATTCTAGATCTGCGCGTCAACAGGACACGCGTCATGACGTCAACAGGACCTCAACCAGCTGCTGCCTGGCGCAAAAAACACTTACAGCATCCATATGACAGCGACTGTTTAAGATGTGGAACACAAACTGAAAAAGAAACGAGTTTTAAAACTTACGCCATTTACTAGACCTTGTTTGCAAATTGTCGAGTTCGGTGTACAACGTTCTTTGCTAATTAGCACATGACAAGCTAAAGCAGCAACAACAACTGTAATAACTAAACTATTTCAAGGGAGTCAGTACAATGAACGGATAAAAACAAACGAAAAAGCTACTCAAGAAGTTCCACGCGGCCTGTCACTTGCTCGCTGTCGAAACTGGTTTCATTTTGGTCAATAAATTTTAACCATTGACACTCACATGATGTGACCGATGTGCTGATTGTTTGATTAATTTGTAAACTGTTGGTAGTTTATTATTGCCAAAAAAGAAACGGTCAGATAACAGATCCGTCAAGCTGGAAGATGACACGTTTGCTGACGTAAACACACAAACTGTCAATGTAACAGTAGTACTAGAAAATCATGAACACGCAACTGGATACAGCTGGTGAATCTCTAAATAAAACGGGCCTATTCTGGGCTAACGTTAGCTAAAAACTGCTAAAAATACACCACGATCGTCCATATTAGCCTCGCTACCTTCATCCACATACACCACGAAAAGGCAGAATTAAAAGGACTAAAATGCTCTTTAGTGATAAAGTTTTGATAACATGGCCATTAGCACGCTACCTTAACGTCTTCCTCCTCGTCTTCGCCTTCCCATCTATCCAGCCTCCCGGCGGCATTTGTTATCGGCTCATTCGGCTCGAAGTTGTCAGCGTCTTTCGAAAAACAAAATAACGCAGAGGTTAAGACAGTGACCGACCCTCTGTCATACACTTAACTCCACAATATGGAAGTAATCCTTACCCCAGTCGTCGGAATCCGCCATCTTGGCTAAGTGTGAGTTAGTTAAAGTAGTAGCTGAGAGAAAGCATGTGCACAGTGCGGCTCTGATCTACGCGCTTCTGTCTGTCTTCATGCTCACGGGATACCGGAGGACTGGAGTCAGCGCGCCCCCGTGTGGCGCACAAGAGCGCGAGACATTACTGATGCGCAAGTCCATGTCAAGTCATAAGCTAATAATAATTATTACAACTTCATGAATTATTATCACTTCATTTTCACAAGTATTATTATACTTAATAATTGTTGTAGTGTAAAAATTCTCTTGTAATACTTTATTTCCAAGGTTATATGCACTGGTTTATGCACAACAATACAAAATTAAGATACAGTCTGACATCAGGCGGCATGAAATATTATGACAAATAGATAATAGCCAGAATAAATACATAAGTGAGTTTACACAAGAAAGAAAATGGAAAGTTCACAATCAAGTTACAGGTAATACAAGTCAATACATCCCTTTCTGATATTTTTTCAAAATTACACAGTATGAAGGCTGTTAAATCAGTTAAAAAAGTAAATAAACAATACTAATAAAAACAGGAGAGGAAGTTGAATATAAAATCACAAGTCAAACCAAATCAGTTTAGGCAATTACAGACCTAAGTTCATAAATTATTCTCCAAACAAGCAATTACTCAACCACATTTTCACTGACCAACTATTATAAAGTGCTGAAATAATTATTTCCATGAGTTACTGTTCTTGTATTTCTCGTAAGTCTTATATATACAGTATTAAAGTTACATCATATTGCACATATTTGAAAAGAAAATTTAAATTCTGTATAGCAGCAATTCAACAGCGATAGACCTAACTCATCCCAGAGAAGACAGCAGCATTATCAGGATGCTGGAGAGGTAGAAGAAAGGACAGGGATGCATTGCAACTCCCAGTGACCTGCCTGAAAGATACACAAATATAAATGTGAGGCAAAATAAAGAACATTTAACAACCCAAAATGTCCAAATATCAATCAGTCATTCAGGCTTGGACACTTTAACTAAGACCAAAAATCTTTATTCAAAGTGGTCATATGATGCGATTTCAAATTTTCCTTTCTCTTTGGAGTGTTACAAGCTGTTAGTGCATAGATAAGATCCCAATAGTTACAAAGATTAAAGTTTCAAAAAGAGATATTCTACATAAAAGTTATGACTTGTACACATCCCCATAAAACGACTCGTTGAAACACGGCCCTACTTTTCTACCTCACAGAGTGGGTTTATTTTGAAACACCACCCTAATGTTTATGCAAAGAAAGAAGGTGTAAGTATTATTCTCGCTGTAGTGTTGATGCAAGCGCCATGTTCAGGAGACGCAGTGTGTCGTTGTGAAAGTGAAACTACTTTGTTTGTGCTTCCAAAAGAGGACACAACTAGAAATCAGTGGTTAAGTTGTATTCACAACACTGTTCCAGAACAGTTCAACACAAATATTAGTGTGTTGAGTGCATTTACGGAGAACTGACTCCTAAAACCTTCAGAGTAGCCTATGCTGGCTGTGCACAGAGACTATAAAGTGGAGCAATTCTACCACTGTAAGGACAGGCTGGCGCTTCTCACTCACAACCTTTAAGTAAGTTACGTTTTCTTATTAAAAGAACCTGCTACTTACTATTCAAACGCGAGTTTTGAGCAGTGAAGGGTAACGTTAGTGCTTGCTGTTTGTCATTTCTCCGACCACTAATGCAGAAATGTTTACGAGGCACGATGCAACTTGACGTGTAAAAAGACAGTACAAAGTCATGATAATCAATAATTATGTCTCCACTGGATGCAACAAATGCCTCGTTTGTAATGTGTTTTATTGTTTTGGTGTCATAGCACCGGGATGTGGCATCACGTTATGGTAAGGGGCGTAACATTTTCATCAGATGCTTGCAGTATTCAGCCAATAACAATGCACTGGATAGCTGGCCAATCAGAGCACACCTCACTTTTTTAGAAGGATAAGCTTTGTCCAAATTGACCCGTTTCAGAGGGAGGGGCTTAGAGGAGAAATAATAATGTACAGTATGTGGAAAACCACGTAAACACATTGCATTACACCAATACACAAAATAATGTTCTTTTTAGCAACATCATATGACCCCTTTAAAATATAAGAAAAGAGTTTTACCTCTAAAATCAACAGGTTTGTCCTCCCAGGGGCTGAGCACCATGGACAGGGCCGTCTGCTGTACTGGAAACAGAGCAGAGCGCTGGGCCTCAGTCACAGCAACGGCCTGATCATAGGTGAACATACGAATCTGTGCCTGGTTAAACACAACCTGTAAAGAGAGAACGTAGAAATACCAGGCAATAAAGATGATAAAAACACTTATAATCTTATTATATGTTAGTGTATAGTGTTTTGATATCTTGAAATTTAGGAAAGAAATTAATTGTTTGTTTGATTTTTATCATGTGTTGTCAAATCGGTGACAAGAATTAGAAAAGACAAAGGACATTCCTACTTGACGTGCATATATCATATATTTCAGTGCAAGGCACAAAAGAGGCTAGAGAAAATAGATACTAACTGCAAATTTGCCTGCTGGGATGAGAGAGATGGCAAGTGGGGTGATTCCTTCTATTTGTTCCCTCACCAAAGAAGACATGTCTATGTCAGACAGGCCCGCTACAGAAAGGGGAAAATGTACAAAAACACCATGCACAGACAAAAACCATCAATTATCACAACTACGGACCAAACCTAGCAAATCAGGTACAAGTTCACTTAACTACTAATACTAATTCTCTCTGATAAACTATATCTGTTAATAGAGTAACTTAAAGTACACTTATTACAGGAACAATTCCAACATTTTGGTAACTTTTGGGTAAAGTGTTTTGCTTAAGGTCCCAATGGTGATATCCATCCAAACCATCAGCTTTCTGATTACAAGTTCTGAGCTGTACCTGCAATCACTCCAATCTCAATGAAAACCTCTGATCCCCAGGAGCTGACCGGTCCAAATGCCAAGCTATGTTTGAGCAGCCCTATCAATGCCTGCAGCTGCTCCTCAGAGCAAGACAAATCCAAACCGCCAAGCCACAAAACTGCTTTACTGGAATAAGAAAAACAACACATTTCACATTCAGCACAAGAGTAAATTTAATTGGAGGAAACACAGATGCAAGGCATTTTGAGATAATTCAGATAATTTAGATAATTATTTTAGATAATTCTACCTGAACTCTACTGGATTCAGGGTGCGCATGATTGGTGCATCAATCCCACACACAATGTACCCCAATGCCACAAAAGTGCTGGAGTCTAACTGGCTAGGAGTCTTTCTGGTTGAGTTCAGAACTGTGGAGAATAGCGATTTCAGCTGCAATTGCAAACAGAGGTCATTTAAAATATGTATATAAAACAGTAAGTACTTTTTTTCACATTGTTACAAAAAACTTTTTTCTTTAAATTAATTATGTTCTTTTTAACTTTTTTTCCTAAACAAATAGTGACAAAAAATGTATCATGGTTTCCACATAAATATTAAGCAGCAACTGTTTTTTTAACATTAATAACAATAATAAATATTTCCAAGGATCCAAAGTTGGCATATTAGAATGAATGTTCATGTGACATGCATGTCCTGATTTTGCCAAGTACTATATGTGTCCCTAGGTCAACATATTTTGTTGACCCTAGAACATTTTAATGCAAAAATATAGTCTTGACCATATATCTACACCTAAACCTACCCATACTCATGAGTAATGCCTATATGATAGATGACTGACACTGATGTACAAGCACCAAACACTGATTGTGAGCCTAAATTTCACAAAAACTGTAAACTGTTTTTTCAAATCTGATTGGTTAATCACAATGTTGTCAATGGGACAATGGGACATGTTGCACTTGGCAAAATCAGGTTAGAGCATGTGGCACTGCAGACTTGAGTTATGCCTGGAGTAAGTTCAGCTTTGCCATCGTATGAAAAAAAATATAGGGCCTTAAAAATATAGAAAATAACAATTTTAAATTGCAATAATTAATTAATGCAATAACATTTCACCTGTCTGCTCGTCCATGTGTTGAGAGACCCCATAGCTGAAATTGACTGAATTTCAGAGAGTCTAAGAGAGGCCAATTCTTCAAGTGATAGCTGAGTGGCAATTCGACCCAACTGAGAGATCACAGAAGAGTTGAAAGAGGAAGGCATCCCATACACCTAAACATAAAAAAAAAAGTCACCAAAACGCCACAGACATGCAGATATTCACTGATATTCTGATCACCAATATATTAATGGGAATTCCATCAAGTGGAAAGGTTAAACAAAAAATGAGGATATGATGAGGAACAAAATGTCATATCTCAACACTGTAAAACACTTGTAAGAATGTTATTTAGGAGCGTGTGAGCCGATGGAGAAATTCAGTCACCTCTTTGGTCTTTGTAAGGAGCATTAACAGCTCGAATGGACTGAAAAATGCATCCTGACCAATCAGCTCCAAGCACCTCCGAAATGTAGCTTGTGGCATGTTTCTAAGGCTGTCAATAGTCCAGGCAGCAGGTTGTGTCACATGCAAGCTCTCACAAGTGGGGATGAGTCCAGTATCTAAGACACAGAGATGGAGAGATGAAATGAAACGGGTTGAGTGGTCAAAGGTGTGAAGTGACAGCCATTCTACTGTATTATATTCTTTCACAATCTCTTATTTATTTAAAGTGATTAGGATGATTTTAACAGATGACATTCTGTCAAGGCAGAGAATTGTGCTTACAAGGGGCACGTCCCATTCTGAGGAAGCCGAGGAAGAACTGAAGCACAAATTGCTTCTTGTCAAACAGCTCTGAGGGTTTCTGACACACAGAGCCAAACTCTCCACTCTCCCACTTCTGTTGACTCAGGAACAGCCTCTCGATGCGCTCTAAGTTCATCAAACCCTGAAGACGCACATGCAGACAGGTCAAAACACTGAGCTGTGTTCAGATGACAGAAAGAAATTTCTGGTCACTCACTAAGGGGATGAGCTGAATAGTGTTCTTTGGGAGAAAAAACAAGAAGCGGTCCACTTGGTTCAGTGTCTCTGATGTCCAGTTTTTTACAGGGCTATGTGGAGAAAACAGTTTATTGGCAATTTGTTGGGTTTAATACAAATTACAGAATCAAGTTTTAGCTGTGCTTACCCAAATGTCCCCTGTTCCTGTAGCATGTCTGCCACCATGTTTTGCTTACTGGCACTGTAGCAGAATCTTTGCAGGAACTCCAGACCATCAACAAAAAAGCTCCTGTCTAGTTTCCAAAACATTTCATCTGTCACAAATGTAGCCATGACACCAAGAGAACGAAACTCCTCTTCAGTGTACAGGCCAGTGTACATATTCTGATGAGAAAATCAAAGAAAAAGGGATTGGAGATTCACACAGACTATTATATTAACTGGACAATTTGACAGTATTTAAGTAAGTGAGCTATTTTAAAAGTTTTTTAAAAATGAACAAAGAATCAGGGTTTGTTAATCCTGTCAAAATCATTAACTTTAAAGATCCACACTGAAAATATGTCCATGACTTGAGAGAGTAAAATTATATTGTTTACCAGTCTCTGAGCAATCTTGTCCACCAAGACAGCTTGTTTTGTTTTGGGAAGCAGTAGGAAGTTATGTGGGTCCTGTATTATAATTTTCCTCAGGTAATCCATTTTAGCTTGTGGAAATTTTTTAATTGTGCTCAGCCTTTAGACAATAACATGAAATTTATTATTGGAAGACAAAATTATATACGCATGTAAATGTATTTTAATGAGTTGAATTTCGACTCACGGAAGTGAAAGGGCAATCTGAGAACCCAAATCTCCAAGTAAATCTGAGAAGAAGTCAAACGCATACAGCTCCTCAACTACGCATTTTTTCTGCAGTATAGAAATGAAAAGAGAGTGTCACGAGAGTGTTTGTAGGCCTGCACAACATTTTCTTGATATGAATAAGATTATGAATAAGAACTACAAATAAGACTAAATCTAAACTTAACTGAACTAAAATGATAATGTGCAAAATTCAGGCCCTGAATTTGAATGTAAGGTTACAAGATGAATGCAGGTTTACCAGTGAGGGGTGAAGCGGCACAGGCTGCCCTCTCAGAAATGTCATAATATCGCGTAGAGGTGATAGAGATGCCAGGTCCTGGAACAATCTGCTTAGGTTTGGGCAATTCACTCCTGTAGCTAGTGTCCCCAGAGATCTGTCATGTCAGAGAAAGAAAAAAACATAACCATGCTTAAGTACTTCACTGAGCAGTGTCTTGATTCCTTTTGTAGACCTTGTTTATAATCACAAAATGAACTCACAAATCCGTAAAGGCCAAACTTACAGAAATTCTTGTAGTGAGAGACTTGGGTGAGAGACGACAACCTCTTTAAAGAGAACTTTAGCCTGTTGAATGAAAGAAAACAAGGTAAGGATGCCGTTAGAACAATCAAGGATTTAGATTGCAGTATAGCTTTAACTGTGGATTCAGATTATAGAAAAAAAATTATATGGAAGCAAATGGTTACCAACATTCCTCAAAATAGTTTCTTTTATTCAACAGAAGAAAGAAATTAATACAGGTTTGAAAGAGCGTGAGGGCGAGTAAAACATTTTAATTTTTTTTTTGGGTGTACTATCCCTTTAAGGAATTTACCTATAAGCCAGGGCACACAATTACCGTAGTCTGTTAAATATTTATGCGTACATTAACAGTGAAATCAGTGACGTCTTGGCTCTGTAAGCTTATCTATAACAGCAAAGGGGGATTACTAAACACTTTCATGCTTACTGTCCTGGAAAAAAGGACTGACAGTACTAGAGCAACTCAGGTTGATTTGCATCTTATTTTATGCTAGTTAACATGAGATACAGTGTCTAGTGTGCTAAATCAGAGGTTACACAACAAAGAAGCTTTGTTGTGCTCCATTATCAAAAATTAAACTAGTAATTAGACACTGTAGTATTATACAGATCTCTGTGGTAATAGGGAGTGTCATGATGGAAGACACACCTCTTGTGACCTCTTGCTCAAACACACACATTTAATCAGTGTTTGGTGCTTGTACAGCAGTGTCATTCATCTATCATTTAATCTGGCATTATTCATGTAATAAAATGCTGTTCCAGAGTCAACAAAATATGTTGACCTAGGGAGACATCGAACTTTGCAAAATCTTGCATATCTTCCCCAAAAAACAATATACTAATACTTGAACGGCAGCATATAAATAGTGTAAAGGTTTCACAAAAAGTTATATTTTAGGCTTTGGTTATGCACTAATGAAATGCTACACGGTCCTTGCAGTGTAAGACCAAACATGTTTGGGGTCAGTAAGATTTTTTTGAAATAATCTTTTAAAATAAAAATCTTTTGTGACAATTCAAAATGTTTTTGTCCTGTCAAGCAGCAAACTGTTTTCAACATTGCTAATAAAGAGAAATGTTTACTGAGCAGCAAATCAAAATTCAGCTTTGCCATCACAGAAATAAATCATATTTTAAAATAGAAAACAGTTTTTTAAAACTGTAACAACTGTAACAACTTAAACCGCACTGTAACTGTGGTTGATAAATGAAGTGTGTATGACTGGACTAGCAACACACCTGCTGCGTGTTCCAGAGGCGAGTGTGTACAGCAGTGTCTCTGATCAGCAACAGAGGGACTTGGGGAATTACACTGAGCAGTGGAGTGCTAGAGAGTAAAAGTCCAACTTTATCCATCCACTGGGAGACAGAACTAGAACCCTGAAATCATAGAAGAAGAAATTCACATTCATTCCTGTTTGAGCTGTTACATATTCTTGATCAACATGCAAAACATATCTGGTGAAAGAACACAATATAATTTTGTTTAATCTTCTGTGACACTTTGACACTGTAATTGTGGATTTATTTACAGCTGTTTCTCTCAACTAATATTCCAATATGAGTCATTTATATTCTGAAGCCTAAAGGGAAAATCAGTTAGTTTCTTACCCAGAGTTTGGAGACGATAGTGTTGACCTGTGGGGGGGTGAGCTGAAGGCTTATAGCAGGTACTGCTTTCAGCAAAACATCCGTTGGTAAAGTCCATAGAGTCTCCACCTTTACTCCACTCACAAGAGATCCCAGCATAGACAAATGCTGAGAGCCTGGTAGAGCCAGCTAAGAGGGAGCACAAATATCATACATATATTTACAGAATAAGATATTCAGTATCATTTAAATGACATTCAGTATCATTGAGAATTTACCATAGCAAACTGGTGTCTGGGACCACAATTTAGAGAGAAATATATATATACAACAAACTGGTCTGTGTGTTCACGGTGTGTGTGTGTGGTTGTTCACTTCTCACTGCTGTGTGTGTGCACTTGGATGGGTTAAATGCAGA
>JAUMHE010000053.1:10222480-10243001 GCA_032359235.1 Enteromius mattozi | reverse complement strand
GTAATAAGGCTTTTTTGTTATACATATAAGAGTTCTTAGATTAGTAGTAAGGTTAGTTGTAGGTAGTTGTGAACCTCGGGCTTACGGGGGCCCGTGACCACTGCTTGTGCATAGGGCCCAGAATTTGGTGCTACGCCCCTGAATATGGGTAACATCAATTGTAACATAATAAAAACAAATGCTGGTTTAATCATTTCATCTTCACTCATAATTTATAAAATTAATTTATAATGACATAATTTATACATAAAAAATAAGTTATCCTTAAACATTCAAAACTGACCGGTAATTAAAACTGTACAAGTGCAGACAAGAAAGAAAGAAAGACTTACCTAAAATGATGCTGATCATGAGCAACTTCAAACTACCTCCGTGGAGCATTTTTACAGAGAAAAAATGTTGAATCCTGATGTCTTTAAGGCGGTTTGTTAATTTAACACCAGCATGACCACTGTCGGGTGAGACTTCATTTCTTTTGATTCCGTAAGATAACTAACATACCATACTGTGCAATATTTGTCCTGTAATGTAGCCTCTCTGTGAAGTGATTCCTGGATTTCGTGTCTATCACGGCTGCCGTGTAGCTGCAACTCAATCCTACATCAGTCGCCTAATTAAACAGCGGCAGAAAATATGTGCGAAACCGAGGCCAAGAAACACACGGAACGGATTTGGGAGTGGAGACACCGCCGAAAGTGCTGAAATATTAACAGGTCGTGTTGACTGTCAGCATCTCGGTCGCAGTAATGTACACCCGAGCAGTGACACAGGTAGAAACAAACGTAGGCTCAGGTGGGTGGGTGTAAAATAATTGGCCCTCAGTGTCAATTCTGCACGCAGCAGAACAGCGCGAGCATAGTTGACAACACTGCTGTAACAGCGACTATAGGTTAACTGTTCTGTGCTCATAGTCATTAACAAATACAGTGACTAGAAATTGTGAAACGTTATAGAGCAACACTTTCAGAATGTTATATTAATAACAGCCGATTCACTTTACCCCTAAACATATGCTCATAATTCATCAAAGCAGTTCTAATAAATAAATAAATAAATAATAAAAGCGTCTAACTTAAAAAGAGGTCCTCACAACTGATTTAGTACAAATGCATTCTTTTTGTATCTATCCAGTAATTTAAAAACCCCATCTGTGGTTGATTTTCACTCTGTATTATTATTTGAAAATAATATCTATGTTATTACTTATGATTACATATTTATATATATATAATACTAATGTTATTAGTTAATAATGTAGATTTGATTGGTTTCTGGTAGTTAAAAGACAACCCATCATAAAACTTAAATAACCCACTTTTGCTGAAACCAATGTAATTACAATCGGTGGTAAGAATTGATACCATAATACATTTATGTATGCATTCGGCAGAGGCTTTTATCTAAAGTGACTGGCTTTCAAGGTACACAATTGCCTTTTATCAGTTCTTAATTCCCTGGGAACCAAACAAGAGACCTTGGCATAGCCAGGGCCATTCTCTAAGCTACAGGAAAGCATGTACTGTAGTAATAAAAGATCAACTGAGCATTTTTAAGTTGACATTTAGCTTCTAAACTTCAGGGTTCCCACACCTTTTGACCTTTCTGTACATACAGAAAACCTCAAGCTGATGACATACCAAAAAGCAGAAGACACTATAAAAAAAAAGTAACTAGAGACATTTTAATGACTTGAAAATTTTATTAATTTCCATGACTGTTACGGGCCTGGAAATCACAATTTTATGGTTCCATGATTGTGGGAACCCTGAAACATATACAAAACGTATAGGTAAAATCTGATCTCAACTCCTTTTATGTGCATTAACCTTAACTTGCTCTAGGTCTAGTGACATTAAGGCTTTCAGTTCACTTTTGTGAGGTTGCATCAAATTGCATCAATAAGATGCCATTTATGCTGACAGCATCACACAAAATTGATACAAGTCATAATCATATTCATAAAATCTCCTTGATATTACACACCATTTGATGGTAAAATGAAGTAGCAGAAAAAGACATGAAATACAACCATCCATTCTTAAGTATCTAACATGTTCTGACATAAGCTAACATTAAAATAAAAGAGCATGCAATTTTCCAAAGACTTAATTTCCATTATATGAACAATCTTAAATAACACATTTCAGGAAATGACATTTAGACCTAGAATGTTTCCCCAATGCAGCTCAAGGACAATCGCAAGCCATATGGCTTTTGAAGATGGATTATAAAAGAAAACAAACCTGAAACATTCATCTGCAGAAAAAGCGCCTCGATTAAAATCCCAACTCTCACATAACCGGCTTTTTACATGCGGAGAATGTTCAGTGATTGTGCCAACTACATACAAAATACAAAGATGAAAAGAAAAAACAAAAACCGATGACAAATTCTGCATTAATACATTTGAAAATGAATACATTTTAAAAAATAGATATGACATGCCTTTTGGAATACAAGTAATCAAAAATACAAAAAGACTTCCTTTAACTTTTTCTTTTCATGAAGCTGCATGTTTTTAGTACAATATGCTTTGTACAGAAGTAATGCACATTACAATGAACTGGTTGCACATATGAAACAAACCTCTGCATCATGTTTTACACTTAATACACTACTGCTCTTTGACAACCATACAAAATATTTTCTTTGTAAGAAAGTGCCAGGGCCTAATGGTAGTTGCAACCCATCTCCCAACATCATTCTGGACTAAGTGATGCCATTCTGTTCAGCATCATTCAACTGTTTTGCATCAATGTAAGGAAAAGGAATACTTCACTAATACTTACTATGTAACACTATGTTTAACCATGTTCAAAATGTATATGTAATCACTGCTGAATTAGCCTATTATGAGAGAAATACTGTGCTTGTGGACTCTGTCAAACAGAAGAAAAAAACAAACACTGTCAGTAGAGCAGGATCCTTGGGATCACAATTTCCTTTTTGTCCTTCCTCTTCTCTTTCAACTGGGAAGTACCACAGGATATTTAGAATTACACGACGAAAACCTTGCAATTCATTTTAATAATTACAATTAAAAAACATAAAAAAAGCCCACTAAATTTATCTTTACTGCATACAAGATGCTTTCTTTTTTTAATTTTTTTAAAAAGGCCTCATTAAAAAAAAGTTATGAAAATAATATTTCCAGAAACAAACGAACACTATGACAGGGTCACAATCCAATGTAGACAAATGATGATGATACATCAGTGATTGTCTATTACTAAGAATGACCCATTTATCAGAAAACGGCACCCTGTAAACACAAACAGCATAAATGGCACCGATGACATGTAGAAAGTGAGCAAGTTCATTTCCAAAACAAACAGGACACAGAGCAGAAAAAGAGAGAAAGGGATACAACTAGCCTGGCCCTGCTTCACTCACCCTGAATGGCACTACTGTAGTTTCAACTCTTACTCTGCAATTCATCAATTTGAAGTATAATTTTTAGCTATAGAACAGAAAAGGCAATATGAGAAGAAAGGAAATGATGAAAATTGGTTTTGCGGTGCGATCATCTCTTGCTCTCAGACTATGATGCACACTCATTCATCTAGCTTACGTCACAATATGCCTCTTGACAGAGCAACACCTTCCCCCTCCCCCAGAATAAAAGAAAAACCAGAACGTCACACAGGCAGGTTTAAACCACAGCGATGAGACTGTTGTTATGCTGGTGCTATAAACAGGGCTCTACCAGGCTTCAGCCCTTCATCCTCTCAGTTGCAGCTGAGTTAGAATACATTAGCTCTGGGCAAATGCTACATTAACTCCATGTAATTAACACTAATACTTAACGGTGACATCTCTTTAAAGAACACCTGTTTAAAAAACTAAAACATTAAAAATAGACTAAATATGAAACAAAACAGTACTTTTAAAAATATGTAATAGAACAGTGGCTGACAAAATACCATTTTGAGATGCTACTAATTAATATGTTGTTGGCTTTTGAAAGGTAAATAAATATCTTAGAGACAACAGATGGACGTTGCAGGCATCTGATTTACTGGTAGACATCTTAATTTAAGAACTTGCTGCAAATCTTTCTCTGTAAAACAGACATCACTCTGGTTTAAACCATTCTCAATCACACCATATATTTAAGGGAAAAAAAGTGACTCCACTGTGCTGTGAAAAACAACTATAATCTATCCAGAAGATGCTCTTAGAGAAATGAACATGTTTTGGCAAACAAAACAAGCCAGGAGTTGAGAGAACAAGATTTGAAGTAAACACCAATCAACATGTACAGATGGGGAGGAATGCATTCTGAAAACACTGATGAAAAAAATGAAACTTGGCATAGAAAGAACATTCACTCACAAGCATCTAACTTCTGTCAGACGGTACAATTTTCTTACTGGCCATTCCTTATGAAATTGGTCAAAAGCCCAACAGTGTCAACCAATCCCATTGGAGCACCAAAAGACAACATGATCCTCTTCTCTTCTGACTGCTACACATTCACTTTGTACTGGATGAAACAACTGAAGAGACCAGACAAGAAACTTCAAACCCCCTTTGACTGAATAAATGGCAAAAAGCGCCAAAAAGGGATTTTTTTGTTTTGATGTTTTCAAAGCAATGAAAATTTGTGGGGAATTAAAAAAAAGAGGGTAATTTCAAGATTAAATGGCAATGATGTTATAATGCAAAATGTATATCTGCATTTGTTGTCTTTGTTACTGTCCCGTCCCACTATGTGTGCTCAGTCAGGGGGAAGGAGGTCATGAAGCCGAAACCGTTCACGGACATGTGGCCGCACATCCTCATTCTGTGGACAGATAACAATGGAAAAGCACAATTTGTATTTAGAATAAATACAATAAATTTAAATATAAATAAATGCATATTACAGTATACAGTAGTATAATGTTCACAGAAAAATTAAGAAAACTAAGGGGTGAAGAACATACCAATTCCACCAGTTTCTCCAAGAAAGGTACCAGCTTCAGAAGTTCACTGTCATTCTTGTCCATGAACCAGCTTTCAATTGGGATCCCATTGGAAAGCTGTGAGTGAAACACATGGGTTGGGGATTTCTCTTTATCTATACACGTTACACATGCACCAATGAAAACCAATACTTCATTACTTTATAAATTACTACTTTATTACTAATATATTCTGGGTGGCCTGGGGGAATTGCTGCTATATACAAATTTAAACAATAAAGGATTTAGAGCCTTACACAACATACTAAAAAAAGGGTGAGTCACTGATATCTTCTATTAAAAGTGACTGATCTGGTAATTTTTCTAAAAATAACAAAAAGATTACTTTAAATAATCTTCAACTGTAATTACTTTAATAAAAAGGCAACTTGATAAGCACCTCACCTGATAAGCAAAGGCTTGTGGTGAGTTATCAATAATTATAGTCTTGGACAGATCCCGTCCAAGGATATTCAGATCTTTAATGTAGTTTCCTTGCACACATACACAGTGCTCACGAAATAATCGGTGCCTAGAACATGTCGGAAACACACAGAGAGAAGAGCGAAATAAATCTCCAGGACTAGAATCAATAATGCATTCAAAGCAAAGGTTTGACACCTGAGGATGGTGTGGACTTTACATGTGCCAGAGACCAAAGCTCCCCATCTACTCAATCTCTCAATCCCTCATTGTAACCAAACGCTACAAAGAAACACTGCACAGCAATGACAAAACTGAGGCTGGGTTACCCAACAACTGACACCCAGCCTAATTTTACATTTACTCTTATAACAAAAAGAAAGGAAAAGAAACAAACAAAAGACATTTTCAAAATATATAGTAAATTATAATTTTTTTTTTTTTACTATAAACAACAGTGTCATAAGTAAGAGTCTTTTAAATGATTAAAATAAAGGAAAAATAAAAAGTAGTCCACAGACCGCACCAGCTGTTTCCTCGGATCAAGAATGTTCAGCAACTTGTCTGCATAAACTTTCTTAGAGGCAGTGAAGAGAATGATCTAGAAGGGGCAACAGGTCAACAACTTCAATCACTATATAAAGGAAGAGAGGTTATGTGGAGTAAAGTGCAATGAAGGCTTACCTCATAAATCTGTGACATGCGTTCAAGGAACTCTCTGAAAAATGGCCTCAGTCGCACATAAACCTAAGAGAAATTGTAAATTAGAATTTAGCCCGTAAGAATGAAGGATTGGAGCCCCATCCCCCAAATAATTTGGGGAAATACATTTAATTTAAGTTTAGAAACAAATTTGAGACTTGCTTGAAACTCCTGGATACTTTTCCTCATTTCTTAAAATGGCTCTATAGCACCCTCTAGTGTTATGCTACTGACAAACAACGTATTCTCACAAAGACAGCTTGGAATTCTACCTGGTATATGACATCTTGGAAGAGTACAGGAAAGGTTAGCGCTGCATCATCCAGCTCATTCAAGCTACAGTGGACAAGGGTTTCATCCTGTACAAGGGAAAAAGTAATGAGTATCTTTGCCAAAATGAAAACCTTGAAATAGGAGTAAGTCTTCAGTGGTGCTTAAGACGGACCAGGTCAAGCACCAGGGAGAACTCGGGAGTGCTGCGAGTCTTCAGAGGGAGCGCAGGTTTGCGAGTTAGCTGCTCTTCTGTTAATGGAGGTACATGTTTGATGAAAAAATACCTGCAAGAAATGTATATAAACGCTTTTTTAGACAAAAAGCTTAAATCAAACAATACTCTTAAAATTCACCTAAAACTTCTACATTTAAAATGCTAATGACGGAGACGGTATAAAGTCTTACTAAACTTGGCTTAAACTGCACCACCATCATCTACTAGATAAAAGCGCCTGTAATTAACTACAAAGATGGTGGGAAGAATTCGTTTTAGGAATCAGTCGTAAAGGCAATTAACACACTCTAATACTTGTGTTGAACTGTTTTGGAACAGTGTTGTGAATACAACTTCACCACTGATTTCTAGTTATATCCTCTTTTGGAAGCACAAACAATGTTTTTTTTAAAAGTAGTTTCACTTTCACAACGACACACTGCGTCTCCTGAACATGGCATCCGCAGCAACACTACAGCGAGAATAATACTTCCGCCTTCTTTCTTTGCATAAACATTTGGGCGGTGTTTGAAAATAAACCCACTCTGTGATGTAAAAAAGTAGGGGCGTGTTTCAATGAGTTTTAGGGGGTGTCAACAAGTCATAACTTGTACATAGAATATCTCTTTGGTTTTGAAACTTTAATCTTTGCAACTGTTGGGATCTTATCTATGCACTAACAGCTTGTAACACTCCAAAGAGAAAGGAAAATTTGAAATTGCATCATATGACCACTTGAAGCCCTGAGCACAGACATTCACTAAAAGTCAACTCACGGGTCAAACACTTCCCACTCCTCTTCATATGATCCTTCAGCTGGGACAGTAAGAGAAGCGTCCACATAACCCCCTGTCACAGGAGAGCCAGGAGCTGAAATAAAGTATCAAACAAAGCATTGTGTCAATATATTCTAGCCCCTGGGAATACACCTTATACCATTCTAAAGTTTGGGGTAAAATTGTTATAAAAGTTTTTGAAAGAAGTCTCTCATGCTTACCAAGGCTGCATTTATTTGATTTTAAAACACAATACAAACAGTTCTAAGATTTTAAATTATGATAATATTTCACACAATATTTCTCTTTTCTATTTGAATACAATTTCTCCAGTCTTTAGCGTCACATGATATTTCAGAAATCATTCCAATATGCTGATTTGGTGCTTAAGAAACATTTCTTATTAAGTAGAAATGTTGAAAACAATTATGTTTGTTTCAATTGAAAGGAGACAGTGCCTAGGTTAGTTTTGGTCTTAAGTGAAGTAATGTCATGTATTTCACACCTGTAAGAGGCGGCAGATCAGAGTGGGGGGTGTTTACACTCTCCTCTGCCGGTGTATGGGTGGAGGGTATAGGTCTGAAGGCCGAGGGCATGGCACTGGTGTAGAGAGGGACACTTAGGGGCTCTTTAGATGTGGCAGTACTGGTGGGCATCTCTTCTACTTGCTCCATTTCTAGTTGCTTCACAACCTCTTCTGCCTCCACCACCTGGCCTGGGGAATCCGAGGCTGACAGGACAAGATGGGATAATAGTGAAGGAGAAGGAAGGAAAGAAAAAAAAAATGTCAGGTTAGGTGATGCATTAATTTGAAGGTGCAGCAGTTATGACCATCAAAATATTAATACAAAATTTACCATTGCATTCATGAAGGGTGCATGGCTAACTGAATTGTGAAAAATTTTGACATTGATAGGATATATAGTTGCTTAGTAACTAGTTGTTAAGTTCACACAATATTTAAAAACGGCAGCCCTGCTACCATGTTTCAGTTCAAATTCTTAGTTAATTTTTTTATATAAAAATTTCTCTCATGAACTGAATCTTTAGAGGTAGCTTGTGAAATGTAAACAGTAATTTGTGAAATGTAAACAGAAATGTGCTAAGACAACAGTTTCACTATTGTTCAATAATAAATAAATACCTAAAATAAAAAATATTTTTGATCAAATAAATGCAGCATTGGTGAGCCTAAGAGACTAGTTTCAAGAAAATGACTGACCCCAAACTTTTGAACAGAAGTGTTTGACACAGACATAACTACACAGACTCTAATGCTGGATAATGGTATTCTTCTTATAAGAATGATGAATGCTTCATTTTTTAAGTTCTAGTTTAACACCAGAACAATATTCTAAAAGTTTGAGTATAAGTGTTAATGATGTTTTAATGTGTGAACTAATAGAAATAATTTTAAATTATCATTCAAGTCTTTAGTGTTCATGTTTTATATCTCACCATTTTTATTTGCTGGTGAGAAGAAATTGAAGACAGGAGAGAAGATGGTTCCAAGCAGGGTGGTGCGGGGTGGACTACTCACAACCTCCTCAGAGTCCTCCAACTTCCCGTTAGACTTGACAGGCTTACTCGTGTCATGGTTTGTGGTTTCTATAGGACAAAGTATGAAATGAAAAAAACTATAAAAAAAAAAAAAAACAACAACTGCATAATCAACTTTATAAATGCAGAAGAGACCATTTAAATACCCAACTTTAGTACTCTAGAATGGCTGCCCTTTATTTGTACTTTTGGTTAGAGTAGCAATAGAATAATAGAAAACCTATGAAAGAGTGTTCACTAGGATATTAGTTTTTGCTGTTGTAATGGCAATGTCAAATCATGACATTTCACTGGTATTAATACTAATGACATTTCTGTATAGCAACAGTTCCAGTGCAGACTGTAATATCAGTTTTCATTGTTTAACTAGAGCATACAAGGGACTGACCTCCATTGACAAAGCTTCTTCTGCGGGCCCTGTAGATGCTTTTCCTCTGCAGGTCATTTTTTCTTTGTTGGGTGGAGGTGATCAGCTCACAGCTCAGACGATTCCTCTTTGCTGGGTTGTCTGGCTCCACCTGAAACACCGAAAGTCAAGCAAGCATGAACTTTTACACACCAGTTTTAACACGTTTAGAGATAGATGAAAACCTATTATCAATATATTTAACTCTAAATTAAAGTGCTTAAAACTTGTTTATATTGAAAAACGCACAGTTCTGGAATAATGATTGGCAAATAGAATATAATATAATGTAATGACTCCTAATTTATGTGAAGGAAAAAAAAATTCAAACAAGCAACCTTTTCATAAACACAAAAGAAAAATAAACATTATTTATTATTTATAGTTTAACGCCATGCCAGCAACAATGGCTATATTCATGGCAAAAATAAAGCATCTCAATTTGAAAAATAAGAAACGAAAAGAGAATTTCAAATATTGTGTTGGACAGTGGGGGACCTTTGAGTCAAAAAGGCTAAGAACCACTGACATATATATATGTCAGTGGTTCTTAGCCTTTAATTATATATTATATAAAGAGCAATTAAAATAACCCACAACAAACATAAAGAAAAAGAAGAGGAAAAACTGATCATACTACACTAAATGACTGAGGATCATACGCAATAGGCTACCATGCTTTCAAGTAATTTAAGCACAACACACTCATGCAGAAACATGTGCCTTGTTGCTACAGAGACATGTGACAAATGAAAACAATGTTCTAAAATCAGTTTAAAATATCAATAATGATCAATAATGACTGTATGGAATCATGGTGTAAAGTAGGGATGGGAAACAAAAATCAATTCAGACCTTGCTCGCTAATCTAAGTGCTCCAGAGTTTGGCTACACTTGTAATCAGAAGCCAAAAATAATATTTGTATAATATTTGGGGAAACACCACCAACATGACAAAGCACTTTAATTTAACAGATCATTAAAGATCACAAACACTGTGATTCTATTCCTAAATTACAATGATTCATCTGCTTCATTCCTCAGCCTTTAACAAATATAATTAAACATTTAGATATCGTCAATCACATTGGAATCAAAAAGAAACTGAACTGATAAGCAAAATCGGAATTCAATACCCAAACCTAGTTTGGAGTGTCAATTTGGGGCACAAATTTGGTCAAAAGTTGTGTAGTGTATTTCAGTCTTGTCAAAGTGTCAAAAATGTTGAGAATCACTGCAAATCGAGGTGAGCTACTGTAGAACCCAAACAAGGGAACCTAATACCTTTACTGGACATACGTGAAGTCCTGATTCTACCGCAGCAGACAGCATGCCTGTTAAAGCCAACCCTACCTACTGTCATTATGCGAGCGCTGTGGAACCACAGCTAAAATTAGAACAGGACTGAGCTCCTCAGACAAGCAGTGGCATTCCACATTGCATTTCTGGGGGAATATGATACCAGGTCTTGCTTGCATTCTATTCTAGAACATTCTGGCCTACGATAATCAAAACCAAGAAAACAGTTGTAATGGTCTGGATCTGACTTGCTCGATGAACTCATAATAAAAGAGAGAGTGCTAGAGGCTCACCTTTATCGAACTTCCATGGATGAACTTCTTGATGCTGGACAGAAGGCCCTTGCTATCACCTGAACACTCCTCCATCTTGGAGTGCTTTCGCTTGGTCCGGGCCGGACTGGGCCTGCGGGCGAGGTTCGGCTGCTGAGAAGCCTTGCGCATTCTCAGCTTCATTTTTTTAAGAGTCACATGTAAGACTGAGGAGAGAAAGAAGACAAGATGGAGAAGCTCATACACAAAGTATAGAAAGACAACAAAAATAGCAGAGAGAAACAGAGTAACACAGGAGGAAATCACCCTTGAGAAGTCCAACTCCACTGACTGGTTCTCTCTCACACACAGGTAAATGAATCACACTTTTAATGGTTTTGAATGAATTATGGTGCTTAATTCAGTTTTTAAAAGTGCAGCACTTCAGCCAAGAGCTCTAGCCACAGCATCTGGATGTATTCAAACAACATATCCTCCAACATGGTTCATCATTCAGTTGAAGCACCTCCACAGCAACGCACTCTCAACTACAAGTGCGTTATCATTTCTGACATACAGAAGAACTCTAAATGGACACACCATTTCTAAATGGAAACTTTGAAATGTGTTTGCAGACAGTGTAACAGTGTATTTTTGTCCTTTTAATCAAAGTCAGTGGTGTCCAAAACTACACTGAAAACTTTCATGGACGTAAAAATAAAACAAATAAACAAGAAAAGAGTGCCACAGAAACAGGTGTGTCCTGACACAAAGGCGAGTAAATTTTCATATCTGGCAAAATTTGTTTTATCCGTTGGTCAACAATGCACTAGAAAGAAACGCGATCACAGATCAACAGCAAGCAGGGGATTCTTGCAAGACAAAAAAAAAAGAAAAAGAAAAAAAAAAGGACAGGGGAAAAACAGCTAATGATTTCCTGATGTGGAGGAAGTGTCCCTCTCTTCTTTAAAGGCAACCCTGTACATTGGAGTGGGAGTGGGGGTGGGGGTGGCGGGGAGATCCTGAAATTAACTACAGCATTTGGTTGTGTGTGTCCCCCTCCTCAAAGGATGCTTATGTAACAGTACTCCACAAATCTGCTCCAGCATTAGTGACCCGTAATGAGTAACACCATCTCTGACTGGACCTTCACAATACTAGCAATGAGGAAATTAACTAAAAAAAAAAAAAAAAGCATAATAAAAAGAAGACTTTTCCTGGGTATACAGGGATTTCCTAGGAGCTGGAAAAATCTTCGTAGATCTAACACTGGAGTAGATTTCCTACGTCCTCCCAGATGCCTTTGTAATAACACGCAGGATCCACTGATAGACAAATACACAGATTGTACTGAACATGATAAGAGCTAACTGTCTACAGAAAATGGGATTTATATTTTAGGAGATGAAAGCAAAGCTCCTCCTTCGACGGCTGCAGTGTGCAGGAGTTAGAGAGAAGCAGTGAGGATGACAACAAGACATACTGCAAGAATGGAAGCATGGAAGAGACAGGAGAGGAGAGGAATGGTGAAAAGTGTAGAGAGAAAGGGTACAGATGGTAATACATCTCAGCTTTTTCCTTAACCTCCACAAATGGTGACTCATCCACTGCCTCGAACAGACATCATGCCAAGACAGCTACCTCACAACACCAAGAGGCTGAAGCCTTTCTTCTAGAAGAACATATTCAACAGTCTTCAACAGCACAGTAAGAATCAATGAAGCCAAATTTCTAGTTTAAATAACATCAGCAGACATTAAACAGAAGGAAATAAAACATGTATTTAAACCATCAAAATTAAATCAACATTGCAACTGTGACCCCTCTGACCTCTTCCATCACAGCAGGTTTCTGAAAGCCAATATGTTCTGACAGCAAAAAATACATAAATTATTTAATAAATTATATACAAAGTTGGTTTGAAACAAAAACATGCCCTGACAGACCGACCGCAAATCCAAGGCTGCTGACACATTTCCAAGAACTGATCTCCCTGAGGCTTTTTTTTTGGTGTCTGCTCAGTCTGAATATGACATATATTAAAATGACTATTATCTACAACTTTACACTTTAAGTACATTGTAAACCTGAAAGTGTAACTGATGAACATGGATTCGTTATTTAGCACAACATGTCTAAGACCACCACAAAAAGGCTTCACAGACAATACCATTGCACTTTGTTCATAAGCAGTCCCGTAATATCCAGACAACTAGGACAAATAAACAGTGGTTCATTAGCGGGCATCAGTAAACTTCCAAAGGGCCAACAAAATGTTTTTTTTTTAAATTTTTTTTTTTTTAAATGCCTTACAAGCATGTTTGAAGTTTTGTTTTGCACTGCAGTTACTCAAGTATTATTTACACACTATTATTGTACTCATAAAAATAAATTATTTTTTAAATATTTTCATTTGAATCATTTAATGTATATTTGCAATTTCATTCATTTGTTTTAAAATATCTGAAACACTTATTGCACTCAGTTATAAAATTTTAGCACTTTAGTTTTAATCTTTCATGCAATATTCATAGTTTGCCAGCATTATTTTAATCAGTGAAAACTATTTCAGTTGTTTTAGTTTACAATGACACTCCGCTGTGTATCTTATAAATAATGAACTCTTTAAACAGTAAAACGTTTGACCAACAGAGTATCTAAACATCTTTGTTCAGCTTCTGCGTGGTTTGCCAGTAATTTAGCATTTTTAACTTGACTTTATTACAAAGAACAATAAGAAATGTAACATACTGAGCTCTTACAATTGTTTCACGACAGGGTGTAAACTAACTTTGGCATTATTTTTTCTAAATACTACAAACAGATCCTAAATTGTATTTTCTAGTATCTTTAGAAAGTTAAAGACTAGTTGTGTAGTACGTTTTAATTATTAAATATATTTGCAGTAACAAAAAAAATCTATATTTAGTTTTAACCACAAAAAGGAAGAACAAATTAAAATCTTGATTTCTTATGTGTAGTTTTTTTTATTATCTTGACAGACAAACAAAAAGCAAGCCACTGTGAGGGCCCTTAAAATATTGACTAGACAATGGAATAGCAATGGTTGAGTATTGCCACACCATAACTGATCAACCTCGTCAGACACTTCAGAAATGATGAAGTTCAGCCGCTTAAACCTGAACACAGTGGTGGTGGTGGGCGGGAAACACACGCTAAAGAGATTCTGTACGGAAGACGAGCAACTTTCTCGCGATTTCCCTGTTTAGCCAGACATTAAGAATAACTGTTCACACAATGATTACACGACTCCACAGCCTGTGAGATGTGAGATGTATTTTTACATGCAGCAAACGCTCTGAACACATCTGTTCATGTCTATCTTCAATGTAGGACACATGCAAGCATTCTCTCCGTAGGAAACCTGCCTCTCGTGACCCGCTGCTAGTAGAAGAAGCCTCGTGTGCCACTCAAAACAACCGGCAGCGTTCTAATAACAGAGAAAGCGCGGGAACGAGTCGCGAAGACGACAGCTGCCTGGCCGCGTATATAGGTGCTACGGGAGCGAACCACAGCGAAACGTTACCGACCGGAGCGAACAGACGGGGGTTTTGGGGGGGACCCCGTCCCCACAAGCAATAGAGACGGGGTAATAACTTACTGGACGAATCTCCGGGGATTGAGTCGCAGGATCACGGTCGTTTTCAGGGCTGCTGACACTTGCTGTGTTTTTTTTTTTGCGTGCCTCTTCAGACGAGGTTCACCTCTGTCCTCCCCGCACCTCTGGACGCCATTTCCCGCCTCCGTACCCACAGTCAACAGCAGGTACCCGGATGAAGAGGAGCGAGCATGCGTCCTGCGGTGCGCATCCCACACCCCCTTTCTGTTGTTCCGAGTATCAAAACAAGATTGAGGCTTCGCAGTGCGACAGGTTTAGCTTACATTATCCATTTAAAAAATACACTCTGCAGTAGCGAGAATCACATATATAACATGATTAAACAAAAACGCAGAGCGTGGAGTAACGCAATTCCGTTTCAAAACGGAGTTAGTGTCGGCATTTACCAGGTAGCCTGTCAGGTAAACTAACAAAGATGTCAATGTTCAATTTATAATTCTGACAGCGTTTGATAGTAGAACAAAAGTAGCAGACTAACTACTGTGTGCTAGCATAAGCGTCAGATTTATTTATGCATAGCACATCGACGACAAGCAGCCTGTAAAAATAGAACGAGCGCGCGGGGTTCGAGATGAGAAGGAATGGCACGTTCTGGTTGTCATGGCAATACCGTTACGAAGCACTTCGGTGGAATGCCTGTATATTCCTGAATGAAGCGAATTTAAATTCTGTTCCACTGCCATCGTATGATACAAAGGCATTCCTTAAACATGTCTTGGATCAAAATAATTTGAAATATGGTCAACCTAAGGTGAATAGGTACAAATTTATATAAACGTTCTTAATGCAAACAGACAGTAATACTTTATACAGAAAAAAAGTCTTTTATTGTTACCGTAATGTAATCAGTTATGTTTGTAAAGCAGCCTGGGACAAACGAATGAAGATTTCCGGGTGCTCTTCTTGATGCTACTACTTTCTTTACTTCAGTCACAGTGATAGAATTTTTCCTTTTCCAAAACAGGACCAGTTTATTTGAAATATAGAGTATTTTGTTAATCGTTATTCTTGGATTGCACTGCACAGCTGTGTAAGAGCCCAAACACCCATGTGACAAAAACAATCACAAGCTATAAGTGTACATTCAGTATGCCAACCCTACCAAATTTTGCTTAATGTTAAAACAAACACAAACAGTTAGGTCTATGATCATTATGTCCTTTTGAGAGTTTAGCAATTTTACAGCATTCCTTGTCACACAGATTCCTCCTTATATGTACTGTACATCTACAGCTGCCAGTAAGAAAGGAAGCAGGCCAACAGCTGTGATGAGTTAAGTCTGTGGCACCGAATATTGCTTTTTTCCATTTTCTTGATGATCTACAGGCTGATTTACAAAGGCTGCCTTTTGCATGCAACAATGTCCTTACAAGACTCCATGTGCACTTCTGAGTGCTCCTTCAGAATTAGAAACAGAGTAGTTAAAAAAACAACAACAAAAAAAAAAACATGTCTGGCCAATTGATGTCATTAGGTACCAGAGAGTTTAAAAAGTTGAACAGCAACTTAATTGCATCTTCCCATTGTTAACAGTTTGATTCAACAACAGTTTTTCAAAAAGATAAAGGGAGGTTATGCATTTCAGCAGTTCTTTTAGAAAAAAGAAAAAGGAAAACCGGTAGAAGGCTGTAGAGGTCCTTTTCACCAGTAGCATCAATATCTTCCACTTTGTGAATCTAACAGAGAAATATTACTTCCGTGTTATCTATTCACAGTAGTGTCCTTCAGTCCCTAGAAGGTTTTTTATTATCCAAAAAAAAAAAACAGAAAAAAGAAAAGAAAAATGTGTACAATATATTAGTTCCAAATCCCAATTCTGATAGACCTGTGCTACAGATGGGGGCAAAACAAAAAACAAAACAAACATGAAAACAATACTCTCAAATTAGGTCATGTGCAAGCAAACATTTGCAGCAGATCATGAAATCACTGTCATATTTAAGTAGATTTAAACTCATCCGCAGTCACTGATTTCACTGTCATAATTGCTGAAACCCGTTCCTCTCTGAAGACACTAAAATAGTTTGAATAGTCTGAATGTCTCCAAACATGATACCAAACTTGCAAGTGAAATCCAAAGTTCCTTTTCCTGGCTTGGCTACTTCACTGTCAGAAACATCCAAAGTTCAATGTAAAGGGTTTTTAAGAGGTTGAACTACAGGACGTCAATGGCTTGATGTCGCTTTCCATAATCCACAGCCCTTTCACCTGGAGCCTCCCGATCTTCATCGTCTGAAAGATACAACAACAGGGATAATTACGATTCAGTGATTACAATTACAGCAATGGCTGACTAACTAACTAGCGTAACTTTCATGACTGAAGAAATATTTGCCTACTAATAGTAAAAAGGTAAAAGCTACTAAGGCCACATACACACTGCAAAGTTTTGGGAGTGACAACCACATTGTCTGAATCCCGTAAGTTAGTGATGTAAAATCTCTTTGTTTCAATTTATTGATTTTACAGCCTCCCATAAATGATCATTCTGTGTGTATTCAGAATTCAGGAGTTACTTGCCCAGAAGAGACTCTGTTTCTAAAAAGAGTTGGTTCCATACACAGTATGCATATTTTATATAAATGTGGTTGTCACTGCCTGTCCTTTTTGTTTACTAAAGATTTTCAGATGGTAAATTGTCAAAAATGTAAAGTAAAACCGTCACTATGTATTTTTGTGTTTACAACTGCCAAAATGTTTCTATGGTTATTACTATATAATCTAGGGCTGCACGATATTGAAGACAGGATATGCACTAACTTAATGCAATGTGCAATACACGTTAATGGTATAAAATCTGTGCAAAATCAATGTACCCCATTTAAATACATTTAAAAATTGAAAATAATATTATCAACACGCGTTTCACAGCAACTTCTGAAAGTGAGCAGCAATCTTGGAATTCAAATTTAATATTAAAACAATCCAAATGTAAACACTACTAACTCTCAACATGGTGATGTATAGTTATAATCAGCCATAAAACTTAAAATTACCAAATTATTTGAGTTATTGCAAATATACTAGTTTTTTGGAAATATTGTGCAGCCCTAATATTAACCATGTGCACACACAAAAAAGAAAAGTACAGGATTCATTCTTGCACTTACATGCAGTTGTCACTCTCTAGACTTTGCATTGTGAACATGGTCTAAGAGACATAGGATTTATAACTGTCACAAGTGTTAAATGAGAAATGCATTAAGGTGGCCCAGTCTACAACGCTAAACAACAGTAACTTCAAAACAACTCATTTAAAATATTAAAACCCAAGTGAAAAGGATTCAACAGAGATGTTATGGCATTGATGGCACAGGTGTCACATGCACTTGAAAACACAATAACTCTACACACAAGCACACTGATTAGTAAAGACAATGACTGGAATGAGGCATGCTGGCAAGAGAAGGTTCAGTCTCATAACCACATGTTCCAGTAAGGTTAAAGAGCTTACATTCATAACTTTCTCTCATTCACACATGCTCTCAGCACACTGAGGTGAGGGCTTCCTCCTCGATTGACCCCTTCCACAAGCCTTTTAAGTATTAGGCCAAACGAGCTGACAGGACTTCAGTATGCTGTGAGCCCATGATGACTGAACCAGCAGCTTAATTTAGCAGCACAGCAACAGCACAAGGGACGGGGAGAGGAGGCGGAATAGCAAAGCAGTCGCAATCCCCCTGGCTCACCTTGGACGTCTTCCTCCCCACCATCACCATCCTCTTCCTCATTGTAGGCCAGCTCGGCCTGCTTGTCCGCCTCATACTCACCCACGTTGCCATCATCCCCGTTGTAGTCCGCCAGCTTATTGCCGTGTTGCGGATCTACAGGGGACTCATTTTCATCAAAGAAACGGCCTGCAGAGGCAGAGAAGGGCCCCATCAGGAAAGAGAGAGAAAGAAAAGGAGGAGCAAAATTTCAAAGTAGTAAACAACAGGGAAAGAAGAACATTAAGAGAATAGTAAAAGAAAGGCAAACAGATCAGAAGCATATTCATGAGAATAAAGAGCTAAGAAAGGACAATGAGACTACATGGAAAGCTTATGCCATAATTTAGGCCCAAAGGAAATAAAATCAACTGAGGACAACTGAGGAATGGAGCTGGTGGTAGAGGAGTTCACACAGAAAAAAGGAGGGCTGGGTGGGATGGGGTACATGGTGGTGTGGAGGAGTTTAGCAGACGGAGCAAAGTCAGGCAGTGCAGTAATCGGCAGAGAACCCAATCCAACATTCAGCTTGACGGCCTGTTTTTCACACACACATATGCTCTGCCTGGGCTTCATATGCACACATTCATCTGCTACCTCAGAGGAACTGATTTAAGACTGGCTGGAATGAAGCCAGCTTCTGTTGCATCAAACCCCAGAGAGAGTCTTAAAAGAATGGTTCTTTTGAATTTGAATATCAGTAGCCAGTTGTTAAGTGCAAAGTCACACATCACAGCTTCTGGGTCCGCTAACAGTGTGCTGCAGTACAACCAAAAATCCTGATTTTAGCTTTTATCTCCACATCAAAGTTTAAATTGGCCAGACAGTGATTTATATTTTCTGAATTGCTAAAATACTGTAATGTACATTGTAATAAACAAAAATAGTTTAAAAGGTGCACCATAAATGAATGGTGCTCATAAATTGGATTGAGATGGTATTCTCATTTGAAAAAGAGTAGAGGCTTAGACCCAGAAACAGTATTTGATGTCAGGACTTAGCAAGTGGATATCTGAAGCTTTGTATTGCCATCTTCAGAAACTGCACCTATCCCCACCTTTGTACAATTTAATACTCACTTTGACGGTGACGTGGAAGGTCAGCAGGCACATGATCTCTGCCAATGGGGTGGTCCATGTGTTTGGGAAGGACCTGAGCTGGGTTAGGAGGAGGAGGAAGCCCAACTCCCTCTGCCTTTAAACCCTCAGCTAATGAAACAAGGACAGACACAGCACTGGATATTAAAATATTATATTTCTGTAAGTAGAGGGATGTCACTTAATGGTGAGATGCTAATCTCCATTATTCCCAATGTAAAAAAAAACAAAAAAACATTGAAAGTTAAAATGCAATCTTCAATTAACATAGAAAACAAGAAATATGAATTTCCCAGGAAGGAAAATAGTGTTTTAGAAAAAAATTTTTGGTAATATCATCCAGAAATGGAGAAAATTGATGCAAAAAAATCCACCTATAGTAATAAAGCATTGATTAAAAATACTTTCAAAAAACGACAAATCATTTTAATACAGTTCTGCCTTGTGTGTCATGCAATAATGGAATCCTTACTGCCTGCATAATAGTTATGTGTGAGTGTATATCTGGGTCCTGCATCACATTTCTAAGACAAGCAACAATCGAAAGGTGTTAGTATAAGCAATATAACCACAGATAATACATGACCGCACCTCCCAACTGTCTCTGCTGCTCTCCAAACTCATCTGCCTTTATGGCTGCCTTATTATCTTTGTCAAACAGCATGGGTTTGTCTGCCACCGGCTTTGGAAGCTGTTGCTGCAAAGGTATGTCGTCGTTCCCCAAATGCATGTTTTCATCATGGGGCATGTCTGGACGGTCCAACGGTTGCCCGTGGGCCAAATCATCTCCTGGTCTGACACCAGCTCCAGCTCCATACCCTGCCCTCTCCTCCTTTAGCATTACCACAGCTTCCGCCAGCTCCATGTGCTTCTGCGGCGTGATGGCTGGCTTCTTTAGGGCTGGAGAAACATGAAATGTGTATCCGAATTAACTAACAGATAAAGTCTTCCTTTCAGCATGCTTCACAGTTCTCTCCGTTATTTATGAGCAAGATGAATATTCTGCAGTACATTTAAATCTTTTACTTTCTGATACTCACCAAACTGTGCATCCTCTATCTTGCCTACTTCACTGTCCTCGATGCCAGGCATTCCAGCATCACTGCCAGGTTTACCCATATCATCTTGAATGTATGCGAGAAAAAAAAAGAAAAAAAAGAATGAGATTTTCTTGTAACAGAAACCTACATCTGCTCATTGAGGCTTTTCCTGCTACCTTTAAGAAGT
>JAUMHE010000053.1:10194906-10219285 GCA_032359235.1 Enteromius mattozi | reverse complement strand
CTTTTCCACCATAAACAACCTGAAGATCCAAAAGGCGATGATCGTTCTTAACAAATTGGTACTCTTCAGAAAAAAACCCATGTTTCTTCATTGACAACCATTCACTACAATCAATGTTTCAGACCAATTTTATTCCCAGACTACATATGAATTATATTATATTTCACCAGTGCTCAATTTATCTAGAGAGCCCATGACATGCTGCCTTCTGCATCAATGGCCTAGCTATACAGGTTTTGTGCTCTCAGGTTTGCCCACGTCATCTAAGCAACTGCCACTGCCATGAATGGCAATGCTAATAGTTAACTTTCTCCTTGGACAGACCATAAAGCAAAAGTGAGAAAGTTGGAAAGTACAATAGGTGTGTCTATGTGTGTGTAAGGTCTCCACCTTTGGTTTACAGGACAGGAAACAGGATGATATTCCAAGAGAGTACAGATCCTACTCCGTGACACATGGACAAGTTTTAAAATGACACTAGAAGTAAGCATTAGTGTTGCCCTAATCAGTTAAGGAACAATATAACTTCAGTCCAATAAAAATGTGTACAGACAGGTAGCTGCTCATTTGCATGCATATTACTATCACATTGCCAGTTTAGTAGTACTTATAAAAGCATATATTAACTAAAATACTAATTCTTATTCTGTGTCCCACCAAGATGCATGCTATAAATCAATATTTCAGTTAATTCAGACTGTAAAAGGTTGCAAAGCTTCAGTGTGCCTCCTAAAACAAGAACACATTTTACAAGTTCTGCTATAGGCAACGAATGTGAAAGGGTAATAATCTGTAAAGGGGCCTGAGCGAGCAATTTGACCAAACATTTGCTGCAGCACGGCATCAATCTATAAAAGTAGAGGGCATCCAAATGCACATGGAATATCAATGCTCAGATACCCCATTCCCCGCTCCAGGTAGACAAAACCTAGGCAGAAATGGGTCTCAAAACAGAGCTTCTGCAACGGTGACATCTTCCACATCAGCCTCTTCTCACAATAACCAAGACCACAGATCTGGCCTATTTACTGTAAACCACAGGGTGAAAATGATAATGGAGAGGAAGCAGGAGTGCTATAGAGCAATAAATTGAATGAATGCAATTTAAATTATTTCCTAAAGGCTATTAAGAAAATAATCAATCAAGAAGGGTTCCTATCCCTAGTAACAAAAGTCTTTCAACAATTATGCTGATATAATATCAAGAACAAAGAGAGAGACAGAGGGCAGTGTGGGAAGACCTAGAGACATGAAGGAGCATGGGGGGGGGGCTCTCACAGCCCTGGGCACACAGATGGGCCCTGACCATGAGCTCTCAGCTGTGTCACACAACCACAGGGAAGCCCACGGCTTGAATCTATAAAGAGCAGCATGCCAGGATGCTCTCTGTCCTATCAGCTCACATTTTTTGTGTACTGATGTAAATGGTGCGGGGATACACAGTATATCACGACAAAAAGAGCAACTTAACACAAACATCTTAAAAGGCGAACACCCATATTTTAACTTTTTATATATAGTTTGTGGACAGAATTTTCATTGGAAGCTTGTATATATATTTCTATTTGACTGAAAGTAAACCAGCATAGCAAAAGTCTGCTGTTTGTCATGCATCCTGCCGACTGGACACGTCACACAAAAGGGAAAACCACCTTATCTGCAGGCACAACTAGTAGAACAGGTACAAAGAGAACTGTTAATATCAGCAAACTGCCTGCTTCTTTAGACAAAGCTGTTAAAAAAAAAAAAAAAAAAAAAACTGCGTATGTGTGGGTCAACGACAAAAAAAAAAAAAAGAAGTGTTAAACATACTATACTTCCTGAAACAAGACACTATTAGACAGGACAATGGCCTACATAACTTTGTTTGCATTAACTAAGAATCACCAGCAATACCACAGCCATGGTTAGTCTTTGTTTTAGACATTGCCGTCTGGAGTCATTATTCTAACATCTATCCATGGAGAAGATAAACATAGAATGCCCTCATATTCGCATAACATCTGAAACTCTGTGAAGAATTATATAACAGCGGTCACTGTCAGCTCAGCATAATGACACATTTTCAGATCATGATGTTTAGGCAGTATTTTTTAAATTCACAAAAATATTATCCTGTGTTAACAGGATTTGAAAAAGATGCCGAAAACTTTGAAAATGGCCAAATATTGGTCAGGTCTGGGCTGCGTTTCCCAAAAGCATCGTAGGCCTAAGTTGATCGTAGCTCTATTGGTTTCAGTGGGTCTACGATGTACTTAACGTGCTTACGATGCATTTGGGAAATGCAGCCCTGGATGATAAATGGGTCTTCACTATAATACAATGTGATGATAGTGAAAGATATCAACTAAAGTAATTAAAAGTGATGCTGAGAAAATCTAGCCCTTCACACTAAAGATCCCCATGTTAGCTGAGTGTCTGGGTGGGAGGTCTGTAACGTTTGAGACCCCTGATCAGTTCTGTCAGAAGATCCCAAACAAAACACTCATTTGCTAGGATGCAAGACATGACAGTGGCTGGAAATGCAGACAGAAGGTAAATCTAACATTAGCAATGTTTATGTACTTAAAGGAAACCCTCGTGTTCCTTTTTCCTCACCCACCTTCTCATCAGTGCAGGCTTTGACCAGCGCATCCCTGGCCTGCAGCTTGCTCTCCAGCACGCTGTAGTCTCCGTCCTTCTGGTCGATCTGTTTCCGGTGCGTGTCCACCTGCATCATCAGCTCGGAGTTTCTCTTCTCAAGGCGCGAGCGCGCCGCATCCGTGCGCTTCACCTGCGTCTGCATCTCGGCCAGCTCGTCCAGCAGCCGCCCGTGCTTAGTGGACACGCTCCAGTAGTTAAACGACAGAATGACGATAATCACCAATAAAACAATCAGGATGAAGGACGGGAGGCGACCTCCACGTCGATTCGCGCCGAAGCCGATCATCGCGTAATCGAAGAAGCGCCCCGACTACGATCTCTGGCTTTGTGTGAGCGACGCACGTAAAAACAAGAAATTACTGATGTGTGCTAAGTTATTTATCTTAAAAGGTTTCTGTTCTTCCCCATTCGGCGTACAGCAACCTTGAAGTGTCCTGAAGTTGGTGACACAACTACTTTGACGGTTCCTCCGTATCCCTTCCGCACAGTTGGCGACTTCAAGCGTTTCCTTGTTTGCATTCATGCAACGCCACTGTCAGTAGATCAAACACATCAACACACACAGGCGACGTGGCCTATGAGAGCTTAAGCGAGCTAACGGTGCACAGCCATGAGCTTTCCGTTCTCCGCCTGAGCCTACAACACTTAATAACGCATTTTTATTCGGTTACGGTCATCTCTGCAGATCTGCCGTCATGCTCGAGTGATAAATACACTTCTGAATGCACGGTTCGGCTGTATGTTAGCTAGTTATAACCTCGCTAAAGTAGCATGCGTGGAGCAACAGCCGCGCGGTAGCTTCAGTTCAGCAACGCGGTACGTTACGTTACAGATTTCTTCAAACACACAACGACAAACACAAAGCCAATTCGAAATTGGACATGTAAACAATCTCTTACCATTAGCAACAAAGCACTAATAGGCTATTAGACCGTTAGCGTCACATCTGACACCGCCAGCAAGGCCAGATTTAACGTTACAGTATTTTGCATATGCACCTGATATAAAACAACACAGTATAAACAAACCGAAACGATGCGTTTAACGCGTCTCTGAATGCAATTTCATGCAGGGTAGACTATAGATACACAGCTAGCTTTAGAGTTCGCTTATACTGTAACTCAACTCCAGCCTTCCTCCTCTGTTCTCGGTCCCGCAGAATGCATGCGCAAACACCGTGTGTTTGTACGTACGTACATAAATAAACGCGTCAGCAAGAGGTCATATTTCGAAATCGTGTCCTTATCTTATTGTATATCTAACTGCCAGGTTGGACGTCTCGATAAAAAACTGAAAAATGTCGTCCAGCGTGTAAGGTGTACAGAGGAACTTGATTGACAGCCACAACAACCAATCCGTGAATACTACCGTGCACTCCAGACGTATCTGATTGGCTGTGGGCGTAACTGCTTCTGTCGCGCAATTTTAATTGGACGCTCAAATAATAAGAGAAGGTGGGGTATATGTCACTAGAATGAACGTTCTCATTAGCCAGATCGTCGCTTTTGCCCTACTTATTCCGGGATTTTGCTCATTGTGTCGTTTTTCTGTAGATGTGTGTGTATTTTAAATATAAAATAAATACATTAATTTAATGCCCGAGGTTGATTTGCATATCAGCTACTTGAGGCTATAAAGTGCAACAGTATGTGTGTCTTAAGAAGATTTAAACAAGTACTAGTAGCCATCCAGAGTAACAAATAATCAGCCTCTTTTCTGGTTTACCAAGGGCCCAAGAATTGATTAGGAACCAGAAGAAAAAAATTCAAGCAGATAAACCTGAAATAAACCTGCTCATTGTTTGGGGCCTGTTACAAAAATTCTGAGCGCACACAAACACTCAAGACCCTGGCCTGTTAGTAGTACTTCTGCAACTCATTCAAACAAAGAATGGCTTGAGTGTCTTAAAATAGTAATCTATAAACGGAAAAAATACAAACAGACACATTTTTATTTTGTAACACAGAAAAAATTACACACTGAGGTAAATTGAATAATCCAGCTTCATAAAGGTCTCTGTCCTGCAATGGCACACAATGACCAAGTATGTCCAAATATTTCACATAATGTTTGCAGAAGCTGTGTATTAAAAAAAAAGTTTCATGAAGAGGTAAATCCATGTTGTCATCTTCTATGGTCCATTACGGACCCACTCTCCTATTTAGCACAGTAGCAAATTCAGCACTTTAACAAATATTTTACCTTTTTTCTGACAATAAAATAAAAAATATATACCCCTGCAGGTAAACACTGTGGTGTTTGTTTATTGGTTTTTTTAGTATCTTTTTTTTAACATATGAGAGAGAGCATCAACTCCATGTTAACTCGCTGTATTTTTTTTGTTTTTCAAGAGCTACAGTTTTCTGCTGATGGGGACTTGGCCTTGGCACATTTTCAGAGGATTATGAGGAAAAGGGTGTTTGTAGTCTGGAGGGTCAAAGCGTAGTTTCTCTGCATACACTGATGAGGTTTTGAGGCTGATGAGCCGGGGGAGCGGGGACATCTGTCTGACTGGATCCTCTGGGTGCACGGCGCAAGGATGAAGACGGCGAACTCAACGCCCCACAGCTCTGTAAATGCAGGTCTTCGTGAGCATGCTTTCTCCGGCTGCCCATGATCTTCTGTGACTGTGTCATCAACTATGTGAAGAATGTGAGAAAAACAAACATCCCCAATGGAATTCAGTTCAGTGATTTCAACTTTAGACTAAGCATAAGTAAAACTGTGTAAACGTGTCCATTTCAGATCATAGGGTGGATACACAAAAATATACCAAATTCACCTGATCAATGATACTGGCACTGAAAATGGCCTCCTCCATGTGTTTCTCATCAGATTTAATAACACATTTAATGCTGTTGACCACCTGCTGGACCTCTGGAGGTAGACTGCAGCTCGAGTGCTCCAGGAACTTGGCCACCAGCACTTTGGTGTCTTTGTAAGTCTTGAGGTCTGCCAGAGACTGTGGCCGTTCTGTAGACATTGAGTGAGGGATGTGAGGTTTGAGTTGAATGTCCACCTTTCCTCCGTCTTTCTGCTTCTTGCCCCCTTGGCTGCTTTGTTTGGCAGAAGGGTGTCGGGTGCTCTCAGACAGCTCCATACATGCTGTTAAAAGCAGTGCATTAGTATGTTTATTCTAATAACTGTAATTTTACTTGAGATGAACAACTGTGTTACATGGACAACAGAAAAGAGGTGCAACCTTGATCACAGGGAGTCTGTGGGGAGTCCTCAGGTGGATGGTTAGAAGCAGGAGCACAACGGTCACCTGCAAGTCAAGTCACATGCTCAGCAGTTCGTCAGTATGCTTATGGGTTATTAATGACGTAATGTGCTGCTGCTTTGCAAAGATCACATTTTTTCCTTTACTTACAACAAAGCAATTATATAAACTCAACAATTTACATGTATGTGCTTTTCATTATGAGTTTAATCTAGTTATGAAACCAGGCACTGAAGAGGCTTCAGTCCTATTTTTGTGGAATTAAGTGTGCATTGCAAAAGTCTGAAATGATATAGTGTTAGAATGTAATGGCCAGTCTAACCAATAATAAACTAAATAGCACTTGCCTCTTGAAATATTTATGCACTTATTCAGTCATAGGAACTTTTGGGTATTGCATTTTTTTCAGCATTTGAGGGGAAAATAAAAATGTCAAACAGTGACAGAGCAAATCAGTTGAGGTAAAAAGCATAAGTACTATTATGGTCCAAAATGTCTACATATGACAAATTCAGTCCAGAATACACTGAGTAAACACAGTAATATTGTGAAATATTGTAATTAAAAAATGAAAAGCTGCTTTTTTGAGCAGCTGTCTGTTCTAATCTTCAGTATCACTCAAGATCATTTAAAAATATAGACATTTGGTGTTTAAGAAACGTTATTAATGTTAAAAACAGTTCTGCTGTTTAATATTCTTATGAAAGCGGTCACATTTTTTCAGGATGCTTAAATGAATAGTTCAGTAAAGCTCAAAAGAACAGCATTTATTTGAAATATAAATCATTTGTAATATAAAAGTCTTTACTGTCACTTTCAATCAATTTAATAAATCCATATAAGTCTAAGCGATGGACAAGCTGCTGTTTAAACAGGTGTGTGTATATTGCGTTCGTCCAATCAATAATACTGACCCCGCAAATAAGAGCATAAACTTTAAAAAATGTACAGTTTAAAGCATGGAAAAAGCTAAGCTAGGATTCTGTTAACCTAGGGTTTTTAACGAATGAAGTAAAAAAAAAAAAACCTTACAGAGCCACAGAGAGAAAGAACTCACGTACTTCTAGATATGGAAGTACAGGATATGGGTTCACTAGTGGAACGCACAATCCTCGCCAGCTTCCGATAGCCTTTGGTGGCGCGGAGTGTGCGGGGCCGTTCTCGTTGACTGGGGTTGCTGAGAGCAGATGTAGCATGGGGCTGTGAGGAAGAGGAGGACGGGGACCAGACGCTGAAGCACAGCCGGGTTCCCCGCAGTTGAGCGGTGGGTGACGGAGAGGTGCAGGCGGAGGGGGTCAGAGCAGAAGCAGTGGCAGCAGTGGAGGTGACTGCTGAGTTGGAAGCACATTGGGATGGAGTGCTTGGAGGGAAAAGAAGGGTAAGCTTCTTATTGGTTCGTTCTCTATGCTGCGTGTGAGACATGGGTTTAATGCCTGTAATCTCCTCCTTCTCAGGAACATTAACAGCATCAGGTGACAGCTGGGGAGAGTGGGGCTTGGAATCCTGCGTGACAGAGGACTCGCTGTGGTCCAGTCGAGCAGGGGTCTGCCGCCTCTGAGAGGAGTGGGTGCTGTGATCCAGACTTGTGCAGCTACCGTCAGTGGGTACAATGCGCAAAGTGCCATATGGAGAGGAATCAGAGCCTTGTACTTCTAGAGAACACAGGTCTTCAGAGGAACAGCTGTGATCAGGGATGTCTGTAGTCTCTGACACCATAAGGGAAGCACTATCAACAGAGGCTATGGGAACAAAGACCATTGTTATATACAGATAATGACTGAAGGCTGTTGAATTTGTTAAATGAGTGTTTTGTATAATATAATGTATAAAGTACAACTGTCTATGTATGAAAAAACACTACCATTCAAAAGTTTGAGGTTTGTCAGATTTGTAATGTTTTGAAAGAAGCCTCTTACAGTACGCTCAAAAAAGATGCATTTAATATTTTAAAAATACTGTAATATTGTGGGATATTCTTGCAGTTTAAATAAGTTAATCTCACTTGTGTTGCAGTTTGTGCAATTACAAAATTTTAATTTTCCTATTCAGTCACGTTAGCCATTACCATTTGTGTAATTCAATATATATGCACAGGTATAAAGCACAGCTCACACAGACGTCAGTTTTAATCCAAGCAATTTCTGTTGATTAGTGACCGATTTGAACATGTGTAATACATGATATTATTAATATACATTAATGTTCTTTTTTTTGCTGAATCATATGAGTACTATGTTGGGTCACAACCTAAATAAATCATTCAAAACATTTGGGGTAAGTAATGATTTCTGAAGGATCACACAAAGGATCGTGATAAATTACATTTTAAAATATATTAAGATAGAAGACAAATAATTTAAATTGTCTTTTTGTTTTGTTTTGTTGTACTGTATTTTAAATCAAATAAACACAGTCTTGGTGGGCATAAGATACTTCTTTCAAAGACGTTAAAACTTACTAGAAATATTACAAGACCATTGAAGGGTAAGTAAAATCTTTTTACATAGCAAAACCTGGGTCCTGAAGCTGTTATTCTATCAAACATTAGAGATACATCATACTTATGTTGAAGGAATAAACAGAATATTTCAACAAAAATATCATTCCATATGCACTACAGACCGGGAAAACTTTTGACTTGCTTAACAATCCTCCTTACCCTGAGTGCTAAGGCCAGCTGTGGTGTTCCTTTCACACAGACTGGACTCTGTGACCTGTTGCTCAAGACCGGTGGTGATCTGGATGAGAGAGAAAAAAAAACATTTGAATTAAATTTCCCATCCCCTTTTACATTTTTACTAAAATTAACCATTTTGAATCATGATTTGTTGTATTGCTTGTATATTGTTGTATTACTGTTTTATATTGTCAACTTTTCCAATTGTGTCACTATCAGAAATAACCTTTATTTTGTTCATATTTTTTCTTCATTGTTTCTTTTTTATGTTGTTTTTCATTAATATTTTCATATGTAAAAGAAATGCAACTATAATATTGCTGTATTGAGCTGTTATATATTGTTACATCTCAATAAGCAGTTTAAAAATGCTTTTGAGTGTAACCTTCTGGAGAGGAAAGTGATCGAAAACGGTCTTACACCTGAGGATGATAACAAACAACTGCAAAAGGCGGAGAATCAGACATCAGAACATCTGGCACTGAGGAGTCTGCAGCAGCCTGACATCTGGCACCACAGCAGTGCTTTTAAATGACAGTGCTATCTTGTGACCTGCAGGGGGCTCTCTAAGATCACACTTGCACTTTAAACTTCTGCATTATTATGACTGCAAACTTGTGCGGTTACCATAAAAAAAATCCTCATAACATGATTGATCCAAAACACATAACGACTATACAGAGAATTTATCCTGTATACAGAGAGCTTATTTCACAGCACAGATCGACTTTATAAAAATGTGGAAAATAAGCTGCAGGCTACAGTCAGTAGCTATAAATAAAGTTGACTATATCAATTTAAAAATATTTCTTCACGTCTCTTTCTAGTACTGCTGCTCTCAAATCATCTCAGACCTGTGCTTCAGGTAAGAAACGGCTCTACTGACTGAAATGCCCCTGCTGTTTTGTTTGCAGATGGTTATCAATAGCTCCACATGAGAAAGGTCTAAAATCAAGCAGACCTCTTGGGATTTTATCCTTTTTTAATCACAGTCCTCTTTAGGCAGCAAACAAATCTTCAAAACAACACGTAATCATAGGTTTAGTCGCTGAATTTGAAAGGTTTTGGTGGTTCTTTTCGATTTTTTTTTGCAAAGAGGAGAGCTCTTGTTCCCTTTCATCATGTGAAGAAAAGAAATTTGATGGGAAATCATTGTTCAAAAACAGGCCCTTCTCTCACTGTAAGAAAGCCCATTTCTTTTAAATAGAATGAAATTCCTGCCTATATTGCTAATGTGTTCCAGAGAAAATTATAATCCATTATACGAAAGGCACTTGTATTAATTCCTTCCAGCCCCCCAAGTGCACCGAAGGGCCTTTTGACTGTCGAGCTTTACACAGACAAATGAGTGTAACTGAAGAGGAGGAACATTGCTGAATAGGTGGTATGCTAACACATGGAGTCTGCATTACTTTAAGACTGAAATTCCTCCAAACTACTAGTACAACCTACAAGAATCCAGTAACTGTAAAAAAACAGTAAAAGGATCAATAATGTGATGTTCATCAATTAATGTATTCACAAATTTGCAAAACAATTACTTTGAATGTGTATACTCCACCTCAAAATGAAAATTTAGTCATTAATCACTTACCCCCCTGTCGTTCCAAATCTGTAAAAGCTTTAAGATATTTTGGATGAAAACCAGGAGGCTTGTGACTGCTCTTCTATCAGCCATGATATGTTTTCTATGCGTATTTACACTTTGATTTGACACAGAACAGAGTATGTAGTGAGTTCAGTGGATTTTCACCAAAATGGTGCTATGGTGAGACACAGAGTAGACAAATTATTTAATAAAGTTATTATTTTTTTTTTTTTCATACAAAAAGTAACATTCAGATTGAACTGGAAGATGGAGTATTCTGACGATGTGTTTCATTCTTTTCTGGTCCTTGACAATGTTCATGCTTGGCAGTCAATAGGACAGTCACAAGCCTCCTTCTAAAAAATAATATAATATGATTGTGTTTCGAAGACGAACTAAGTTTTTACATGTTTGAAACGACATGGGGGTGATTAATGACAAACTTTTAATTTTGGGGTGGAGTAACCATTTAAATACACCTTATTTATAATTAAAATAAATTCAGATTTTTTTTGCCATCTCGGTTAAATGGCTCTTTCAAAAATTGAACATCAAGATTATAGTCACACAAAACGACTTCTTTAAATATGCTCAACTGATATATATATATTTTTAAATGAAAACAATTAGTCATGCAACTTAATACTAGACCCTACATAGCCAAATCATCATGCAATATTACAGTAGTATGTGGAAAAGGCATCAGCTCTTACCTGGCTGGCAGGTGTCTGTCCCACGACAGATTCATAGGGTGGTGGCAGCTCAGATGGATACAGAGCCCCAGGGCTGTTTATAGGCACCCCATAAATAGCACTGAAGGGAGAGTGTGGAAAGTCCAGATGCAACCCTCTAATGGACAGAGATTATAGTAAAACATGATTACAACACTGAATCAATGCTTCAACAAATTTGTCTATATTATATTGTTGGGGATGATAGCTGCAAAAAAAAAAAAAAGTGAGGCCATTTAGGAGCTGTGGAAAATGAAACCATTTCCTCTTTATCTCATCGAGTTATATATCCTATACATTCTTTTAATTAAGCAGACTCCCCCTGTCATAAAGGAGGGGAGGAATCTGTTTTGTGTATTACCAGCCCGTGTGTATGTTGGGCTTCTCTTGCTCTCTATGTATTTACTGCTTTGTTGACACATTAGTGTGGCCGTGGGCTAAACAGCCTCATCAGCACGTTTTTTATGATGGGATGGTGGGCAGAGTGTCTCACAGTGCAAGACAGAGAAATCAATGGTGGATTTACACCAGGCCATGGACACTGGTGCTCCATAATGTGGATTGTCAGAGCAGTTTGCATTAAGACCTGCACTAATATGGCGGTGGATAGGTCCGAATTCCCATTAAATAAAAAAAAAATGCATGTTTTAAATAATCATTCCATGGGGCAATTTCATAAACATCTGCAAATCAAAATATTCACAAATGCATAAACCTTTATCCCAGAGCACAAGATTTGCGGCAAAGCAGCAAAGTTCATAGTTCAAATATTAGGTCATTTCATGTCAGCTGGGACGTGAGCTGTGTGTCTGTATGTGCAGGTTTACCTCTGGCCCTCCATCACAGGGGTGCAGGTGTACTCTGGGGGGTAGTAGGGAGGAGGGGGGATGGGTGGGATGAACTCATCGAAATCCAGTGTCTGGTGTAAGATGGTACCATGAGGGGTCATACAGTCCGCACTCAAGGCACGTGCTCTGTGTGGCATGAACTGATGAAAAAGATTTTAAAAACTGAGCTTTAAAAAAAAACATAACACACACAACTGTTCAAACGTTAAGGGTCATTAAGATTTTATTCTTTCAAAAGAAAGCTCACCAAGATGCATTCTTTTTTTATCAAAAATAAAGTTAATACAGTAATATTATGAAATATTGTTTGATATGTTATGAATACATTTATTAATGATGCAAAGCTGATTTTCAGCAGCTATTACTCCAGTCTTCACTGTCACATCACCTTTTAGAAATAATTCCAATTTGCTCAAATATTTTTTCTTATTATTATCAATGTTGAAAATAGTTAATATTTTAGACAGTTGGTGATTTTCAAGACAGGATTAGGATTGTTTGATGAATAGAAAGTTCAAAAGAACAGAATTTATTTCAAATAAATATTTTCTTTACTGTCACTTTTAATCAATTAAATGTATCTTTGCTCAAGTATTAATAAAAAAAAATCCTACAGGCCCCAAACATCGGAATGCTATTGTATTTGATAACCCTCTAATGATGAAACCATTCACTGTATAATTCTTTTCTTGGAAGTCACAGTTACACAATTGTCCTTGTGTTCAAATAAGGCAATCCATGCAAACCATCGTGTCCAAAAAAGACAAAAAGTAGGACGTCATTTGGGTAATACTGTTTTTCAAAAAAGACACAAGTAGGTCTGGATCTTTTACAAGGATATGAGTACAGTGAGGATAGTTAGGGCCCTTTCTCACCCTGCTGAGACCCTTTGGCTAAAGAGTTTCATTTTATGCAATTTAACCCTCTAATGCATTAATTATTAAAGGGAAAGAAGGATTTTACTTCAAAGGAAAGGATATAATAATTCCAAATATTCTTTTTCCTTCTTTTTTATGTACTGAGAGAGTTACATAATGGTCATTATCACTTTCATCAGCCATGTAGAATTTAGGTAATCAGAAAGAGAAAAACATATGACATTAAGACAAAAGTCATATAAAATGACGAGGAAGGGTCAAAGGTTAGGGATAGTTTACCTGCATTTTGAAGAATGTGATCACTCGCTTCGATTGTATGGACAAAAATGCATTTCTCAAAATATCTTTATGTTCCACAAAAGAAAATCATATAATTTGGGACAACATGAGCGTGAGTAAATGTGTGACCATTTTCTAGGTGAACTATCCCTTTAATATTGCTTTTAAAGTTCCGTCTATGAATAAGCCTCAGGCTGGAAGAGCAACTCATTTTGCGCCATTCTATTGAGTTCAAGGATAGGTTTAGAGCATTTTTATGATGACAATGCACTTTCCTGTTGATGTATTTATAGAATATGTAAAGGCTCATCAACCAGAAGACACTGAAATCATCCTTGAATAGATCAATCTGATCATTAAGAGAGGCAATGACTGTAAAAGACAGATAAGTACAGAAAGTAACATAAAGGCATTACATCACAAAGTCAAAATCCATATTCAAAATAACAACATGAATCAGGATTTTGGCTTTGAGAAGATACAAATAATCAGGCTGTGGTAAAATCACTTAATACAGTTGCAAAGGGAAAAGCTCCATGTAGTGCTTCACCTCATCCCTGCCCTCGGGCCTCTGTTGTCTCTGTGCATGGTCTGTGCAGCTGGTAACAGTGGTGATTTCTCGCTTTGCCACTCTGTGCCCCGAGTCGAAACTAATCCCACAACTGCTCCAGTGATTCTCAGAGCCACAGCCATGCTAATATAACTCATCTCAATTCATCTCCCTGCGCCCATGCCTCTGCTGCAGCCATCCATGAGAGGCTGTGCAATTTACTGCAGTGCCCATAAACTGCACAATGCCCACTCTTAAAGAATATTAAAACTTTATGTCCCACAAGTTTATTTTCTCTCACATAAAACAGGCTGGCTGAAAAAGACAAATCCACCAAAAGGCAGCGATGACAGATCCATGGTTCTCTCCCACTGAGCATTGTAATGTCTGTGGTCTCATCCTCATGTAATCTTACACTTAAGAAATGAATAGTACTTCTGAAATATGTGCTTGTTGTAAAACCAAATGAGATGAGAGGACTCATGTCATAGCATCAATGGCTCAGAGAAAACTGTTTTATTCTGCATAAAAAGTCTTTTTTTGAATGCAGAATAAATGAACAAATTAATCTCGGGTGACAAATGTGTCTGCGAATAGGTTTTTATTATGCCAGTGATAACCAAACACCTTAGATATTTCAGTGAAGTCATTTCTAGGCTGATACAGTAGGTATCAGAACAATGAAAAAGTTAACACATGATGTAAGGAAGTATACTGTATACAGTAAGTATATTTAAAGGTCACATAAATACATCAATTACTGCTATCATTAATCAGCCTCATTTAGTTAAATTCATGCAGAACTTTCATTTGTCCATGGAACATAAAAGAAGATATCTTGAAGAATGTTGGATGTTGAATGTAGTTTTGTTTCCTATGACTACCATTATATGGACAAAAAGTACAATGGAAGTCAATGGAAACTGAAACTGTTTGGCTGACAACATTCTTCAAAATATCTTGGTTTGTGTTAATAAAATAAAAGAATATAAAAATGAATTCATACAAGTCTGGAATGACAAGAGGGTCAGAAAGTGACAACAGAATTTTCATTTTTGTGTAAACTATCTTTTTAAAGGGGTCATTTCAAATTTTCCTTTCTCTTTGGAGTGTTCCAAGCTGTTAGTGCATAGATAAGATCCCTGAAGTTGCAAAGATTAAAGTTTAAAAACCAAAGAGATATTCTTTATAAAAGTTATGACTTGTAAAAGACATTACTAAGTCATGATAATCAGTAATTATGTCTCCACTGGATGCAACAAATGCCTCGTTTGTAATGTGTTCTATTGTTTTGGTGTCATAGCACCATCACGGTATGCAGCATCACGTTTTGGTAAAGGGCATAACATGCTTGCAGTATTCGGCCAATCACAGTGCACTGGATAGCTGGCCAATCAGAGCACACCTCGCTTTCTTAGAACAATGAGCTTTTACTACATTCCTAAGCATAAGATTGTACTTTTTACTTCACTACATTTCATAAAACAAATCGTTACTCATATATCACATGCTCCGAGATGCAGAAGCTATTTATTAACAAACTGATTCTTTTTAATGAACCTGTTCACTCGATTCACAAATCGCACCAAACAATTCGTTCACGAATTGAAATGATCCGATTGCAGCTGTTCTCGATTCGACATCTCACTGATTCAAACGATCCGATCAGAACGAGTCTCCAATGAACTGAATTCACAAGTAAGAACAACTGGCGCGCACGACTGATGATGCGTAAAGTAAGTTACTGATGTTGAGTTAGGATTAATTACTGTAACTGAAAATCAGATTTGGGTCAAAACTGTCAGTTTGTTAACTAAATCTGCTGTAAAGGGTGATCTATTTAAGCCCACTGAAATGAACGCAGACACATCAACAACAGTGCCTCTAGGTCAAAAAACATTCATATTCCCTGCTGCTGTAGCGTTTAGCATTTAGCCCTACGTCTGTTTTTATATTGTTTATCAATGGTATACATTTTTATATTGTTTGGATCAACTAGCCGAGTAGACAGGACAGATATGAATGTTTATTCACAACCATACCGAATATATATATATATAAAACTGTGACATTCTGAAAATTAGATGGTCAAATAAGTTTTCTCTCAGGTAAATTGCAGTGTAAGCTGCACAGTAAACATTAACACATCATGATCATCACCGTGGTCCAATCAACAACAAAAATATATCTTGACTCTATATAGTGGTTATTTTGGGAAAATCCTAAGTATTTTGAGTAGTAAGATTATAAAAAATCTGTGTTAATATAGAATTAAATAGCCTATACAAAATGCAAAATAAACCTATAAGTAAATTTTTACTTAAGCACATAAAAAATATAGTACTTTTGTACTTTCACTCATGTAAAATTGAAAAAGGAGTACTTTTACTGAAGTAATATTTTATTGTACTTTTTTTTGTGTACTTCGTCCACCTCTGGTTTCTTCATATTGCTCTGAATTGTGCTTAATGAAAAACATTATTTAGGCCAGTATAAGACGCACTTAGTGAAATCTAAATAAATTGCCTTTTATCTTGATGTCATAAGTATATACTATAGACTATTTCTCTAGCATTTCGCTAATTATACTATTACATTTTCACTTGTCTTGATCGTCTGATCTTTTCTCCATGATGTAATGTGCATTAACGCACTCAGAAAGATGCACACACATTGTGGTATGGATCACACTTACCATCTGTAGTAAATCAGTAGAAACCATTTGCATACAGCACACGGCCGTGGCCAGAGCACACACAATGGTGGAGATAACATTCAGTGCACACACGCTGAAAAGCAGCTCCTGGGAGATAGAGAGAGAAATGGAGAGACAGGGATAAGAAGAGAGAGGACAAGAAGGTGTGAATCAAAGAGAAAGAGACACAGTGGGACAGAAGGAAAGTGAAAGAAAGACAGAAAATAAATGAGAGTGACAATTGTTTCTTTGCAAAAACCTCAGCCTGGCACAAACATTTGTTGTTCTGTTTGTCAAAATGAGAAAGCTGTGTAAAAACGGCAGTCAGGAATGAACAAATGTGTGGAAGAGAGAGAGTGGCAATGCCATAATGGATAAGAGGGATAATGGTGTCACAAAAGTAGGACTTTTGCATGGCATTATCGTTCTGCAAAAGATAAGCACAAAAAGCTAAACTAAAAAGTGGAATGGGGAAAGTCCTTGTGCAGCCTTAAAAATCCATTCCCATTCAATGACTCAGGTTATTCCCACATTCTGATTCAGTTTGACTTGATCCTGATTCAGTTGATCTGATTTTATTTTGTACATTTTAGTTACAATCTCTATTGTTACAATGCTTTTAATGTATATTTTTACAGGAAATATTGATTTGAAAAGATATGTAAAAATGTTCTATAAGAATGTGTGAAAATGTAATACATATGACTACTTTGTTTATAAACTCCAACAAAATATAACACGTATACTCCACCGATATATAATATATACAAGAAAAAAAGAGCAAATTGTTCATGAATCAGACTGCATTGCTCGTGATTTGGTAGTGTGTGCAGTCCACGAGGAACTACTGCATGAAGTATTGCAAGAACACAGGTATAAAGTAAAAGTAAATCAAACATGGGATTTTTAGAATATCAAAATAACACATATCTTATAGCATAACACATTAATGGTATAGTTCACTTTATCATTAGCTACTCACCCTCATGTCGTTTCAAACCCATAAGACCTTCGTTTATCTTCAGAACACAAATTAAGATAATTCCGAGAGCTCTCTGACCCTCCACAGATGTCAAGGGTACCACCACGATCAAGGCACAGAAACATATTAAGGACATCTATAAAATCATCCATGTGACATCAGTGGTTCAACTATAATTTTATGATGCTATAAGAATACAAAAATAATGACTTTATTCAACAATTCTTTTCCCACAAGCTACAGTCTTCCTCATTATGGAGAGTATCACAACATATACGTGTGTTTTCCTGCACATAAACAACATGCATGTGCTGCTGCTGATGTATAACATGCATGCACTGTGCCTTGTTTACGTGCAGAGGAAAGCACACGCATGCGTTCCTTAGATGAATGAAGGTCTTACGTGTTTGGAACGACATGAGGGTGAGTAATTAATGACAGTATTTTCATTTTTGGGTGAACTATCCATTTAACATAAGCAGGAGCAGTTGAGGAAAGCAATGACACTAAAAGAATACAGCATGTAGCCGCTGTGGATAGTGAGTCATTAGCAGAAAGGGATCACTGAAATAAAAACCAAAGGAAGTCACTGGCAATGTTTGAAATTCTACCGGACTGAGTACATTCAGTTTATACGACAGCTCATCACACACACCTGCTATCAGAGCCCTGTTTGATCTACCGTTGTGACAAGATGGAATGTATGTGACCTAGTGATGTCCTCAAGGAAAATGTTGAATTCCTAAACATGCACAAGCCCTTTAGGTGAAAGGAGCCCATCCTAAAAGGACTGGACAGGCCTAACCACTTCTACATGACTGTACAATCATCTAACCCCTCTTCTGACCCCCTCTTTTTATACAAATGCACACAAAAAGCTCTGGATAGAAGTGACTCTAATGCATTTTTATAGTTTTTTGGTATAATTTAAATATTTTTTATATTATTTTTTTTATATGTTTTAAATAAAATATTTTATCTAATACCACACTACGCCAGTTCACAATAATTGCTACATTTCAAATCAGACATTAATAATGCCAATGATAATGATAACTTGCTATTCAGTAAGTGCAGACGTTGATTCAGAAATGACTCTGACTCAGTGAGTATAATAAAAGGTTAGTTCACCCAAAAATGAAAATTCTGTCATTAATTACTCACCCTCATGTCGTTCTAAACCCGTAAGATCTCTGTTCATCTTCAGAACACAAATGCATTCTGAGAGCTCTCTGACCCTCCATGCTTTTGTGTAAGTTCAATTGATTTGTCTTTGCATGCAGCTCGAGAGAGAAGTGTTTCTAGCCTAGACACATTTTCCAATTCACAGTATTTTTTATCTCACTATATTCTAATCAGACCCCAAACTCACACTGGGTAAAATATGATTTCTGTTGTTGTGCTGTAGATTCAGTGGCAGTGGCAAAAAGCGGTAAACAAACAGATTAAGACAATATGAATCTAGACAAGAAGCTAATGTTATGACTGGACTATCTAGGATTCAGAACTAGCCCGGGCGGTTGTGTTCCAGCAAATCTAACAGAGGTACTAGGTCAGCTCCACTGAGAAACACCTGCTCTTCTCATTTTGAGCCAGCAGTACTAACACTTGTCTCCCTGACGACAAGCAGAACAAAAAAGAGTGATGAAAGTACATGCCTGTACCGCACCACCTTCGTTCTGATAATACATTCATCTGGAATCTTTTTTTGCATTCACATAATACTACCTGAGTGGTTGCTGGACTTCAAACTGACACGTTAATACTGACACAGGTGAAAAACGAAGGTATTATACCTCAAATAAGTCCTGAAGGAAAATGAGTGTGTCATTACGCAACACACCAGTGGGATATAATGAGGGATTACAATGAGGGGGCCACATGATGTGATATGCCAATAAGTCAAAACATTAATTGCACTGATGGTCTTTATAGGCATCTCAGTTGACCCGACTGGTCATGAAAAGACATGAAACCTTTAGACATCAATAAGAGCATTAAAACGTATAAATCTTATTGATGCTTCATAACTCCATCTGAGTAAGTGTTACTGATATTATATATATCATCAACAGTCAAATAATACGGGTTTGCCATTCTCTTTGTGTGTGATATTTTTTTTTATAATTCGGCAATGTGAAAGGCTGGCCGAAGAAATTAATTTATATAGTCCAGTGTTGCTGTTAATTAAAATAAAAGGTTTTAGTAATTAAAATATAAATATTAGAAATTAAATGAAAATTAGGAATGTTGCATTGGTAACTCCAAGAAATAAGTACAAGTTGAAGTAGTAGAACAAAAATAAGGCTTTGTAGAAATATATATACAAAACTAATAAAAATGACAAAACCATAACAAAATTATTCAAATGTAAGTGAAATTGAAAAACTAGTATATAATTATACTAAAATAACACACATGTAATCTATTTTTATTTTTAATTTGTGCAGAAAATTGTGCATAACCAGCTATTTTCATCCTCAGCAATGTAAAGCTTTCACGGTAATTTGCACTGTAGAATTTATCAGCACACTTTTGAACTAAGATGGTACATATATATGCAGGCACAAAAACACAAAGATTAACAAATACACCATATGTACAGAGAAAGAAGACTTACTGTGTATTTTTCTAAGTACAAAATGGTAAAAATATGTAAAGCAGCATTTATAAGCAAGTATTTACAAGCAAGTGTTTTTCTTGATTTCGTAAAGAGTGGCAATTGCTTTGCATGTGCAAATTTGTGGAAGCCTCACATTACCACAAACCGTTTCAAAAGCTGCCAAATGCGCCGGGATCATGGCTAGCATGAGCGAATTGCTTAGACACTGGAAAGGGAACCAGCGGCGAGCGCTAATTGAAGATGCATAACTAATGATGACGGAGTCTCATCTGCATATTAGAGAGTGACCCACAGTGCAACACGAAGAGACGTGTCCAATAAGGCAGACGTTTGCGGGAATAGCGTGTAATTCTTGCTCTGCTAAATGGTTCAAATACTCTCTAAAAGTCAAACGAAAAAGTGTTTGAAAAAATGGAGAAATCCCTGGAGGAAATGAGCATGGGAGCAGAGCCAGAAAAATACTTCTCCAGGCTATTAAGTATGATATTTTACCAATGCATTTCTTAAGAAAATACTGTAATGCAAAAATTATTGCTGCTCAAAAACATTTAAAATCAAATAGCAGAACAAGTGTACAAACTAAAACCATTGAAATTTCTCGGTATATACTATAAGAATACCACAATAAACAAAATAAATCAAATATATAATCAAAAACTATATGATCCCGATGCGAACCATGTTAATTTACTAAATTAACACTACATATGCATGACACTAAAGGCACTTTTCATCCAAGGTGACTTACAGTGCCATTTCTGCAGGGACAATAACCTTGGAGTGACTTAGGGTTAAGTGCTTGCCTATAGGTATAATGGTGCCAGAGAAGATTGAGGTCTTAAGATCTCTTGTAGTTTTACATCATCCCTACCTGGGTCTGAATTTACAGATTTGTACTATCAACACAGATTACTACCAAATCTCCTCTTTTACTCTAGAGTCCAATCCATTCGGTTTTTAATCTCTGTTATTCAGAGTGTGTATACAAACCTATTATTATATAAAGTGTACACTACCATTCAAACACTAGGGGTCAGTCAGAAAATACTTTTATTGTATAAAACTGATCAGCTGTGACAGTAAAAATATTTATAACTTTACAAAATATTTCTATTTTAAATAAAAAATGTTTTTTGGGACTTTCTATTTATGAAGTAAATGTTTAAAAAAAGAATGTAGCATGGTTTCAACAAAAATATAATCAGGACAATTGTTTTCAATATTGATGATAATAAGAAATGTTTTTTGGGCACCAAATTAGCTTTTTTGAATGATTTTGGAATGATCGTGTCTGGAATAATGGCTGCTGAAAATGCATCTTTTCCATTAAAGGAAAAATGACATTTAAAAACATATTAAAATAGAAAACAGCTATAGAAATGGTAATAATATTTCAGAAATGTATTGTTTTTACCATATTTGTCAGCAAATAAATGCAGCCCTTATGAAAATACTAAAAAAAAAAAACTTACTTACCACAACCATTTGAACAGTAGTGTACAGAACTGTCCCTAAGCAGACCCCTTTATTTTCATGATTTTTTTCCTCTTTTTCAGAAATATAGCTGAAAGGTTTTCTCTAGTGACACTACCATTTCATTTATTCTTTTAGACTTTTTATCAATAATGGCAGTTTTAAATCTGGTTAATTAAATAAGATTAGATATTTTTTAAACAATACATGCATGCTTTCAAATCTAATGAAAATGCAAAAACACTGTGTATCCTCAAAATTATAAAATAATCATGTCTAATGTATTTAATTGTTCTCATTTACTTGTCTAATCAAATATTCATTAACTGAGGCTAATTAGAATGTTAAAAAATCTTAATACTGGAATATCAAACTGACAGAAGAGGCAATTAAAGAATGTAAAGAAAAAAGCTGTCTATTCTGATGATGTTCTGAAATTAATTCCAAACATCAAATCTCACCTCATTTACTAAAAGATACACCTACACACACACACACACACACACAATACCTTCAGACGGAGACGTATGGTATTGCAGTCCCTCAGCGGGTTGAGTTTAAGCGTATCTCCCAGATTATTACAGGTGGATCTCAGGTGCTCGAGCTCACAGCAGACACACACACCGTCACTGTCAAATTTGATCTGCAGAAGGACAGAAACAAACTGATTTCAGTTTCATGCAAGTCAAATGTTTATTTCTGCATAAAATGGACAATAAATTGTGTGAATGCTCAAGAAGAAAACAAATACACAAACAGGCCAGGGACAATTGTAACACACTAGATTTCTTCCATCACAAGTACGATATAGTGATGACACTTGTTCAGCAGACGTGAAATAGTGTTCCCTGTCTGCCTGAGAGAAGCAAGATTATATTACACCTTGAGAAATTGACAAAAACTAATTCTTCTGCTGCACTGATGCCATTGAATTTACACTTGATGGTTAAAAGTAATCGTAGATGACAGATATTAATAGTTGGTGGGGTCATATTTATAAAATCCACAAATTAAATTCAAATCTTAAACCACTTTTCTTTCTACGTAAAGTAGCTGTATATTTGTGAACGCTTAATGTATTAAAAAAGAAAGAGAAATCACTCAAGGCTTCCACATTAATAACTCTCATATATTGTTAAACCTAACAGCATTAGCCCAGTCACACATGTTTGTTAAGAAATATCTTACTAAATCCCATACATGGTGGTCCAGCATTATAAACGCTTTTTGTGTTAGACTGAAACGAAGTCGCCATTTGACCTATATTGCACAAAAGCAATGTGTGAACTTTGCAAGCAGGGGTTAATTGAATCGGGGAAACAACTTCATTAATATTTCAGTCATGGCAGGATCGTGTCTCTGAGGAGGCGAACGTTCAGTAGGCAGAGAGAAGAGATGCTTAATCCAACATGCTAATCCCTAAATCAGGTGAAGAAGAGTCTGATGGAGACACAAGTCTGTCTTTAGCCTGGTCTGAACCTGTAGACAAAAGGAGGGATAATTACCTGACCTGTTTTTGCACAACGAAACCAGGTGAGAAATGCCATTGGGTTCTCAATGTCATGTTTCCATGACGACAGGTGATTAAGACAGTGTTTTGTTTCAGCTCAATTATGGAGAATTACTGGAGGATTATGAAGGGAATAGAAAGATCTCCATGTTATTAATTCTTATTAATTTTTTTAAATTAGTATCTTGTGAGACAAACTCCTCACTGTAGATTGTGTGAGACTTCAAATGCCTGGTGAAATCTAATCACAACTGGCATCCGTTTGCTTAAAGAGAAAAGAAAAGTGTCATAAAATGAATAGAAAAACAAATAACATTGGTTCATTTCCCACTGATTTCACATACTATAAAATTTAACAAATTTAAGCTTCTTTTCATTGCTAGGAGAAAAAGTGCCATCATTTATATTTGATTACAAGAATGTATGATTTCACATCAACCACAGTGAGTTCTTCACAAACAATATGATTGAAATCACCTGAATGTTTCATCTTTATGACAAATTCAGTCTATTGAGCTCATGCCACATAATGACGTGTGCTCAATCCTTTGTAAGATGAATCATTACAGCATTTCAGGTTCAGTTTCAAAGAGCCATCAACATTTTCACTATGCATTCATCTCAAAAACATCTGATCATTATTTATAAAGCAAGGTTTTTTTTATTTATTTTCTCATGAAAGTGTGTTCCAATTGACTGCCCACTACACAAGACTACCTCAGAACAGAATATACATTATTTAACTCACTGTTGAATCACTCAATTCATTTAGCTGGGTTTTCATGTTTTAATAAATATAAACACAGACTGCTTTCAGAACAAAATCCACAAATCACACAAATACAAGACAGATACGAAAAAAAAAAACCTTTAGTGGTTAATTGTATTGTACGCATGTTAAAACAGTTGTTTGGGTTTGAAAATGCAAGCCACAAACATAACAGATCACTGATACTAGAATGAAGCTAAAAAAAAATTTAAAGCCTCCATCCATAAACTGAAAACCAGCCATGCATTTAATTGTGTTTGAAACAAACAAATAAGAATTACCTGGTGATTAATGTACGAGATATGGATGCGGAATAATCAATAACCGTAAGAGCTTCAGCTAATCTCCCGCACTTGTTTCAGATACAGTGAATTTAGTCAAATGTTTTATTTAACAAAAAAAAACACCTAAGAACACACATTTAATATGTTAATTTGCCACCAGTTCTGAAAACTTTAACTCATCTGATTATTTACTTATTTATTGCTTCCACACCAGGCAGATAAATGGTCTTAGAGCTGGAGAGGGGTGTCCAATTCTGGATAACAGAAATGGGGGAAGCCGTGCTGAGCTGTTATGCTGCGCTGGGTCAGCACTGGAACCACTGTAGAGCTGATAAATCAACCTCAATAGAAAACACAACAAAGACTGACTGCTGTATTAATCTCCTTTATAAGCCTTCATTCAAAGAACACAATGGGCAGCACACAGATATACTGTGCCATTCATTGAGGATATCCTTCAGTATCAAAAACAACAATTTAGAGCTATTATGATTTGCCATAAAAACATAAGAGAAACTGGCTTTTTAATTTAAATTTTTTAGCTTTACAATTTAGTCAATTTTCAACTTTCATATTCATAACTGTAACACATTAAGAACATGAAACAAACTCAGTCCACAATACAC
>JAUMHE010000053.1:10172520-10189053 GCA_032359235.1 Enteromius mattozi | reverse complement strand
CCCTTGTTTTGTTATGTTGCAGCCTTATGTTAATCAGCTTTAAATTACTCACAACATCAGCACACATGAGTAAACACAGTAACTCACAGCTACTGTTCAAGTTTAGTCATCTTTAATACAAATATACCTCATTATTATGAACCTCACAGCTACCTGCTCATTGAACTGAACAATAATTCTGTTTGACCATTAAAACAAAATATGTGACTGTAAAAAATCTTCAGACAGTAATTAAGAATCTCCTAAGCAATCCAAAGATAAGAAAAGTTCACCTGCCAATTCTATAAAGCTTGGTTGTTTATACAATAATATCATTTAATGATCAGCAGTGGGGATGTTTGTTTGTGTTTGTTTGGTTATTTTACATAGAGGACTGGGTACTGTGAAATTGTCAAATATGTGATGTGTAAACAACAAAATGAGTAAAATGTTGTTTGAATTCTGAACTGAAGCCTGTGTTTTGCTAATGTGCTTTTTATTACTTTTTAAATTATGACATCAAAAATGAAACCAAAGTTTGAGACAGTGACAACCAAGGTTATACATACATACAAATATAGTGTATCCATACATATATATTTTATCCAGAAATTATAATAAAAAAAACATGTCATCATTGTTCCAAACCTATATCTTTCCACACAATAGAAGATATTCTGAAGGACACTGGCTGGGTTAAAATATTTATTTTGTATTTTGGAGAAGGAAAGATTTATAGTACTGTATGAGTGCATATGTTTATGCTCCTGAATACTGAATAAAATGTCCCTACCAACGTTAAAACCCAACCAACACCTACACATCATGACTACAAAACTAACATCACTTGATAGTTAAGAAAAGACTTGAAGCAGGGACATTTTGCAAAAAGGAAACCCTTCATCATAGACTTCAAAGATGTCTAAACAAAGCCCCAAGAGACACATTCCTAAACAAAATCCACATGCTTCACCAAACCGTAAACACACTGGGTCCTTAGCTACCTCTCTGTCCCATGACTCAATTTATCAATGTCAAATACCTAAGAAAGAAAAAAAATCTCACCGTAATCAATCTAGCGACAGGGTGATGACTCACACTAAGCACGTCTCTGTCTCTCTGTTTGATAAACAGAGATGTCGGGCAGGTCTCAGACCCCGTCACCACTCTCAGCTCAGTCTAACATCGGCTAATTGCCCTGCTGATGGAGGATTACCTTTCATCGTACCAATCATCTGTCTTTGCCTATCCGGCTCCTCATTACACTCATTAGCTATGGTGGCTAAGGGAGCATGTAGCATCAAGAGCACATCGCTGAACAACGAAGAAAATGTGAATGTGTCCGTCACAGTGTACACTGGGCATGTGAAGGAGACTGGAAGTGTTTCTGCGTAAGATATCCATGAAATTTTATTGAAGTTTATACTAAAAAATTGCAGGTGTGTCATAAATATCAAGCGGTCATGGTTAGCTGGTTAGCATAAGTCAAGTAGCATCTGCTGAAAGATGATATAAGACTTTTTTCTGCCAAAAAGCATCATTCTACTTAATAAATTATTCATATATTTGTGTTTATCTGCCTTGCTTAGTTGGGTTTTAAGTCACTTAGGCCTACTATTCAGTAATATTATTGATTTGACTACACTGACACTATTGAATAAACAAAACTTAAACTGAATTGTTGAGACTATTGCCTTTCAGAAGGCTGCTTTATAACAAAATCAGATTTGAAACAATGACAGTTATTGAACTGAACTGAGTCAACATTGAACTGGCTTGATCTAAATAATGAGACTATTGTCTTTTTTAGAGCTGTGCTAAAAAAGAATTTCAATTTGTGTATTGTATAAAGAGCAATATAAATAAAATCACAAATATTTCAAAATATTATAAATTGCTTATAAATGAACTTGCAGATTCATAGTGATTAAAAGCTCAATGAGAAAATATGGCAGAAGACCTGCTGAGGGGTGACGTACCAGCCAAGGAACTGCCACTAAGATAAACAGGAATGCTAACAGATAGCATTGTCCATGGATTCTAGACCCCCTGATTACGATTGATAAGAAAAGTTGATTCTCAGAAAAACTTCCACAGTGACAGACAATTTAAACACAACCTTCTGACCCTACACCGACTCAAATAACCTCCATTTGACTTGTGACTTTTGGATAAGAGGACGGAAGAAAGAATAAATAAGCAATTATTGGCAGAGCTAACACATATGGACTCTGAGCTAGCTTAACCTGTGAAATCCGCAAACATCTAAATTGGGCTCGCTGAATTAATGGCAAAAAAAAAAAAAGATTAGACGGCAACTCAGAGAAGGCTGGAGGTTAGAGCCTGTTCACATTGCTGACATGCTGGTTTAGCATCCTGCCCGCCTCTGCGGCACAAATTAGTATTTAGTCTGCAGCACCTCTGCGACAACACATCATTTATTTTCAATTATCTCTGCCCGGATGAGATCGGGACAGCGTTGTTTTGATGCGGTCTTTCTCTCTGTCTTCCTTGGAGTTTGTTTACTTCGAGGACATCCATTTTGTTTTGGCTCATGCCACATCACTTGCCCACATCCTGGAATATTCACCTTAAGGGCAGAGAAACATCAATCTACTGACAGTCTAAGGTGGATCCATTTACCTTTCCATCTCTCTCCTCTTCCTCAAACGTTCTCTCTATTTTGCATCACCATTTCTGTCAGTGTTTCCACGCTTGGAAGGAAAAAGGTCTGGACCTCTACTGTCTTCCTCATTTTCTCTATTGTATTCTGCCTCATGGCATTTTTATGGCTTGTTAATTTAAAAGTGAAAATGACAGGACGATTGCCCAATGAAAGCCCATAAACGCAGACTCAATTAACATTCAGTCTGGGTTTGTAAGCCTTCAGAAAAACAAAAGCATGATGTTTGTTTTGTATTTTGGGTCTTGGCTTTCTGCTCTTTTCTCCAAGCAGCTTTGATAAACAGAAAAGAGGAAGGTTAGAGGTTGCTTTACAGCCAGGAGATTAACAGGGGGATCTATGGACCACAAAGGGTGATTTACGTATCAGAAGAAAACCCTCCCTGTCAGCCAGCACAATATGCACAGCCACAGCCGTATCTGATTAAAACCGTACAGCGCCTATTTGTCCTGTCTCAGCGCAAATATCTCATAAGTGACTTCTCCAACCTGACCAGACACTCAGCTCGCACCATCCAAACAAACCCTTGAGGTGTTTTTGTTGAGGCTCCAAGGGCAAAGGCAGTCACGGCAATCCCTGTGTTCTGATATTTACAGACGTGGATCTATTCAGGGGAAAATTTCTTAAATGCCAGGAATAGGTATAGCTTACACATTTCATTAGTTACTGTTAGCTGCTAATCCCTGAGAGGGTCAGGATAAACACACTGATCTATAGGCCTCGACTGCTGAGGGCAGGCAAGGTTTCTGTCAGAGAATCAAGACAAAGAAAGGCCAATTAGAGAGTTTGCAAAGAGTCACAAAGCAAATCCAGCAGCTGTTTCTGGGTAAAATCTAAATAATTAGCTCCTTCTTCTGAAAATCTCATTTTAAAGGCCTTTAATGAAATTGTAGAATACAACTGATTAATAGATTAAAAAAATAACACACAAAGTGCAGTGGTCTTGGCAACTAGTTGCAACTGTACACTTTCGCAGTCAACGGAACGGATGCTGAGTAGGCTGCATTACAACCAAATACCACAAAAGAAAACACAAAAACTTCAAAATACTAGACTACAATACAACAAAACACTACAATACAAAACATCAGAAAACACTACAACACAATGCAATGACTAGTATTTTATCAAATGACCTTTTTGTTTGTAGTTGTTTTTTTTTTAAAATCTGCATTACAACAAAACAAAACAAAACAAAAAACACTGCTGACTATGCAATGCATGATTTATCAAATTAATGTATTTTAATTTTAATGTTAGTGTGTTTAAAAACACAATGCAATACAAAAAAAAAAACCCTGGGGCAAAAGGCAATGAAACATTCAGGGAGGTGTCTGCACTGTGGGCGGAGCAGTCTACTGCACCATCTTAAAGATGCATTAATTAAAATGGACTGAGGGCCACAACAGCTCCCAGCAGGTCAGTCAGTGATTAACCCACACATTTCAACTTTTAATCAGTTCCTGACCTCTACAGAACAAAACAAAAGGCCCTGGATGGAGCTCCTGCAGAGCAGCCTGTAATGAGGTTCTACTATTATGCCTTTTTTTCTACTAGTAGGTTTGCACCATGATGCTGACATCCAGGGCTGAGAGAGAGAGAGACAGTACAGCAAGGTAGGAAACCACCAGATGACAGAGAAGATCAGAGCATCCTTTGTTAGAGTGTTTCAATCAGGTGGCTCTGTAATGGCTGCAGCCAGCTCACGATGGCCATTAGGGCTCAACATCTACATCTACAGGAGCTTTTCTTTTCTCTCAACCAAAGCTGCATTATGTAAGATAATTAATCCAGCCATATCAGAGAAAGCTATCACAAATGACATAGTATAGGTTCAGGTTTGCTTGTGATTGCATGGCTTCATACAAGAGAGGATGATGTGATTCTCAAGGCTGTAAGATATATGACACCGACATTAACACATCATGACTTTTATAGGGGCTTCAGTTGAGCTTGTTCTTTACAATTGCTCAGAACACACTAAGATGTCAAACACTAAAAGGACACACACTATAATATAACCCAGCTACTGAATGAAATGAGCAAGAGAAAGAGTTTACTTGCACATGATGGATGCCTCTCATTCTGCTCTGACAGTTACTGTGAGCGAATAAAGTGTCTGCCTGAGCCAGTCACATGGCTCTGCTCTTGAACACAGGACAGGGAAACACAGGAAAGAGGACGTTCTTTCTCCCTCAAGTAAATGAGGAAAAAACAGAAGGCTGAAAATAGTTTAATATTGTTTGACATTAGCTTCACAATTGGCAAAGAGACCTTGAGTACAAATCATCACGAGCCATCAGATAAGCAGTATAATTCATATTCTAATTAATATGGAAGCATAGCTGAGACTCAGAGGGTCTCCAAAGGGAGGGCACTGCTCATCAGTCTTATCTGAAAATGGGGAAATATCCAAAGCATTATCCCAATGGAATATTATTTCCCATCTCTCTTTCACTTATTCGTTCTTGCGTCGTTTTCTCTCACGTGCACACAAGCACACAGCCCTAAAAAAGGCGGTTAGTAATATGCTCCAGGGAAAACGTTCCTATAATAAGTGTTAATGATGGATAAAAGCACATCATAAGCTCTTTTGACCTCCCATTTCTAAATTCACTGCTGTTCTTCGCATATTCATAACAACAAAGCTCATTGTTGACAAGAAAATGTCACCCCTTTCCTGGAGGTCGACCACCAGCATCCTGGTTTGGAAGTTTTACTATTATTTAAAAGTCTGTGGGCAGTAAGATTTTTATTTATTTTTTGTTCAAATATGTTTTTAAAAGAAGTACCTTATGCTTGTCAATGCTGCATTTATTCAATATACAATAGTATAAATAAAACATGAGTATTGTCATGAAAATATCATTACATGAAAATATTAATAAAGTGGTTTTTGTTTTAATATATTTTCTGTCACTAATTAGCATGCCTATTAATAGCTTAATGGCTGTTTATTAGTAATTATAAAGCATATATTCTGCATGAACAAATTCTACGTCCCTGATCCCACCCAATACCTAAATTTAATAACTTCCTTACTAACTATTAATAAGCAGAAAATTAGAAGTTTATTGAGACAAAAGTCATAGTTAATGGTTTGTTAATAGTGAGAATTGTAGGATTCTTTGATGAACTGAAAGTTCAAAAGAATAGCATTTATTTAAAACATATCTTTTACAAAAATGTAAAAGTCATTTGATCAGTTTAATGTGTTCCTGCTGAATAAAAGCATTAATTACTGACCCAAACTAGTGTATATTCAGGACTTCTGAGAGAACAGGGAACTCTACAAAACTGCGTCAGGGAGTGATTACGAGTTCAGATGACACTGAATAAATTGAACACCATTTGTTTTATATGTTTGTGTACTAACCACAAGCCATTTTTGAAAACAAAGTCCCATTCCTGCATCTGACCAAAAAGTAATCTCAAAAATGTTGCCATGGATTTGTTTGGTTGACCGCAGATGACAGCGTTCTGTCTGTTGTGGGGGCTGATGAAACTGGCAGAAAACACTGTTGTTGAATGCTCAAGGAACAGACTGTAAAAATGTTTTGTTTTGTGGCTTCATTTGAATACGTCTAAATAAACTGATTTTATTCAACTTAAAAATATGACTTTACATGACTGAATCAAAATCACAAGAAATAGCTTTTTAAGGTTACAACCCTGCAATTCCTTTTACAAGCCAACATAACCTGAGAATAAAACAACCAATTTCTTCACCAAGGTAACTTCTACAAAACCAAAGCTTCTCACAACATCCAAAATAAAACAGATTTTGCCTCCTGGGTTTTATAAGGTGCACTGCAGAGTCTGAAATGTAAAATAAATCTTACAAAGGCTGTTAGAGTGGAAGAACAGGTCTGAGGTCAGTGGATTTAGTCTAGTATACTGCTAAGCTCAAGAACATATAAAATGTTCTACATTCAACTAATGTATCCGCAGCCCCGGCCATGCCTCTGATACAGATAAAACTAACCTGACGTGCTCAGAGATCAGTACATGCTAAGTTCAGCTCTGACGTATAAGTGATTTCTTACCAGACCCACTTTGAGGATCTTAGAGTGTCCTGAAGATTAAAGGCAGAGGAACCTCTGGATTTGTGCAGGGATTATAAACATGGATCACTTTTTCTGTGCTTATTTTGCAATGAAGTAAACCACATGAACAGTAAGAGCTCCTCTGACTGATGCTGGGATAATGCACATTGGAATACAAACTGGAAACTTTGACACAAATGTTTACATATGATAAAAAGTAAACAGGGCCAGCCTGTGGGTTTGTGGGGCCCAGGGCGAGATCACAAAAATGGGCACCGTCAGTATAAAAGTGTCATAAGATAAAAATGTCCACAGAACCACTGCAATACAAAATGTGGTTTCTTTTAAACCGTACATGTCCACTGGCACGCAGTGAGAGGAGCATGAGTGAACAATTCCAGTTCACTCTTCACGGTAGTTGAGTGGCAGGCGTGCACCGGGGACTGTGGGATTGACAGCGGAACAAAGCAAGTAGTGAGAGCGTCACAAAAACTGAGAAATGCTGAATTCGCTAATGAGAGGCGAAAAACCCCTGGTGGCAGCCAATCTTTGTGAAGCCAAGGTCTGTCATAAACATTTCAAAATCTGTTTCTGGTGGATTGGGTGCTGTAATCACATTGTTACATATATTTAATTTGTATTTGAAATGAAATTTGGATGCTCTCATTGTAGCTTGATTGTGGTCGCATATACACTTTGCCAAAAACAACACATCATAATGTAACTTGACCAGACACTGAAAGATATAATAAACTGTGCTAAACTGCCATGCTTAATTAGATAGGTAAAACAGATTTATATGTTAAAATCACTGTAGAAATAGACACGGCAATGTGAAATCAATAAATAAAATACTGTATGAATAAACTTAAAATTATAAAGTAAAGCCTATGTGTAGATGCAATACTCAACAGATGTTCCCCGGCAATGCATCACAAAATGAATAAATTATGCAGATTACTGTTACTGTTTATTGTTTGACTGATTGCTGCTTTTATATATGCTAATTCTTGTGTCTGTTGTCACTTTCAGTACTTTTAAAGGAATTCAGAGGTCATCTTGTACTTTTTCCTCACAGCTTATCAAGAAAATATTGCTGTTATTTGAGCATCCTAACCAGGTTGAAAAAATAACGTTGGCTCATAGAGTAAGACTTTTTGGGACCATCCTTTGTGAAATTTACACTAGTGTTAAAATTAAACTATTTGTTTAAATATTTCTGACGCACAAGCCAAAATAAGAATTGTAATGCACAAAATCAGTCAATTACAGAAGATAAAAACAGATGTAATATGTTGAAAACTATATGTGTGATTTTGTGTCCTATATTTCACTTATACTCTTAAACCACTCAGAGATCACTATGTGCTTCAGTCTGATTCAGCTGATCACAGAGGACTGTTTTCCCTCTTCTCCTTCTCGTCTTGACAGCGACCCCTCAGAGATTCATTACCAGTCTGAGGAGAGTGGCAGGACTCTCTCCTTTCTCTCCAAACAGCTTCACTCCAAACAATAACACTATTTAATAGAAGAAAAAGGTGGGGAAAGTGTAGGACACTAGTGTAGCCCCAAAACACCAGGGCTGTCAAAAAGAAAGATGTATGTGTGTGCTTGTGAAGAGGGTGTGCTGTAGTCCGAGAAAAAGAGAGACGCAGTGGAGAAAAGGAGAAAAGTGAGCGAGTGAGTGAAGGAGAGAGTCATTTGTTGGTCTTATGACATTATAAAACATATAAAACAAAAGCTCTGAAGCATAATAAATAGCTCCTTTCACAGCTCTTTCATTAACGAAAATGACAGAGAGTGGCAGCATTATTTACAGGATTTTAATACCCCAAATGCCTCTGAAACAGCAGCTCTCCCCATTCACTCAAGCTCCCACAATCCCCTTTGTCAGAATGGATGAACAGAACCATTACTACGACTGTACTTCATGAGAAGAAAAAAATGTGAGCCTGTATGACATCATTACGTAACCCTACATAATGGTTCCTTTGAGAAAGAACAAAACATATGAACATGGAGACTAATTTAAGTGTTTACTTGGCTTTCCAAGGATGTGTTGATAAAAAAGCAGCAGAACTTGAGAGTGAACTGTATTTGGAGGTCATGTTATCATGTTTTAGATCATTACAGCATTCAAGCTGCCTTAATGGATTATGTCTGTATAGCGTTTTTAACTGGATTAATCGCAATATATATATATATATATATATATATATATATATAGTAGTGCTGTCACATGATTAATCACATCCAAAATAAAAGTTTTTGTTTACATAATATATGTGTCTAATGTGTATTTATTATGTATATATAAATGAACACACATTTTACTATATTATATGTTTATATATCAAATATATTTATGCATGATATTTTTACATATTAATATTTTCAAAATAAATGCTGTATGTGTGTGTCTTTATAGACAGCCTACATAATAAATATACACAGTAGACACACATATATTATTTATACAAAAACTCACACTAGTTAAAAGAAATGTTTGGATGAACATGTATTCACTTCATGTCCAATATAAAATGTGGGTTTTGAAGCTAAAACCAAATGAGAAGTACCGCACTAAATAATACAGGCAGCATTACAAGTGTGCCAGGATTCCTCCCATGTGATTCTGTCTGCAAGAGAAAGGGGGCAACCCATTATAAAGGGCATTTACACAGTTACACACACACACACATAATTCCATGAATGTACCGCAAAACAGCAGTGAAAGCAGCACTGGACCATCTGCCAAGTATGTAATGACACACAACATGACATGAAAACACTGTGGAGACTATGGTTAATGACAAGAAGATGAGTCTCAGTGTCTAAGGATCCTGGGGTTTGTGTGCTAGTGTGGTGGCAGCATTAAGTTTTAAGTACACACAAAAATGGATTCAAAATAACTACACCCTTTAAAGGCTCACTGCTTTGTTTGAAATGAACCTCTGGTAGAATAAACACCATCAACGAGACCACACTCAGCTTGAGTCAGAGACAGAAAAAAAGACAGAAAATAGCTGCAGTGCCTTTCTGTTTTCTGACTGTATTTATATACTGAGCCTCTAACCCAAGGCTAAATGTTTATGTTGAAGAGATTCACACACTGAATTAATGTATGGCTCATTGTCATCCATGTGAGAAACATGTCAAACCCTCCTCCCTGTCCATCTTATGATGATAAGTAACAGAAGTCAGTTGGGTTACAAACATCAGGGTGTTGGAATGTTAATATTGCAAACAGTAATCAACAATAATACAGTTGGTATTTCAGAGACATGCTCTACTACTGAATGACAACTGGGTCTGAGTCATGATAACATGGAATCAGAACTGACCTGATTTACTTTCTTAATCAATTATCTCTGGTCTTAATGTGATTGACTCAACGTTCTATGTTATAGTTTTTTTTTAATCTTTAAATAATCTGAGCCTTTAATTTTTTTTTTTTTTTCTGTTGATAAATTCAAGGAGAGATAAGTAAAATTATAAAATCAAAACAACAATCCAGATTTGTTTTGGGTTGTATAAATGTGCCAAGGGATGCACCTGAATGTTCGGCAACCAAACGTCGAAAAAAGGAAAAAAAGCTCTTTTGGTGTTCGGCCGAATAACCGAAAAGACCTAATAAATTATGCTGAACAATGACATGATGTGATCAAATATAGGTGCACGCTAATGCAGCAAACACGTCGCAGTGTAAAAGCATTTAAAAGTCTCATTCAGGGTTCAAAGTCCAAATCTGCACTGAAAGTCTTTCTTTTCAGCCGCTCAGTAACATTTTCATGCATTTTTAAAATAAAATAAGAAAAGTAAGACAATAATAATGAAAAAAATAATTACAACAGCTCTATTAATACATTCATCATAACACTCATATGGTCTCAAAAATGACCAAAAATGTATTAATCAACTTTATTAATTTTACATTAAATTGACAACAATTTCATTTTGGTGCATCCCTAAATGTGCCTGTAATTAATTGGGTTCAATTAAAAGTTTAGGAACATGTAATGTAGAAAATAGAAATGTAATTTTAAAAATTTGTGGTAGTAACATTTTACATTTTAGTGAACTTCAATTTAAGAGTTAAAAAATCCAAATGGTATACATGGTATACACAACACTAAATCAAATCTAATCTAATTAATGTAACAACATATGATGTAACATAAATCCCCAGTGCACATAAGACAAAACTAATGAGAAACGATTATTTCAATGAAAAAAAAGCAACAACAAAAAAACCCCATCAAATGTTAAGCATGATGCAAACAATTTTTTTTTTTTGGAATGTTATTTTATGGTTGTTCACAGCATATTGACTAGCTCTTATTGACTAGCTCTTTTTCACTTCCATAAATGAGTTTAAAATGATTTATTACAGTTTTCCCATGCATTTCAATGCCCTTTACTTACTCATTCACCTACTTCCCTGTTCCCTCACTCCTTCTCTCAGTGCTCACTTGAAGTAATGAGTCAGTGAACCGTTATGACCCACCTTTTGACCCCAAAACAGATTTAGTTCAGGGGTCCCTGCGATGATCAATACACCAATCTGGTTCATGTCTTCATGACTGCCTGCGAGATCAATATGCACTGTTTAGGACTTCACTATACACCTGTCTTTCCTTACCAGTGTCTGAGGACCAGAAGTGAGGTTTCTATCTGATTTTGACATAAACATGCTTTGATTTTATTGACCAAAGGGCTCTTCTGGCTGTTCATAATGATCGATAGAGCAGTAAACACTAAGTATCAGTTGCTGATGAACAGGTACAGTATGTCAATGAGCTCCATGCAGTGCATGTTTCTACTGTGCATTCTACATTCATTATTTCATGGGTATATGTCCTTTTATCTTTATCTGAAAAAGTAAAAGTAAAAACTGAAATAAAAAACTCCAATGAACAACTTATCAGAAGGACAATCTAGAGGTTACTTGTGAGTTGTGTTTAAAACACCGCGCTGTATTATCTAGCCTACGGGTGTCTTGCAGAGCAAGGTTCTAATCCTATAAGAAATCACGTTGTGAATGCTGATCGTCCTCTCGGCTGTTTGCCTTTGACTCTGTGTGATTATAACGCTTTAACACAGCCGCTGTAATCAGAACCGCCAGGCTGCCCTCCTCCACCTCCCTCTGCTTAATCAATCTGACCCAGACCAGATTAGCTAGATCATAATCAACAACCTGCTGTGGCAAAAAAAAAAACAAAAAACTACCACCCACTCCCTCCGGCACACTGGATACCTTGCGGTCACAGTGACATATGCGGACCGTCCTGCTATCAGGGCCTTCTCACACATACGGTCCACTGAGCTGCAGGGAAATGAAGCTTTATTCACCTTGCATGTAATCAGAGTGGACCAAATACTAATTGCAGCGGTTAAGTGAGAGAGCGAGCGGATAGTACAGTGCTCTGTTCCAGAGAGGAAACTTGAGAGGGATCTGAAGCCCTTCAGGGTTTTATTTCTCTCTCTGAGTGTTCTAATTAATTTTCTTGGCACTTAAGACAGCAACTTCAAAAAATAGCTGTGTGCCATAGGTGAGCCATCACTTTCTGTGTGTGTGTATACAATAGAAATGAGTAGGAGTGAGAAACACGAGTGTCTGTGAAATTTTTGTGTTACTGATTTAATTTGCAGAATGCAAAAGATCAGTCCATAAATGTACTGTTTATCCAATAATGAATATCATTAAGCTGCTATAGACAGCATCAGACAGTGCAGTACATTTGATCTGATTCCAAATGTTTTAGAGTAATATCTGTCTGTCTGACTCTCTATCTATCTATCTATCTATCATGTTGTGGTGTTGGCAAGATATTTGTAATGTTTTGGAAAGAATTTATCAAGGGTGACTTTATTAGAGGAGGATGAGAGAACATAGTAAAAACAGCAATGTTTAAAATATTGTTCAATATTTATATTTGATCAATATCAGTTTCAAGTTTTCAATTTAATATACATGATTCTGGACCACAGAACCAGTCTTAAGTAGCATGGGTATGTTTGCAGCAACAGCCAAAAATATATTGTATGGGTCAAGACTATAAATCTAGATATTTTGTAAATTTACTACCGTAAATATATAAAAACATATTTTCTGATTAGTAACAGGCACTGCTAAGAACTTCATTTGGACAATGCAAAAAAATCTAAATCTTGAGAAAATCACTCTCAGATTGCAGATTTTCAAATATCATCTTGTCTTATCCTAACAAACCGTACATCAATGGAAAGCTTATTTATTCCGCTTTCAGATTATTTAAATTTCACAAAATGTACCCTTGGTCCAGGGTCACATATTACAAGAATATATATCAAATTTCTCCATTACCCAAATATTCAAATAAGCTAATTTGGTGCCGAAGAAACAAAGACTGTGCTGCTTAATACTTTTTTTCTCTGATGTTTTATTTTTATGTACTTATTTATTCAAGATTCTTTTATTCAAGTATTAAACAGCACAAACTTTGTCATGTAAATAAATACACGCACATATACAGTAATTAAATATTCAAAACATATAAGATGCTAATACAAGTCTATCCTGAATCTCTGTTCTCTTTCTCTCTTCTTTTCCTCTCTGGGGCATATGACTCAGGTAGCGGCATGGAGACAGAAAAGCCTTCATGCAAGTGGACGACTTACAAACACCCCACTGTCAGCGTGCTACTCCATTCGTGACAAGTGTCAAAGCACAGTGTGGAAGGGCCACCTGCTGCATGATGATCACATCACTCCATGCTATGCGGACAGGTGAGAGAGGAGAGTATAAAAAAAGCATTTGTTCTCTGCTCTTGTTTAGTAGAACAAAAAGATGAATGAAGCTCCCATAAACTCCAAATAAAGATTCATTACTGCAATATTCACAAACAAATGATTACCCTAGAGAATGGATAACAAACCTACACTGGTTTAGTATTCAGTAACCAACTATGAATAAATAAGAAGATAGAAGCACATAAGTGGAGTTTTTAACATCATGTGTTATTCTCATTTATAAAAGTCATAATTTGAAGAGGGATTCCAGGAGTCGGAGGAAATGAGCATAAATGAGACAGTATTCCCAGAAGGCTTAGGATGAGCTGTAACACAGTGTGTGGGTGTTTGGGTAATTATCCAAAGGAGTCTGCTGTTTTTGTTAACAGTTATGAGTGTCTGCGAGCTGCTGTCACATGGAGCGAGAGAGATAGACATATTTAACAATATCGATTTTGACAGTTCATATTCAAACAAGCCAACCTGAGAGACACCTGAGTTCTGTAAACGTCTATAGGATCACACTACATCTTATTGTTATGTGTTGTTTACACCACAAATGCATTCACACTTAGACCAGAAGCATTTGCTTTAATTCAGAGAGGCATATGCACACACACACAGGCACATGTCATGTCAGAAACGTTTACCGGCGTGCCATGCACACTGTAATCAGATGCGGATGAGAGGGCTTCCAGTCAGATTATTTGTGAAGGAGTGAAAAGAGTGACGGGTTGAGGTGGAGCGTGAGAAAGAGAGATGGAAAAGAAAAAAACGAAGAGTCAGAATGAGGCTACGACACCTGTGTCAAACTTTGTCACAGCCGAGCTGTGATTGAGGCTTCGAAGCTGCCCTAGATATCCAAACATTCATTTTCAGTGAGCAGCAGAGAGCTGATGAGAGCAAGCACACATCCGGCACAGGTTTTTCCAGGTGCTTCAACCTGATCATCAACCCTTTGCAAGACACTTCGCAAATTTTTTATACAAATTGTTTAAAATAAAATAATTGGAGACATGTTTTAGTCATTTAGAGTAACCCTCTGCCTCTAAATCATTTTGTGCATCCAGGTTTGCTGAGATTGGTTGCTAAATGTCTTGTTTTGAACCAAGGGTGTGGTAAGTCAAAAAAAAGTTTGAAACTTTTAAACACCTTTAAGTGTGTGCTTTTACTTTAGCGGACCATAAAACTGATTGTGACCATAATGAATCTGAAGTAAGATTCTGTGGTTTGAAAGATTCACGACTGCGGTGAGTCCCATCTGGTCTGGGGCTCTCCTGAGACACTAGAAACAGAGAGGAGGACTGAGGTTACACCGCTGTATCGTAAATACAGCTGACACACTCATTTACTGCAGCCATCACTGCTGTTCTCTGTAGGCAATCAGACACACATGCCTCTTAGTGACAATGTTATTTGTTAATGAAAAAAATCCATCCGGGCTTTGTTCTTTCACTGAAAGAAAACACCAGATGTAACTCTCCACCCACAGAGAAAAACACAAAGGACAATAATTAAATCAATGCTAGTGCAATTTCATCTGTCTCTTAAAAGGGATCCATTTTCAGCCATTTAATAAGCATATGAGATTTAATAAACAGCCAAGTGGTCTAAAGTCCAAAGCCAGGCCCGAGGTTTCCAGTTTTATTCGGGAGCTCGACCAAACAAGAGCTAATGAATGCAGCTTAGCTGACAGACACTTTGCCTGACTGCAGAACAAGGCCACCCTACTGTGCTGCCATACTGAGGCAGCTCTAATACACTACCCACACGCACAGCCAGCCAAAAGTTCTGGAGTTATGACACAATAAATCTAATGAGAACAGTGAAACACAAATTACACTTCAATTCCAACAGGAAACACCCAGCACTATTCACCTGTCAATCTTCCACCCAAACTCCTCCCCCGTGTCCGTGGTTCTTCCTGGAGCCATGGCAGCTGGGGCAGAGAGAGGCCTCCGTGACTGGCATCTGCACTGCTGGCTCAAACTGCTAATTACTTCATTTTACTAGTAATTAGCTGATTAAAATAGGCATTTAAGACCAGAGTCAGGGCTTCCGGAAACCACACGTTATAGAGGCAGGAAGACAGCTGCCGGCTGTAAAAGACACAGGGAAAGACTGTGATTGAAGCCGAGCAGAATGCCAACGATGTGTTTTTTTACGCATACAGAGTGGTAAGATCCGGGGTAATTGACTGTTAAATGATCAAAATTGGACCCCACTGTGAGTCAGATGTCTTAAATAATTCAGGAAATACATACACGCCTCCTCATCTGTTCTGTATAAAGAGGTGAGAATTACAACAAATGCTGAACTGAAAGAGGTTTGCTATTCAGAATACTACAATTAAATCCATATAAGTGATGAATGAAAAAAGGGAACAGGTGCTTTTAGGTCTTTGAGTAAATCAGTTTTTTTTGTCAATGACAAGTATCTGGAGCCCCACATATAATACAGACAGTATTTTAGGACAGTTCCAAACATGAAAATGCACTATTTTTGACTTTAGAACTAAAATAAATAAATAAATAAATAATGTGTTAGAAATTAAAACAATTCATCTGATTTTTTTTCCATTGCAATGTACAAAACTGATCAAAAACAAAAAAGATGCATTTCGGTGCAGTTGGTAATTTGGAAATTGCCACAAGGACCGATATTTTTGAGTACGCTCTAAGAAACAAATCTGTCACTGGGGCAGTACGCTTTTAAAAAGTACTGATTTGTAACATTTAAGTACTAATATAAACATTTTAGATACTAAAAGGTAAAATAATAAAATGCTTTTTGTGTCGAGTTAGGTAGTGTGTAGTTATTCTATCACTTCTCCATAAAACTGATGTGCATATAATATTGACCAAAATGTTTACTTATATCACCTTCCCCCAGTTTCTATAAATTAAAATGTGGGATTTTTGTCTGTGTGTGTGTGTGTGCAGGTTTATGTGGTTTATGAGGACACAAATTTGTATAATGACATGGGCATGACATAGGTATTACAATATGTAGGTGTTTTATGAGGACATTTTCAGTGTCCCCGTAATTCAAAAG
>JAUMHE010000053.1:10151795-10169681 GCA_032359235.1 Enteromius mattozi | reverse complement strand
ACACCATTACACCTATGGAGAGTCCCCATAAATCACAAAAACCAACATGTGTGTGTGTGTGTGTGTGTGTGTGTGTGAGTGAGTGAGTGAGTGAGTGAGAGAAGGAAATACTAACACCTCAAACAGTCCATAAATTAACGCTTTATAATAAGTACTCTATTTATAATTTTTTAAAAAAGTATTTAAAATACTGTACATTTATCTTGCACTAAGTATACTCTTAATACATATATATATTTATATGTGCTTAATAAAAACACGTTGCAATTGTAATTTTGGTATATTTTTGATAAATTGGAAAAACTAATTTTGTAATCTTAATTGTGTGGAAATAGTGCTGAAGTCTAACTAAAGATATACTACTAAAGTATATTTGATTGCACTAAAGTGGAACTATCGCAAGTATATTTCAGGTACACTTTAAATATCTTACATTTAAAGACTGACATTATACAGACATCATACAATCCTTATTAAAGTGACATTAAAACATTATTAGGAATAATATTAATAAATGTGCTTTATGCAATAAAGAAAGGCTCAGGTCAGGTCCACCACTTGGCCTGGTTATCACATGGTCCTCACCTCTCCACGTTACCACCGTGCTTCCACTGGTCACTGGTCCTCATAAGGCCCCTGAGGTGCTTCTGTGCTAAACCAACCCTGACAAAGCTTCACACATTACCGTGATAGACGATGCTCAGAGCATTTATCTCAAAATCACAATTTTGAGGCATTTCTCAGCTGCTTCTGAATCCCAGCTGCCAGCTTGACCGATAGAGAGGCAAAGATACGCTAAAGCCCCATAAGCTCTTGCCTCCAGCTGGACTCTACATTATGAATGCTCTTGACTTTATGCCGCAGGGTTGCCTTGGAGACGAGGACAAATCTGCACTGGGCACAGAGCGATATTCAAATGCTCCCTCTGAAGCAGAAAAAGAGAAACGACTAAATTGTTTCTCTTGACACTCTCAGGTTCACATGTTGCACTTATGTGAATGGAGAGGAAGGAGAGAAGCACATTATTCCTGGTTAAGAGGAATAAACAAAGAACAGGAAACATGTTGGCAGATTCCAGCACTACTGCCTTCCATCCACCGAGAGTTCAGCTATAAACTGTAGTAAAACTTCATTGTTTAAACTGCAGAACAGTAATAAGAAACAACAGTACTAAAATATTAGAGTGATTTCATCATCAATCATATCAGAACAGTCAAATACTATACCACTTAGTTATCAACGTTCACAATGTTTTTATCACTGGGCAAACAGCAATCTCTTTGAGTGCAAGCTTGTGGGTTACATACACAATACTGTATTTTGAATTAAATATATATTTTCCTGTATGAGATAAATCATGCTGCTGCAAGAGCCTAAGGAGTCCCTACAGGCCTTTTGTAGATGTGAGTAAAAACCCTAAAACCCAATACATACACTACAGTAACATTCCAGTTAAAAAATTATTTTGCATAAATTATTATTTATTTAAAAATTAAATATATTAAGACTAATATAACAACACACAAACGACAGAAAATAAAATATTAAAATATACATATATAATATAATATAATAAAATATGTTTTGAAAAAAAATCATTCTTTCATCTTTCATTAAATCTATCAAAAATGATAGTAATATATAAATGTTTATATCAAATAAATTCTTTTGAACTTCATCAAAGAATCCTGAAATAAAATGTCACGCAAACATTTTTTCTACAAAGAAAATCAATGAATAAAAATAATCAGCACAGACAACAGTTTTGAACACTGATAATTATAATACATGTTTTAAATGATGTCTGTTTTATGTGAAACTGAGGACCGACCATATATTTCAATGTTTGAAATATATTCAAATAGTAAACAGTCCTTTTAAAGTGTAATTAATTCTTTTAAATACCATTGTTTTTTCTGTATTTGTATTAAATGCATGCAGCTTGGCTTAGAGTGAATTAGAAAATTAGATCTGAATTTGAATATTATTTAATTTTTCTGTTGCCTACAACAGTCTGAAAACTACTGTTGTACTCAGTCAATAATGGGATACACTTTAGGGCACTCGTTCTCCTCCCTCAGGATAACACAGTCCTGAACTCCTTCAAGACACTGACAGAGCAAGCCAGAGAAAGAGTAACTCAGAAACTGAACAAACTCACTCTACCAGGAAACACTCCACTCCTGGGACATACATGCAAACAAAACACACACTCCCTGGCAGCGCTCCATAGAACTCATCCTTACAACAACCCCAAACACTATCAAATATTAATCCAGGACCTCAGGTTCAGTTCTCAAAACATCTGAAACAATATCAGACTGAAATATAAAAGAGGCTATTGAATTCCCAACTCTCACACTGACAGGTAGGTCTCCAAACAGAAGACAAGAACTCAGATTAACAGTCGGAAAAAGCAAACCATTTTCAACTTAGGAGGCAGCTAAAACTCCACGCAGGAAGATTGTGAGAAATATTAAAGGAATGTTTAGGAGTACAGTGTATGTGTGGAGCAGGATAAATATCATAAGGGTCATGAGGAGTTGAGAGCGGTTGAGGCCTTTCTGAAAGCAATATCATGGCAGTCTCAGAGCGGCCCATAGGCACCAGATTAATCACATGGTTCTCAGACAGACGCACGTATGTGGCTGGAATCTGTCAGTGGAAAGGTTAATGAATGCAAAGACAGAGAGAAACATGGGTAAAAACAGCAACGAAAAGTCATTTCACAACATGGTTGCTCCATGTTCCTCCCAGCAGTCAGTACAATCTCTATATCCATTGACCTCATATTAAATATAACTGGCGTCACATTAACTTTCATGGCTTCTTGAAGATATCAGTCTATACTGCACTGCATCAGATGGAAACTGGATTTATTACCTCCTGTAATCCTACATGAGGAAATTCATGCTTTGAATTCTCTAAAGCACATTTGTGTGTACCTACTATTCTCATAGTACCAAAAAAACAGAGTGCGGATGATTTAAATGTTACTTTTTAACCCTTGCCATTCTTCAAAAAGTAAACATGAAATCGCTTCTTTTTTTCTTTTCTTTTTTTTTTTTAGTCCACTAAATCCAATTATTTTTGGTGTAGAAGTACATTTTGTCCCTCCATTAATTAGTTTTTCGGCATAGCCTGCTTGCACCAAATGAACCATAGCAAAGGAATCAAATTTAATCTAATTGTGACTAAATTTTAGGATTCACTGAGACATTTCGAGAAAAAAGCACATATTTACAGCCCTAATGAAAACTAATAATTGATGAGGAGCAGAGCTGGGCCTCTCTACATGCCTTTAGTCCCACTAGTGCGTCATTCTACCCTCTAAACACAAAAAATGAATCTAAATCAATTCAGACAAAAAGGACACAAGCAAGCTTTAATAATTCATGAAGCGGGATCCGGGTTGACTTTAACCACAGTTTTATGGTGATCATTATTGTCGCACATCTGTGCAAAGTCATAGATCCATTCAAGGGCTGCTTTGCGGTTTTCATGGCTTTGTACGCCATTTAGCTGGCATTTCTCTGTAGATTATTTTGAAAATATTGGTTAATGCCACTCTATCTTAAGATAACACAATGCAGTCTACATGGCTGCACACATGAGAATGAATGTCAGTCAATGTCCTTTCAAGTTCATCCATCCTGTTTTTCATTCAAGGTCATCTTTTCATTGGTGTGCGAAACGTCTGACTAACTACTGTCCAGCTGCGCCATACTGTATCGAAGACAAGACTGTTTATTAAACCTCAGTTAATGTGAATACTGTGTTCTCCTGCCATTTTCGTTTCTGCAATAAATTAATGTGGCTACTCACCTGCTCCATCCCTCTCTGTCAGACACCTTTAAAAGCTGATTAATTCCCCCCACCACTAGGTGCACAGGAGGAGAGCCTCATCAATCTTTCTCTACCTTGACAGCGTTCAACTGTGCCACGCTTTCCAGTGTTACGGGACTGAATGGACAGAGCCCTATTGATAACTCAATCATCATCGCTGGCCCATGTGAATGGAGACACTTGCCCCCACGAGGAAAGACTGTGGAATTCACCAGCTGATCAGCCATCCCCTGAGATCAAGTTCAATGACAGTCCCTGAAGTCAGGAGAAAACACTCCGGATGGCACAATTGTCAGTCCCGTACATTTCTTTGCTTTCAGTGCTGTAAGAGGCTACAGCTGGGAGGGATTCCACTGGATGTCAGCCAGTCTTGATCCCTTTACAAGACCTGTCTATCAGACCACTTCTACATTTCCTGGATTGCAAGATAGCATATGTGTGTAAAGTGTTTAGGTACAATAACACCAGAGGCTATTTAATTAAATGTCCAGGAATTTGGAATTTGAGGATGATTTCCAGAGGATTCCATGCATGTGCGCAGTGTGTGTGAGGAAATCATTTGTGCAGATAAACAACAAACTACTCAAGCGTCCGTTCCCTCGTGCTGATGGAGTCTGGGGTCTGCTGCTAAACTACAGTACTTCATCTCAGCCATAAAATGCTGTGTTTACCTGAATCCCACAGAGAGACATCTCATGCTGTAACTCATCTCATTCTTTGATCTAGACTTGTGTACTACATCTAAGAGAGAGAGAGAGCCAGAGAGATAAAGGGGATCATACAGAGAAAGTGAGAAAAAGAGACTGATAGAGTGAGAGACAGATAGTGAGAGAGTGAGAAAGATAATCATCTAATGAGATCTTGATCTCTCCATAGTTATAGTCCAGAGATGAGGAGAAATATGACATTATGTAACTACTATACAAATAATACAACAGAGGAAATATGTTGAAATGAGCTAAAATATAAAGGACTTGAAAGAAGTCAGGACAACAGCAAAACGTGCCAAATAATAAAAGCACCAATATTGTTTTTTTGGGGTTTTTTTGGCAAATCTCAAATGGTTTACAATAATAATGCATCACATCTGAGCAGAGTTAATATATTCCAATCCTTTCTAAACACTTCCTTGATTTCTAGAGGCAGACAAGACTGTCTGAATAAGAGCAGTGCTTGTAGTGATGACATGGTGAAAAAAAAGTTGCTCAAAGGTTAGTTAAATGTATAGTTCACCACAAAATAAAACATCTGTCTTTTTCTTTTTACACAAAACATAAAATGTGCTGTTATTTTCCATACAACATCGTTAATGACATGACATTTGAGATCTACATTAGAAAGTGAGATATTCAGTGAATGACGAATTAAAACAGAAATACAGTGCACAAGTCATATTGACCACTACATCCTACTTAACATCTTCTTTTGTGGTCTATGGAAGACAGAAAATCATTTCTAATGGCTTGAGGGTAAGTAAAAGATTATTTTCGGCTGAACTACCTTTTAATATACAGAGCTGAGTCTGCCATTGCGTGAACCGCTGAGAGTAATTGTCTGTGTGCGTCTGCATTTGTCTTACGTGTGTGATTTTGTGTCAGGGTATGGATTTAACAACATCCCACCCATTTTGCAATCTGTAAACTTGTACATACTCGGTTAATGCTCCCTCCGGAGCCAGCCGATCCCACAGAACAAGAGGCATGAAAAATTCAGCCAGCGTGCCCAATCCCTGCTGCAATTATGCATGAGCAGAACGGCTAGCTGAACAGAGCAAAACTCAATGCATATACTTTACATCCCATTCCTAGGGATAGGTACCGAAACTCTGTACTTAATCGGTACCGGTGCTAAATTATAAAAGACCGAAGTATCGATAAGCTCTGACGTTAACGGTTCTGCTATCGGTACTGCAGAAAAAAAAAAACATTTATTGCTAAATAATCGTTACCTAGCATATTTTAACCTTTTCTAATTTGCGATAATATTAAAGACATTTGCCTGCACTTGTTATTGGCAATCTCATCCGCGAAATGTCCGTCTGTTCCGCACATAGGTTCCGAAGTACACAGAGCTCGCGCACACACAACACCAAAGCTTGCGCTTAATACAGTGACGATGACGGAGAGCACCGAACAATCTAAAGCAGTGGTTTTCAACTGGTTTGGCCTTGGGACCCACAGTGTCCCATGGTCATCAAGCCGCTACCCACTATATATACTGTATATATACAGTTAGAAAATAAAAAACAAACAAATTTATGCACGCAACAAACATGGCATAACATCTGGCAGGACAGGATAGTTCGCTTTTCTGAGGTGAGAGACTTTTTATTTCATAACCAGTTATGAAAAAATACGAAATAATGTCACTGACAATAAACCTATCAACATCTCATCTGACCACAGACACTAAATCGGGACAGTTCGTTTTTACTTATTAAACTGTCTTTTAAAATAAAAAATCTTAAATAAGAAAACATTTATAATTACTTATGCTAGCAGTCTTCCAAAATAATAACATAAACATCACATAAGGTCTCTCTAAATTACTATGTTATAATAATGTTAATAATTTAATAAACACACATTTTGTGTCATATAAATATTTAGAGTATTTTTTTCTGCAGTAGCCTAAATAAATTTTAAACACAAAAAATGTATGCCTTTACAAATAGATGAATAATAATAAACTATGCTTATTAAGAAATAAAGCAGAGATAATAGAAAACAGGGAAAATTAAGATATAAAGCAGAGCTTACCTAAAAATTTATTTGTAGTGATGAAATACATTCACTTTATTTAGTGTACATTGCAAGAGGTTCCAAACTTTTATTACTTTTAATCCCAAACACAGCAAACTAATTTATGTGAATGAGTTCTAATAAAACAAACATTAGCCAAAGCGGATTGTTTTGCTGCATTTTGCAACTTTTTTGGTTAAAGCTGCAGTTAAAAACTGTTGTCCTCTTGCATCATACCTGCATGCCCCGACTGTAACCACTGTACAATCTTTTACTGGAAAATAGTTGTTTATTTATTTGTTTTACAATCATTTGTTTTGTTTGTGTAATATTGGCTCAAACATTGGTGTTTGTTAGGCTACAGATTATTATTTTACATTAAAAAAATTAAGTGTTGTTAATTCTGTTCTCAATTAGTTTTTTTATTATTATTATTATTTTTAATATTAAAAACACAACAAAAAGTACCAATAAGAGTATCGTTAAAGTACCGGACGGATAAGTGGTATCGATAAAAGTAGTAATACCGTTAAAACCTTAATGATACCCATCCCTACCCATTCCCATTCCACTGACTGCCAGGCTGGATCTGTGCATGCTCAGCTCAGACGTTCACACTGTCTACAGAGCACTACATGACAGGCAATCAGAAGCCCTCCAGCTCCTTTCTGATAGTGCTCACTGTGATAATGCCTTAGCATCACACCACCGAACAAATCCACTGCAAAATTCAGACATGGCAGAGGGAAAAGACGAGAATAAGCCTATATAAGTCAAACATGCAAGTGCACGTCATGTACTGGTTACGGTATATTACAAGTGGAAGAAACAAATCGCTAAACATCTTAGAGGATAAAAATGAACATAGAAATGGTTTATGAATCCCAAAAGATGTAACAATACAGTATATTTACATCTACAGGGTTGCTAAGCATTATTCACGAGTTCGCACTTCCTCATAAATAAATTTAAGCGTGTTTGGCGTGCTGTCCAGGGGGCGAGCCGGGAGCTCAGCGGACTCCGAGCCCTACTGGTTTGAACCCTAGCGAGGGCAGAGCTCGGCGTCGGATTCCCCCTGATGGAAGGTGCGAAAGAAGGTGGAGTAGGGGAGGTGGAAGGATGCGTAGTTAGATGTGGAAGGGAAGTAGATGAGCTTATTTAAGGCAGAGGCGAATAAACATGATTGGACGTTGGTTAATGGGCTGATAGGAGATAATGCGGCGCCAGCCATGGTTAATCATTCGTGCGCGCTCCTCCCGAAATTTGTTTGACAACATCACTAATTTAAGAATGAACTAGGGACGCACAATATATCTATTAATGCACAATATTAGATACATTAGATATGTATCAGTATTTGATTGCATTTGATGTTAATTTTCTCTATTTTTATATTTAGAATGCCTTTAGACATTGTCTAATACTGAGTTAAGGTTAATCTTTAAAAACACTAATAGTTTAATAACACTCTTAAATCTAATCTTTAGCAAATGATTTTTCAGTTTTTTAGCAGTTTTTATAATTTATTTAGACTAATTTGAATAAATATTAAAAATGTATTCTAAATGATCATGTGACACTAATCATTTAGCTTTGCCATGACATGAATAAATTGCACTGTAAAATATATTTCATTAATAAATTATTTATATTTTCACCTACAATTTTATATTGTAATATTTTGCCACAATACTAGTGCTTTCATTGTATTGTTGATCAAATAAATGCAGCCTTGTTAAGCATAAGAGACCACATTCAAGCTTCTTTAAAAAAAAATCATAATTATTCAAAAACATTTTAATTTCTTACCACCAAAGAAAGGGGCCTTTTCCATGACACCACTCCGATCAGTCCAGACAAAAGCACCTGAAACAGAAAGAAAAACAGCTTTTTGAGATTAAAGAACAGAGCTACATATCTCACCGGGCCAGTGCAACTCCAACAATCATCACAGGAGACAAAAATAAGTGAACTCCACCACAGGTGAATTTATCAATTTTTAATGTACAAGGAATAATGCAGTCATCAGGATGGCGAATGGAATTCTGCCGATATGAAGATGTTAAAAAAAATGCGATAACATGAACACTTTTATATTCTCTGCAGTACTTGTTCTTTCTTTCTGTTCTGTCTTTTTCTCCTTCACCCTTCATTAACCAGCAGCACTCCACTCCGAGGCAGTCTCTCTCTCTCATGGTCCTTCACCCTTTAACCTCTCGAGTCCAGTAGGCCTCTTTCCCTCATTCACACTTTGTACCCATGGGACCTCGATGCTGCACTACAATCGCAGTGCCATCTCGCATAAACCAACAGGAGCAGAGCATTAAATGCAATATGCAATGAAAATAAAACATTAGCAATGAAGTTGATGCTGTCAGCAGTTTAGAATGTAAATTCAAGGTTATGAATAATGCTCCACGTGTTATTAAAGCGCTTAGGTATATATAGTGCTTCACATGTAGGAGTAGAGAGCATGCTGACTATTCCTCAGTCACTGAAATGTGTTTGCTGGCAAAAGAGAAAAAGAGATCAGTGAGACTGAGGAGTCGATCGATCTGAAGATTATAGGATTATGCCATCGTGTGCAATCACACACAGCTGTGAGATTAACAAGCACCAACATAAAGCAAAAGTGCAAAAAAACAAAGAAACAGGATCAATGTATGATTCAAAAAGAAAATAAAAGTAACAAAAAAAATCAAATAGAAAGCTTTTGCAAGGTCTTGTTAAGCATGATTTGGTCTGCTAATTGGTCTGGCCAGGACTAAATAAATATATATAACTAAATTACTAAAATAAAAAACTATATTAATGAAGCAATGATAGCAAAATGCACTACATACATAAAATCCACTTGTGCGTGGGCCATTATTAAAACATTACTTCAATACAAATACATTTCTGTATCAAGTATGACATGAGATTATGTTTTATGAGAGAGAGTGTGTGTATGACTTGTTCAGAGAGATGATGTGAGAAACGGTTCACATTGTATTTGCTCTCTTGAATTATTGATCCTCTTTCAGTAGCAATTGAGAGAGAGAAAGAGAGGGAGAAAACTAAACCAAGAGTGAGGAAAAAAAGATGCTGAGAAAGAGTCAGTTAAAGATAAGATTGAAAGGGAGGAAAGGCCTGGCTGGTGTGTGTGTGTGTGTGTGTGGAAGGATCAGCAGCACAAAAGAGCTCACTGAAAGGAATATTCAGTCGCTGTGCAAAATCCTATTCCCTGACAAAATCACATCCCCCTTTGGGCACCTAAATGATTCTATTGGCTGAAAGATCTTTTGGGGCTATTCTATTCAGTGTATGATTAAAAATGACATGATATTGCCGGCTGATGCATATATACTTAAAGTTGAATGAAATCGAAATTCATCATCTATTTAATAAAGGCATCTCAATAAACGTTTAAACAATTAATCCATGATTTTTTGGAGCATGTAAATGTCAATGTATTTTTATAAATCTATTTTTATGAAAGATTCATTTCATTAAATCTATTTTATGAGCATTCTATAAAAAAAGGAATATATCGATTATTTTTGTCTATGTAATTTTTAATCAAAATGTCAAAACGCAATCTTCGGCTGAAATAACAGACTTCTAGTGGTGATGTACTGTACTGTATGCCAGACATTTTCAATCATATATTCCATCAACTGCAAGCTTATATTCAGATCTGCCTCCATCTAATCAACAACCAACTGATTAAACCAAATCACCACCCTACAATTATTTTTCAATAACCTTTTTCAATAACAGTGGAGAAAAGAAACAGTGCTTCTTCTGTTACATCACATCATTTTTTTTAAATGAATTATTTAATAAATAAAGGAAAGTGTATTATAAATAATACAGGCCCTCCATCACCCAAATATGTTTACCTTTATCTGACTCAGGGTTTATAAAAATGTAAATTTATGTACTGAGGGATGAGTCAGAATGTTTGTCTGTGGTAAATGACAGCATGCTACAGATACTGTCAGGTACACAAACACACACACATGTTGCTTTTTGTGATTTATGGGGACTCTCCATAGGCGTAATGGTTTTTATACTGTACAAACTGTATATGGTATTGTCCTACACTGACCCTACACCTAAACCTACCCCTTACAGGAAACTATGTGCATTTTTAGATTTAAAAAAAAAAACACCATTTAGTATGTTTTTTAAGCCTTTTGAATTACGGGGACACTGAAAATGTCCTCATAAATCACCTTCATATTGTAATACCTATGTCATACCCATGTCATTATGCAAATTTGTGTCCTCATAAACCACATTAACATGCACACACACACGACACCTACATTAACACCTGCTACCATTCGAACCCTCCACGTTGTATAAATCCCCATTGACAACCATCCCTTATCATTCTTAACTGTGTGCCTGAATTAGGGCTCCCTACTGACTCTCGTACCTTTATAGCACATAGGTTAATTGCATGCTGTAGAGCGAGTTGGACTGCAAACTATAGCACTCCATAGGTTTGTTACACAACGGAGGAAAATTATATACTGTAGTTTAGAATAGAAGTTATGCTGCTCAACCTTTTCTGGATTTATTTGAGGATATGTATGACATCTGGAACCATCAGTCCCTTATTCCCTATTTCTCCAGAGGTGCAGCAGAGCACACATTATGCCCTGGGTGGGAAGTCTTGCCGGTGATTTCCTGCCTCTGCGGTTGAGTCTGCGGAGAAATTGTTTTCTGGAAAGAGGCAACGATAGCAAGCAATAATCAAAGAAGGATTTCACCCTCGGCTGCGCTCTCAACAGGATTAAGACGCACCACTCACTGACATTAGCCACTAAAGCCTTTTAGCTCAGTCAGCAGTGCTATGAGAGGAGAGAGAGCCCTTCAGTCAATTACCAGGGTACAGCTGCTCCGTCTAATATATGTACATGTCATACAGCCCATATCGCAAACACCACAAATGACAACTAGACTCTAAGGGCCAGGATTCAACTCAAGCCCAGTCTGCTGAAACTGGACTATTAGGAAAAATCCGAGGGAACACAAACTGTCAAACAGTGCTGGATCAAACACAATGTGCTTTGAGAAATTACTCTTGGCTGTCAAAATCAAGACTAAACTTGTGGTGGTTTGCATATTGAGTGTGGTCTGCAGAGTGTGAGGGTGCAGTGGGCGACTGCTCTTTAATCACACTCAACTGTTTGCACAGCAGTGATATACAGCTGCCCCCCCTCCCCAAACACACTGAGAGAGAGCCTGAAAGAGAGAGAGATACAGCATTTGAACTAAAAACTAAGAAGAGCAGGTAACACATTTAGGTTATAAAAATGATGTGTTTGGAAATGTTTCTGCTGTCTAGTTTTCTTCTTGTGACTGTAATGTTTTTGAAAGGTAACAAAAAAATGTATTTTCAACCAAAATATGTTATTTTCAAAATTCTTAGAACATTAAAATGTCCAATTTTCTTGTTCACTCTCAGAAATAAAGGTACAAAAGCTGTCACTGGGGTGGTACCTTTTAAAAATGTATACTTTTGTACCTATTACATTCAAATACGTACACTTTAAGTACTAATATGTACCTTTAAGGTGTCAAAATGAACCCAAATATGTCCCTTTTGTAAAGGTACCGTTTAAGTAATGTTTAAGCACACAACTTAATAAAGCAATCTAAAAATGCTGATCGTAGAACTTTTTTTACTAATTGTTGTAAAAATATTTATGAAATATTATTAAAGTTATCAGAACATTCCATAAACAAAGAATTTTTTTGTCCAAACATTTAAATCTGAAGAAAACAATTCTAAGAAAATTAGAAACTGTTAGTAGTTAACAACTATACTATGCACGTCTGTGTGAAAAAAAGTGGAAAAAAAGAAAGAATAAACAGGGATGAAATCCTTAATGGTCCATTAATTATTTTTTGTTATTTTGAGGAGGAAATATTTGGAAAAAATAAATGCAGTTCCACAGCCAAACAAACAAGTGTGTTTGTTTTTGATTCATAAGCATCATTTGTTTGGGAATTAATTGGACTACACAGGTCACGCTGTATGTTTTCAATTAACTAAAATTAACCATTTCATAATTCATTCAATCAGGAATCAGACACTACCATTCAAAATTTGGGGTCAGTAGGAATTGTATAAATTAATAATACTTGTATTCAGCATGGATGCATTAAATTGATAAAAACTGACATTAAAGATTTGTAATGTAGCAAAACGTTTCTATTTCAAAAAAGTTTTTTATCATCACATTTTTGGGGCGGTTAGGTCTTTTTTTTTTAATTGTAGGAAGCACACTTTTTCTAAATGTGATAATGATGACAAATGTTTCTTGATAACCAAATTAGCATATTAAAATAATTTCTGAAGGACACTGAAGACTGGAGTAATGCTGCTAAAAAATCAGCTTTGACATTACAGAAATACATTACACATTAAAATATATTGAAAAAACAGTAATTTCTGATTATATACATAAATGCAGCCTTTGTGAGCAGAAGAGACTTCTTTCAAAATCTTTAAAATACCAACCCCCACAAACACATAAGAATTCACTAAGAGTACACCAAAGTTTAAACAATCTAATATCAGCAATAAAAATGCTACAACATTCAACATGTCCTTGATGGAAAGGCTGAACAAGCAAAACTAGCTAATGCAATCAGATAATCTTCTCGTCTCAGTTCTTTACCGATAATCTGCATGATCTTCTATTCTCTCAAACTGATGTTTTCCTTTTACGTATACCCCGAGGGTGCAACCAAACTCTTCAGAAGCTGAGCATCCAGCACAAGAAAAGACAGACAGAAGGCCAAAAATGATCAAATCAAAATCAGAAAATACAAGAACACGAATCTGTCAAATCACTAACAGACTCCACTACACACATCTGTTTAGACAGCTGCTGCTTGCTCCTATTGTTCCGGCTGCAGGAAGGACATCAGCAGGCCTCTGGTGATGGCAGCAGGATGGTCAAGTGAGTGAGAAGATTTCAACCGGGCTCATATGTGGCTGAACTGATGTCCATGTCGTGTGTTTGGAGAGAGTCCAAGATTTCTCCTCATGGAGAACGTGGGGTGCAATTCCTTCAATTAAGAAGGAAACTGTGATTACATATGCGCTATTAGATATAAATAGAACGCACTCCCACTGCCCACTGCAATGCTTGCGAATGACTTCAAGGCATTTTTTAAAGCATAGCTTCCCTCACACACATACTAATGAAGGTGTGTGGCCTATCATCTTGATTTACATACATATTTATGAAGGTGCATGCATGCTTATGAAAGCATAAAGCGTCATTCATACTCGCATATACACTTATGAAGGTTTATGGCTCATCACCTTTTATATCATAAGGCTTGAATTGAGTTCAATATGTGAAACATTTGGAAGTATCCATAAATGTGATGATGATGATGATCACCACGGCTACATGAGTGACTGAACGAAGGTCCTGGAATGAGGACATGACACACTTACACATCACTCCCTAAAAGGGAGGGAAAGAAAGAGAGACGGAGAGGGACGGATGGGAACGGTGGTTCTGTTGCCGTGGAAACCCCTTTCTGGACACTTTCCAAGCTTTGTAATGATTACCCATTTACCCCTCAGAGAGGAAGAGAGCGAAGTGACTCCTTCAATATGAACATTCAACACACTCTACGCCGAACAGAGCTTCACTGCGAACCCCTGAAGATATGAACTTGAACATAAGAACCAGTGATGTAAAAAAAAAAAATGCTACCTTCGCGATTTTCACAGCAGAAATTTCTCTGTTCATTCTTGAACGTGGCGGATGTGTAGTAAATCGATTCTGCTCAGACTCACTCCAGCACCAGAGAACTGAAGTCAACCACTGACGGTATCATTGAGCTCCAGATGGTATTCTGAAGCTGAACTCTTGAGCAGCTTGTGCTGTTTCCCCTTTAATGTGATGACCTGCACCTTGCTGCAGATTCGCTTCTGTCTAATAAAATTACAGAACCATCACTGTCCTTGTCATAGCTGTAATCGTGTTACGGGGGCACTCTTATCAGGTTGAACACATCTCTCTGGAGCAGCTAGCACATGTCCTAAAAAAGCGTCTTTGTGTAGGTTACAGGGAAGCTTGACTCGGGTTGTGTGTCTGCATGTGTGGGTGCCTGCAGTGAGGGATATGGCACACATAAGTAGAGCTTCGTATATACATATTTCCTGATTAAATTTTGATTCACTAGCTCTGGATTTGATTCTGTTCTCAGTTGGATTAGTTTCAATTGACTTACTTTCATTAAAATGTCCATTTCACATATTTGAATGAAAGAAATTCTTAGCAAACGCTATACATTGAAGCATTATAAAAATATTACATTTAGATATTAACAATAGGTATTTGCTAAATAATTATATTCTTTTATTCAGTAAGGATTCATTTAAGGGGTCACAAACTGAGAAATCAAAATTCCCTTTTGATATATAAGAGGTCATTGTGCTATATAAAAAAAAAAAAATTAAAAAAAAAACTTTCGTAAGTTTCAGAACTTACTCATTAGTCTAAAAACAAACCAAGCCAACAAGGCACAATTTGACACTAAAAGTTGATGTTGTGCCGATTATATTGGATCTGACTGTAATGTCGCAACACACAAGGGTGTGTAACTGTTTTCAATATGTAATCACAATTGCTTTGTGAGATAAACAAATTGTGTGATATATACTGAGTATTTACTTACTTCTTAACTGTTTTATGTAAAAATGCTGATAACATTATAAGTAGACCTCAGAGAACAGTACAAAAAAACAAACAAAAGCAGTTCATGACCCCTTTAAAGTGATCAAAAATGACAGTTAAGACATTTGTAATGTTACAAAACATTGCTCAAATTAATGTTGTTTACTCAATGGCTATTCATCAAAAAGGAAAAGCCTGAGGAAAAAAACTTTATGGCAGCTTCCATTAAGCAGCTTCATTAAGCAGCACAACCATTTGAGCACCAAATCTGCATATTAGAATTATTTCTGAAGAATCATGTGACACTGAAGAGCAGAGTAATGGCTGCTAAAAAAACCCATTAAGCTTTGCCATTACAGGAATAAGTTACAGTTTTAAATGTAAAACTGCCATTTTAAATTGTTATTTCAGAATATTAATTAATAATATTTCACAATATTGTTCTTTTAATACATTTTCGCTCATATGAACACAAAATAAATGTACTGACTGCAAACTTTTGAACAGTAGTGTACACACACACACACAGCCTTCTTTTTTCCAATGCAATTCTAACCAACTCTTCTCAATAGCAGCTTTTGAGAAAGTACAGTAGTAATGTTTCACAACAGTGTTTTTTTCTTAAACTCTTTTAGTATGGATCCCTAGAACACCAGTCTACAAATCCAAACCTGAGTGTTCATGTAGGACACACATCCAACTTTGGGACACATCAGGGAGAAATGTGTGCTCCTTCTTAATTAAATTGAACAATCCGGGGATTAAAGGAGTGTCAGTGTAAATACGCTCCTGAAGACGATGACATTCGGCAACTCCAGATATATCACATGGAAAAACTGGCAGCCGAGAAATCCTTCTGGCTCATTTCAAAGCAACCAGATCACATGACTCGCTGTGTTCAATTTAGAAATTGCATTCTGCCATCGCAGGCACACCTCACAAATGAATAAAGCTGTACCTGTACATATGGTCCCGTGCCAACCGCAGAACATTGCTTGAATTAATTAGAATCAAGAGTCATACATTTTTTGGACTCAAAATGTGGAATGAGAAAACTACAGGAATACGGGAAGCTTTTGTTGGCTGGGGTGTGCAAGTGTCTGTGTGCATAAGACGGAGAGAGAGAGCGCTTGTGTTTACACCGTGACCTCTCCATCACGTTGGCTTCAGCTCCTTTTGGGCTCTTGAGACATAGATGAGAGCTTCTCTCAAATTAGACTCCGCAACCCTCAAACAGCTCTTAAGCTGCAGTTTATTCCAGCACTAACAATGGAGCTCGCAGGAGAAGGTCAAGGCCACTGCGATCGGCTGAGTTCTTTTAGCTCATTCAAAATGCAATACACACAGACTCACGGTTGCTCTCGTCTAGTCGCTGTAGGTCCGTCATTCACCTCTTCTTCCTCACGTTCTCTCATTCCACAAATCGTTATTTCCTGTCTAACATCTCACACGGTTCTGAGCTTAGAACAAACAGCTCATCCTCATCGCCATGGAAACAGTGGGATAACAGCAGGTTCCCTGGTGTTACTGGGGGTTGGGCATCTCAATCATTCTTTCCCTCTCTCTCTCTTCCTCTCTCTCTCTCATGCTGTTATTCACGTTCATCCACTTTCTGCACACAGATCCCCTCTGGAGACCCTGCCAGTATGTACACACTGAGCTCTTCTGATAACTTCAACACCGCAATAACCACACAAACTGTTTGGAGCCTCTGATCTGACCACACTGACTGTCTTTAAGAAGTATTTTGGTAAATCTCACTAAACCTCTTAAGAACATGTCCAGTTCAAATTTCAACCCAAACTCACAAGGGAAAAATACATGGATTTTATAGCTAAAAACTGTGGGGAAAAGTGTCAGATAAAAAAAAAAAATAATAAAAAGTGTGTACGCATCAAGGTATGGCAACATTGCAGGTAAAAGACTGGACATTTCTGTGAGAAAAAAGGCAACATCTCATATTGTTCTTGCATTGGCTGGAATTTATTGTGTTTGATGTTTCATTTTAAGAAAGTAAAGAAAACAAAAAGAAACGGTCATCACAAAAAAAAAACATTCCTGCTAATTTACTCATCACTATGTCATTCAAGATGTCCATGTCTTTCTTTCTTTAGTCGAAAAGACATTAAGATTTTTGAGGTAAACATTCCAGGATTTTCTCCGTATAGTGAACTTCAGTGGGACTCAGCGATTTGAAGGTCCAAATTCATTTCAGTGCAGCTTTAAAGGGCTCTAAACAATCCCAGCTGAGGAATAAGTGTCTTGTCTAGTGAAACAATCTGTAATTTAAAAATAAATTAATATGTTTTTTCCTTTTTTTTTTTACCACTAAATCTGCAGTGTTCGGTACATCCACAACTTAAGAATTACAGTGAATTCTTTTTGAATAAAGAAAGAATATGAACATCTTGGATGACATGGGGGTGATATGCAAAAAAAGCAGAGGGGGGGATATACATTTTTTTTTTTGATAAATTATGTTAAATGATCTCATGATAAATCCGTCTTTTTAAGTAAGCAAGTTACCCTTTCAGTCGAATCACTTCAACGTTACATATGGGATCTCGCATGAGAGACCAATCGTCTTCGAGCCGTTT
>JAUMHE010000053.1:10140795-10151695 GCA_032359235.1 Enteromius mattozi | reverse complement strand
TTTCCAAATGGCTCGAAGACGATTGGTCTCTCATGCGAGATCCCATATGTAACGTCTCCGTTCCCTCCTTCAGGGAATGTGGGTTACGTTCGTAACCTAGACGTTTTTAATATGACCAGAAATTGTATCAACTGAGTTTTTTGAAACTCAGAGTCAGTTAAACCATTGCGTCGCAAAATGAATCGAAGCGCTCTAATCGTATCATGTATCCTGAATCATTTGATTCCGAACGGGATTTCAAAGCCCGTTTTGCGAATCATTTGATTCAAACCTGGACTTCAAATGCGCATTTGGTGAGTCATTTGATTCAAAAGGGGACTTCATAGCGTGTTTCGCGAATCATTTTATCCCCGCCAGAGATAAAAATAATTCAGCAGAGGCAGAGATGCATAGACCAGAGGGGGGTCTATGCATCCCCCACAAATCACACTCTGGTGATATGTGATCATGTAATCAATAAAAAAATAACTGTAGTCTAATTACAAGTACTTTAAAAATGTAATTTAATCTAATTACAAATACATAATTTTTGGAATTTAATTATATAATCAGATTCCAAAAATTAAGTTTTTGTAATTAAGATTAAGTTTGTTTTGTTGTTAAACTTTAGAAGAGTATAGTAAGAGGTGATTTTAATATTTTAATATGTTACACATCCACACAAAGGCATATCTGGTGACATTCTCTCAGATGGACAGTGCTGTCCCTCCTCTAATAGGCCTCTCTTGTCCAGCTCTTTGAAAAATTGCAGAGCAACAGAAATTGAGACAGCATTAGATAAACAAAGCCAGCCAGAGCACCCCCCATTACTCCTCGTCTCACACTATTACAGCATAACAGTCAAAACTACACAGTGACATGCCGTGGACTACAGTGGCATTAAGAGAGAAAAAGAGCTTTTAATCAGAGCACTGCCTTACATTCAAAACACAGCCACCAATCCTTTTTACATGGTATGAGAAATATGGATCATGATGCTGATGATGATGGAGGGCGTGAGGAGGAGAACGAAAAAGATGACAAACAAAGACTAATTAGGGAAGTTAAAGGGGGAGAGAGAAAGACTGAGCGAGAGAGATAGAAATCCTGTGTAGCAGGGACTTTTCCTCAGTAATTGAGATGGATTGTAGTGGGCAGAGAGGCCAGATGTGAAAAGAAGAGACTCTCACTGCGGGAACTATTCCCCCCCCCCCCCTCTCTCTGTCTCATACATTTTGTGCTTTAGAGATGACTTTAGCCAGTTTAATCACTAATGACTTCTAAATTGAATTTAGCTCAAATTAAAAAAGCAAAATCAAATAGGAGACGGAGCGTGCTGTAAGCACTCCTGCGAGTCGTTCTCTTAAAACAGCTGAAGCTGGCTTTCTCACTTTATTTTTTTTCCAACTAATAAGATGGATTATTGCAGCCTCTTGAAAGGAGGCCATGCCAAACAATCCCAATGTAAATTTAAATTACAATTTGATTCATGTTGTATTGCCAAGGTTGAAAGTGCTGATACGCAGAAGTGCGCATTTTCAGTCCCAACAGCCTCTTACAGCCTCAGTGTTTCCCAAAAAAACAGTTGATGTTTAATTCGAACGACAGCTAGCGGAAACTTCCCTCAAAAAGTGACAGGAAAGTGTGTCACTGGCAGAGTCAGTAACACCCCACGATGGCCACAGATGAAGCAATTTCACACTGAGGAAACTCTTTTCTTAAAACACTATTCCAGTTTGCTTAGATTAATGAAATGAAATAAATCACATCAACAGTGTTGTGAACATCTAAAAATTGTAATTATGCCTCAAGTGCTTCCATAATGTAATTATTTCGAAATGGCAGTGAGCTTCATCAACGCAATATAATGTGAAGACATCTAAACACTATTTAACAATAGCCTCCCAATGACAATGGTGCTCTATTATACCTAAATTATATCACTGCACTGTAGGGCAATTTATTGGACCTAATCTACAAAGATGAATACTTACTGGTGGAGCAAAACAAGCTATCAAAGCGTGTGTTTGTTTAAGCATTTACCAGGCAGGATGTTCACATGGCACAGAACAAACATGCTTAAAGGCTCCCATCACAGCTGGCAACCAGAGATGTGCATTGCCACCATTGAAGTTGATGTGCCAGGCTTTAATTCATACACTGGTGGCCAATCAGAGAGCACACACACATACACACACAGAGGCAGGATCACAGGAGCCAGTAAGACTCCCTGCAGGCTGGTTAGATCAATGGCAATAAAATACCATTGCTGATTGTTGTAAAACTGAATAAGTGTAAATCCTATTTGAAAATCAATACAGAAAAAGAACTGCAACTGCAAGAATTCATTGAGATACTTCATTTTTAAAATCTCTCAAGCACAAACCTGAAACTATAAAATACCCAGCTCTAAATTTATCAGTTGCATAAAACTGAAATAAAATAGAAATCTAATGTTTTCAAATCTGTCACATGTAATCTGTCATATGTAATCTGATTAATATATAAAATCCAATCTAATTTACACACTGCAAAAAATGCTTTTTAAGACTAGATTTTTTTCTTGTCTAGAAAATCCTTCTTGATTTAAGAATTTTTAGATATTTTGGCTGGAAACAAGAAAAAAAAAATGTTTAGGTTTGACTCTTTTTTTTTTGTCATTCACTTATTAGGCCTACTTAATATTGTACAGCACAATACATTCACTTTTAAGTTAAATATGTTAAATATGTGGCATTCAGTGTCTAGTGTTTAGTGACTGTAGGTTCTGCAGATTGGATATAAAAACAATTTTAGATTTGTGTGTAAACAGCTTCTCCACCAAAGTATACTGATAGAACCCGGGCTGTACTGGCATCACGTTTTTATTGGCATTGGTTGTCCTAGCACTTGATTGGTACGCACACTCTGGGTATCTGCTGTTCATAATAAAACGTACACATTTTCTTGGCAGTCTGTTCAATAGCAAAGTACATCTTCCAAGAAACAAAAAACTGAATGTTAATCAGAGAATTGTTCTAGTAGGTAGAGCATTAGTGGATGGACGTGCTCAGTAATATGAGGGTTATATTCTCACTTACACAACAGGTTGGATTGCTGGGAGTGCAGTGAAAGAGAGCAGGGCCTTGTGCATCAGGGACTGAAGAGAAGAGACAGCTCCAGTCACCCACAGGCTATACAGAACCCATCTGAGATAAAGCAGAGCACTAACGTCTGCTCACAAACACACATTTCGCTAACCGATGCTGGTTTTAATATATTAGATGAGTAGGGTTAAGCTTTAGAAAATTAATGCAAATGCTTTCAACTCAAACCCATAAATCAACCCCCCTCACAAACCTGTTGATATCTTTATATTTGATGCAGAGCAACTGATATCATCACAAATAGGTTTCTGGCAATGTTTTGTGTCATATTATCTGTGAGGATATAAAAACAGCCCTAATTATTGCTCCACTGGTCTAGATAAATTCATGCTTTAAATGCTTACCAAATAATACACACATACAGAGAGAGAGAGGGTGAGAGAGAGGGGTCCACTTATTTTTATATAGCTAGTTATGAATACTAGCATCACCGACAGAAACATCCTTACAGAAAACTCTTTTTTTACAAACAAAAATATATTTTTTAACTTTATTTTATACAGTTTTTACCAATAAGGACATCCTCAAAAAGAGGTTTTGTTAGATTTATCTTATTTCTGTGTACACATTTGTCCTCAAAATGTGTTTAAGTAGGTGTGCCATTTACGCTAACCTGATTTTACAGAGTGTAACATGTCCCTGGGTCATCATCTTTGTTGACCCTGGAACAACATTGTGATTAACCAACCAGATTTGAAGAAACAGTTTACAGTTTTTGTGAAGTTCAGGCTTACAATCAGTGTTTGGTGCTTGTACAACAGTGTCAGTCATCTATCATTTCCACTGATTTTAGGCATTACTCATGGGTAAGGGTAGGTTTAGGTGTAGAGATATGGTCAAGACTATATTTTTGCATTAAAATGTTGTTCCAGGGTTACCAAAATATGTTGACCTAGGGACACAGCAAAGTTAGCAAATCAGGATGTACGCATATATACACAAACTCATTTACATTTCAACGTTCAATTGTTTCAGTGTTCCATTACATTTTTTTAGATCAGGTATACTCAATGAAAAAGGAACAGACATTGGGTCTTCCATGCAATTTAAATGCAAATCACACACATTAAACAGGAAAAAGGCACAACACATAACCCAAAATAAGCACCTGCAGAAAACATCAACTGAGCACAGTAGCAATCAAGAAGATCACTCTGTGAGTGTGTGTAGTGATCATTTGCAGTTGGAGACACTGGGGCAAGTTGTCATGTCAGTTATACATATATTGTATCCAATATGCTAACATGCATAAATCTTATGCTCTTCAGCCTCACACAAACTTTTCAAAACAGCATGTACAAATGAATGCATTCTTCCTGTCATCAGCGACTCTATAGCGAATCCATCTCTGATGAAGAGGAGTAATGACCTGTATACACAGAGCATCTAATCCTGCTAATGATGTATAGTTTGTAATGCTTAATCACAAGTTTCTTTGGCAGAGGCAGATATGCAGGTAATTAGTAGAAAAAGTCAAATTCTGTTCATGCAAATTCTGTTTATTTAGCACTGGTTGAAATTCTGGTTGATCAAGCTCAAACAAAAATGATTGTTTTAATCTGTAATGAGAACTGTGTAATATTTGCGCTCGATGAAAAATTCATTTCTAATTTTGCAACATTTATTCTTCTCAAGTAATGGAGCAAGTGGATGTCTAAACTAAATTTTTTGTCTCCTGTTCAGAAATAACGATAAGCTATTGTCAATTCACTGTGGCTCCTGGTCTTAACTTAAACTTGCTCCTCTTTAGAAAGGGTATGCATGAGTGAGACTCCAAGAGAAGCATGAGAAACATGAAGAAGGAGTCTGGGCTTTATGAGTGTTCATTTGGCAGTAGCACTAAGGGCCATATTTCACCTCTCTCTCCCCAGAGGATTATTAATAGAACTATAGTCTATAACAACCCACCTCCTTCCCTGCTGTTAATCTACAAGCCAACATGTGTTACATACACAAATGCATGATTACACACATCAAAAAATCTGTAAAAAATGAGTCTACATTGAAGTGGCTTTCCATTTAGTTTATTGGCAGACACTTCCTGAGCAAAGCAACCAACAGCAAAACAGAAAATAGACACTTATTATTTCAGAATATAAAGCCTAGATGTGCAAATGCAAAATGCAAAATGTATGTATAATATATGAAGTGAAAGCAGAAAATGAGATAATGATTGAGAAAGTCACACCACTTCAGAGGCTAAAAGAAAAAGAGATGATCTACAGAGAATCCCGCTGAGTGTACGCAAAACAAAGAGATCCATCTTATTCTAAAGCTTTATCCATCACACAGATGTACATAGAGACTTACACAAGGTGAAAAACACACATAAAACACCTGCATTTTTAACACTCTCAATTTATAAAAGTGCACCACAGATCAATACAGATTAGTTTTCAGAAAACAGTATTGGTAATGTGACAGATTTTCATTTAAAAAAGAAGACATGATTGCCCTTTTGGGATACGGCTGTAATTTTTTCTATCGATCAGGATTCTGGACAGATCTGAAGTAATCTATGGCACTGTAGATGCAACTTTACAGTGAAATGCTGCTAATTGATTGGAAAAAAATTCCCAGAAGGTAATTGTTTAATTTTTTTTTTTTTTTTACCCATGAGAATGTCTGTTTTTCCTCATCTATGGCAGGGTTTTACTCAAAAAATTTTTTTAAAAAATAATATATATATATATATATATATATATATTTTTTTTTTTTTTTTTTTTTTTTTTTTTTTTTTTTTTTTTTGTTTTATTTTTTTTTTTTTCATGAAATAAGTATACATTTTCTTTCCAATAAAAATAACGAACCATGTAACCCAAATCTAAAAGAAAAAAAAATCAATTATGTGGAAGAAACAGAATTGTGCATAATGCTGGTCTGGAGAGAGAAAAAAAAAAAATCTTGTTCAATGGTTCAAAAGTCCAAAAGGAAATGTGGGGTGTCAGTCATCATGCATTTTTTCCAGCTGACCACATAAAAAAATCAGCAGGTTTCATTTTGCAAAGTTGAGTTCAATTACTTGAGTGTAATGGGACACATGACCCCTAATTTCACAGATCAAAGGAGGAGTATGCATACGTCAGCATACAAACTGAGTGAGTGAGCAGTCTTTCAATCCTCTCTAAGCCACTTTAAAGACCTTTAAAGAGGCAGTTTGCCATGAAATGCTGCATTACGAATCAGTTCTAGTCTCATGAGTAAGAAAGTGACAGAATGGCATTAATTTTGTCTCAGTGAAAAGGGATGAGACAACTGAAAGATCAACCAAAGTAATTCCAAGTCATTACAAAGTGTGGGTTTATCTCATAATAATGCCATACACTGACACATGCTTTTCGGCACATTGTGCTAAAATTATCTTAACTACAGTAAAATAAGTAAATACATTCATTGTGTAAAAATGTCTTTCTTCTGTTGAACACAAAAGAAGATATTTTGAAGAAACCAAACATTTTTTGGCTCTGATTGATTTTTAAACGACATTTGTTCCCCTCACTTTGGAATTCAATGCGGACCAGCAACTGTTTGGCTACCCATATTCTTCAAAATATCTACTTTTGTATTCAGCAGGAGAAAAAAACTCATTTGGAACAACTTAAGACGGAGTGAATGATTACAAAATATTATTTTTGGACGAACCATCCATTTAACTATACAAATATGATTTGACAAAGAAAAAAAGCACTTCCAAAAAATGTCTCATTAAAACTGGTTTAAAAAAGCAATTAAAAAGCAAACAAAACTGAGCTGGACTATACTATTGTAGCTTTTGTTTCCATCCAGGATTCTTAAAGAGCCATTGAGATGATACATATTGAATATTTTTCATCATTCTGTCATTTATTCACACTGAATGCAGGATATATGACAAGCAATATTACATTTTGCTATTCAGCCAAACGGCTTTTCTGGATGGATGCCAATGACACTCTCCAGCACCTTCATTTAACGGGAGGATGAGGGAACATAAAAATAGTCATGTCAAGTAGAAACTCCATTGTCACCACCATTAATCAATGGCTACATTTACAAATGATGTTTACTGTTATTGTAGCATTAAGAATCCATTACTACATTTGTTAATGCCGCATGTGTAATCAGCTGTCAACCTCTCCTCTCTCTGCTTTTCTCTATGGCCCTGAGCGCTTCTGGATATCAGCTGGTCTTCAGCGCTGCCGCAGCGTGGGTGCTAAAGATTTCACAAAGCCCAGACACTTTCTGTAAAGAAGAACAGTGTCAAAACTCTACAATAAACCATGACACGTCAGTTTCAAAAACAGCACATTTATGATGCGTCACCACGACAACAGACCCTAAACCCATCCGTCAAGGACCTTCACAATACATTGGCACTTTTACACAAACAGGCCTATATGGAAATATTAAAAGACATTCAAAGAGTGGGACTCTTTTTCATAATGCGCAAGAAGACTGTACTTCAACCTGGCAGTCTGATAGCTCACTTAACACCCTGCTCTGGGTGAAATATACTGTAATTATACACACACCGCATTACTTTAGTTGGCCATTTATCAGAGCGATTTTGCAGGTCCGCAGAATTATTAGAGCATTTTGAAGAGATAGATATGTCAGATATGTGACTCAAGGTAGAAAGAACTGTATTTACAGCCCTTTGAAATAGCTACATTGTATCATGATGTCTGTCAGGACATGTTTTAGAGAGAAGGCTAGAAAGGTCTGAAAATCCTTGAACAGAAGCCTTTCTTCTAGCTTCGGTAAACTAAAGGTTTGTGTAATAAACAGTGGGATAAACATCTCAACAGTCACCCAACGTTATCATCATGGCTCCACATGTGGGAAGCACTAAATGTACATTTTTTTGATGAGTATTTTTCTCTTGATTTTGCCACACTAAAAAGTCTAAACCTCATTAAAACAGTATATTTAATTGAGGACCAAATTGTGCTTACACTTACACTTTAACCCACCCTTAAACCTACCCATCCCACCAAACCTGTCCTTAACCTTATCCGTATACCACTTAAATAGCTGCAAAAGTGTAAAAATAAGTGGGTAACACTAGGTATTAGGGATGTTCCTTTTTTAACCGTTTAACCGTTAACCGACCGATATGAATTTTGACCGATTAATACAATCAGTTAAACGGTTTAAAAAGTCATTTTATTTATTTCAGTATTTTACCTAATTATTTTAAAAGGTTTGCTGCATTGTTAAAATACGCCACTCATAGCCTATATAAGAATGTGTTAAAAAACAAAACAAAAAAAAGTGGCATTTTATTGGCCACATTCACACAGCAGCAGAATACAGTTGTCAGTCCTGTAGGCAGGCTGCTTGAGTCTTAATACAGGGAGTGACAACCGCATTCTGTTACGGAACTCACCTGTACATTTTTAGGACTTGCAACCGGATTCTCGGAAAACATGCGCTGTGTGAACGGAACAGGACTGGACAACTAGTGTCTGTCACATCATACACTGCTAAAGAGAGCCGCTGAGCTGCTACCGTGTGTTACATGTTTTTATGTGTGTTTTGGGTAACTTATAGTGATGGAGAAATTAGCTGTGTGTCATCTGAAAGTTTTATTAAATCTCGTCGGTTTTCCACCCGAGCCGCTGCCGCTCAGTTCTGTGTTCTGTGCGCGATTCAAATGCTTCACTCTTTTGACTTGATGAAAGAACTCGCACCTCAATTGGACTCCTGTCATGTCAGAAAGTGATAAGTCTTTTAGTTTTCTGGACGTTGCCATCTTTGATATTAATTGGGCCACTGTTGCTACGGTTACTGGTAAGGAATATGTGCTTGATTCCCATTGCACGTTCATACAGAACTTTCTTTCGTTCGTTTTCTTGATTTATTATTCAGGTAAAATAGCTATATATTTCTCGTACAGGCCTATTTATCCTTTATATTTCTCTGGTCACAAAAGTGCTGTATGATATGAAATAGATATGATCGTGTGAATCTTCGTCTTCTGTTGTTGTGCATGTACAATGAATCCGCAGAAAACAAATATTACTATTTTTAACGGGTCATAGGTGCTTATCAGTTAACGGTTAATAATCGGTGAACGAGCGTCGGTTCTCAGGTTACAAAATAACCGAAATGAACATCCTACTAGGTATATGTAAGGATTAAGAATATAGAGAATATACGAGGAATCTTAACAGTAGCCACAGAGATGGGATGGATCATTTGCGCAGTTTCACCACACAGCTTCACCCTGCCAATGACAAGCAAGGAGAGATACATCTCAGGAGAAAAACACAAGGCTAAAGAAGATACATAGAATGGGAGTGTGCACAGGGGGTGAATGTGAACGCTAGGACAAACCTTTTTCCTCCCCACAACAGAATAAGTGACAGGAGGATGGATGCAGACTCCAACAAAAGCACAATATTGAGGTATCCATCATCACAGGGCTTCTGTGGAGCTCATATATCTGGTGCTACTTCAGGACATACTCCTCTTACCCTATGCTGTGCTGCAACAACAACGGCTGTTTTTTCCTCATGCCTTTATATAGATTCGTTTAGGGGGCCCCATCAAAGGCAAAACGCACAGTCCTAACTCATCCACTCCCCCTAGCTGGTATAAAACCGCTGTACCTTTGGTGTCCCTTCAGAAGATGCTTCAAGGGAAGCTTTGATGTGTTTTGATGCTATGTGTTTCACATCAAAAGAAATAGCTGCGGATGTGATCAGCAACACTGTGTTGCTGAGGACCATTTACTTGCACTCCCTCCAATGCCAAAAAACACACAAGATAACAGGGATATCTCATGGAGAGACAGGAAAAAAGATGGAGAGTCGGCGGTGAGTATTGCATCACGATAACAGACGCAGTGTTCACACTTTAAATTGTCTAGACTGCGTAATTGAAAATGACTAAAAATGGCTTTTTTGAAGTCAGGCCACCTTTGGGGATCTCAAATCAAGATATAAATGAATCTTGCTATCCATGCTAACAGAATTACCACAGTCATCACGAAGCCGTGGCCAAATTGCCACTAATGAAGGGGATGTGATGGTGTCTGGAAATATACAAATCATTAGTGCCAGGATGCAGCTGGATCTGTGGCCTTATGCACACCTGTGTATTTTGTGTGTTTCAGTAATCAAGTTTTTCCCTCTTTCCTTCCTCTAAAGCTGTCTTCTCTTCTTCTCTGCCATATATGAATGCTACACACTCTGCTTTCACAGTTATTTGGAATCTCAGGGTTCCCTCAGGCCTCTGCACTGATCCACAGCGAGTCCTGTGCTAAGAGAGCAGGGATCCAGGCATTTTCCCATTTTCAAACCAGCAGCTGTCAGGGAGCATATGAGTAACAGCTGAATGACGCACATCACGAGTGCTGAAGAGGGCCACTCCTCAGAAGAATTACAATTAGACTCTGGGTGAGTCAGCGAGAGAACAAAACACAACCCTCAAGAGTATAATGACAAACGCCTTGAAAAAATTATTTTAGGGTTGTTGAGCATTTATATATAATAACCAAAGTTATTTGGTGTAGAAAACATACCCATAGGCCAGAGGGCCTAATTTATTTTTGAAAGAAAAAAAAAAATAATAAAATTCACATAATTAAATTTTCAATCCTAAAAATGTTTAATAATGAAAAAAAAGCTGAATCTTTCAAATTAGATAGAAATAAACAGCAGTGTTGGGGCTAGTTACTCAAAAAAGTAATATATTACATATTACATATTACTTTCAAAAATAGTAATGCCTTACTTTACTTTATTACTCCCTGGAGAAAGTAACTAGTTATATTACTAGTTAAATTTTTT
>JAUMHE010000053.1:10105855-10132964 GCA_032359235.1 Enteromius mattozi | reverse complement strand
ATAAATGAATACTTTTATTCAGCAATGATACTTAAAAAACAAATAAACTTTACCTTTCTAAACAAGACATCATTTACTTGAAATCTTGTTATGCATTGTACATACAGTAATTATTAGTAAATGAGGCCTAATGTTCCTCCACAAGTAACTTGCAATTTAACATTTCAACACAAGATGTGCTTATAATGCCATGAATTCTGACAGTATATACAGTATGTGTAAAATCTGGCCTGTTTCTATGACTTGTGATGTAAACACTGTCAATAACTTCACATTGTTTAGAATAATTGAAAAGTTGTGATGGCCATTGACCACTCTTCTATATATTAATAATGGATAACCTTTTGACCTCTTGACCCAGCGTATATATCTCCTCAGCCTTCAGGGCTTAAATGCATCAATCATTCTCCGTCTCTTTCATTACAACAATCTTTGAAAGCTCGCGCTGGACTATCCTGCTATAAATTGAAAGTTTAGAAACGAGACCCAATGTGAACATTTTAAAAAAATCAGACACATAAAAATGAAGAGCTCTGTATTGTGTATCTTTACTTAATAATTTTCACCCTCGTTGTTCTGACATGGCCATACCTCAGTGCACTGCTGGTATTCAGACCACAGGTCACACCCTTTCCCAACAAGCCCATTTTACTAATCAGACCACAAAAGAGCACCATACATCCAGCGTGCCATTGATCTGGCTTTGTAAAGGGCCACGCTTGGCTCATAAAGCCTCTTTGTGTCAGAAGGAAGTAGAGTGAAAGTATGGTGGCAGCATGTGGAAGCACATCTGATTGTTCACTCATTTGGGATGAATACACGCACACAGCACTGACCTACTGACCAGGTCCTGATCCAGGAGTATCGGCTGTCTAACTGAAGGGATGTCTATTTTGCTGCAATGTACTAATTGCCAACGCATCAATGTCTCTAAAAAATGTTATACTAAGAAAGAATTCAGCCAGTTTAACAAATACACTTTACCTTTCTAAACAAGACATCATTTACTTGACCTCATTCACCAGTTCTTAACCTATTCTCTTGAGCACTTAGATATTGTGAAGAGCACTGCACTGTGTAATAGTTTTCGTATACTGGAAGCATAGTGAACAAGGGCTGTCAAGCTCCAAAAAGAACAAAAGAGCACCATAAAAGCATCATAAAAATAGTCCATACCTGTATGACTCATGCACTGCAAGTCTCATGAAACTATAAGACAGCTTTTTGTGAGGAAAATTACTATCTTCCCATTTTCTCTAGACTCATTTACATATTTAAGCTTGGTGTGATGTGACCAGCTACAAGACCACATAAATCTATCCACCTTATTTTTAATGTAAGAGCAGATGAGGCCACTTTTACCTTAAACGTGTGAAGCTTCGGGTGTCAGCCGCTTCTAGTTTTTTTAGCTGTATAAAACTAGTCTATTATGCTGCTTGGAATTGTAAACTGGTATCTAATTATTTAAATTTATTATCATAATCATAACTGGTTTGGACTAGGCTGGATTGTAGTGCAAATAGTTTTACCATTTCCTACACTTGTTCTAAATATTTACCCACAGCAGCTAATGAAGCTGACATCCTGCACATTCACAGAAAAAAAGCTTACTTCCACATTGAAAAATGCCAAGCGTTTGACATCACTGATGTCAATCCTGGTGGGACACAAATTTATGGGCTAAGTTTGAATATGCAAAAGCGCAAATGAGATTTGATTTGTGTTATACAGAAGTCATAATGATTTAAATACTGCACTAAACAATGGCATGGTATTCCTTTACATTAATGAGATGATACCCAAGACATGTCACTCTTATAGTTTTGAATGGGGAAAAATGCAACGCTTAATATTTCTGAATGAAAGAGCCAATGGCTAATCGGTAAAGTCAGCGTGTCACTGCAGCTGCCATTAGAAGAGCTTGGTTGCTATAGAAACAGTCAACGTTCTGAGGCGCACTACACTGGCTGTTCTAGCCTGAAAAAATAAGCTTTTTATAATGCTATTTAAACAATAGAATCTACATTTATATACACATACTGTATATACACAGTTGTTGTCAAATTTCATAGGTAATTACAAATATGAAATTAAATTGTAAGATTAGTGAACTGTTTAGGAGCTGCACTTGCGTGCCCAAGAGGCGTTTCAAAGATGGCCGCTGAGTGACATGACTTGCCTTAAAGGGACTTTGGTACACTTTTACTGTTAGGCATGAACAAACAGAGGAACAATTTAACACTCCATCATATTTATATAAAACTTCATGGCACCTTTTCTGTGGTGTGAGAGCTAATGGTGTGTAAAAGCTCTGACATACACGCATTCACTCTGACATTTTGCAAACATTTGTTTCCATATTGCTCATACGCCCAACTGCACTCAAATTCCTATTTTATTTGAAAAAAAGATGCACGTAAAAAAAACTGAAGACTTTGCAATAGCTGCTGGAATTCAGTTTTACTATCACAGGAATACATTACAATTTTAAATATGTTGAAATTAAAAAAAAAAAAACATTTTTTAATACAATATTACTGTTTTAATGTATTTTTGCACAACTAAATGCAAGCAATTGGTCAAACACACACACACAATACTGACTTGCATTCACAAATTCATGCTTCATTTTTACCAGACACAGGAAGAGTATGAGACACAGCAAATACAAGAGGGTGAACTGAACACAAGAGGTCATCTTGGACTTCAAACACCCAAATCATTCACAAGAGTCAGCAAGACAGTCATACACTGTATGTGTGAGGTCCACATTGTGTACATCTGTGGGGTTTAAGGAGCAGGAGAAAGGGGAGTGTACTCATTAACACATCCGCAGTCCACGACGGGAAAATGTCTTTTATAGCCTACGAGATTTATCACTGCAAAGCTGCAGCGCACCACAGGCTGCTGTTAAAACTACTGCCTTATAACAGCTCTGACTCATCCCCTGAGCTCACATACAGACACAATACACAACTCTTTAGACGCTTAGCTTCAATCTTGAACTGCACTGGGAGCAACAAAAGTTTGAAATGGATTTCCACAACAACAGAAAAATGTGTCAGTATTGGTCTTTGAGAGCGATATTTCTCTCTCTTTGTCTTCAAACACTCCGTTATCTCCAATAAAAGTCTGAGTGTGTGTGTGTGTGTAGAAGAGATTTCCACACTAATTACAAGTAGTACCTTTCATCACGTCAGTCAGGGTCAATATTCAAGGCCACCGGTGATGTAAAAGGTTGAGTGTGCTGTATGTTGCGTTTGATCAACAGAACCCCAGTGCAGGTGCGCTAGCCAGATCCAAACCCGTCTTAATGATGCACGACAGCCTCGGGAGCAGATCACTTTGACAGCAGACACTGGATGCAATCCTTTAACTCAGATCTGAGAGGCAGTAGGCGTCTGCAAAGAGATCTAAGGTGCATTATCCAAGGCGCAAGCATCCAAAGCGCCCACTGCAGACGGTGGCAAGCAGCAGATCCTAGCCCTTGGCCTGTTTTTTTTTTGACGGACAGCTCACCAAATGGAAGCTAATACCTCCGGAGTAAGGCTAACCGTACGAGTTGATCTTATTATGCCAACTTCTCAGTTACGCCTTGGCTGGAGCTCAAGCTTTTTCATGCTAAAGCTCATTAGATTTATATTCATGCCCTTCGGTGTAGATTAGCACACTGTATATCTCTTATTTGGGATCAATATGTCTTATATGGTTTACAGAGCGAGGTGGGAAGCTTGTAAAATTGTTAATCCTATTCTGGCCCAGAGGTTTCCTTGCATAAAAATGATCTTTTGCTATTTGTTAGAAATGTATTCAATATATAATTGAAGCTTGCTTGCTTAGATTTTCATCAGTAAACAAACAATGAAAAATACTTTTACAACATTTATTAATCTAGGTTCTAAATATTCATTTATACAAACTTTTTTGTTTTGGATGACAGAATTTACATTTTTGGGAAAACTGATCCTTATTGAAAAGTATTACACTCTAAAGGAATGTCAGGGCAAGAGTCATGATGGGACGGACGGTCTATGTAACTTTAAGTGATGAGAAAAGGCAATGAGATGAATATTATTGTAGCAAGGATAGTCAAGGATAGTCCCTGGAGATGAGATGCTCAAATGATAGGAAAAATGAGCCTACTTATAATAAAGAATTGCACAATGAAAATGAATTACTACTGACCGCCGACACCTGAACAGCTTGCAGGCTCACAGGGGAGCTCGTAACGTGCAGTGATTTCTGGGAGTGCACAAAAAATGAGGTCACCGCAAAAGATTAATGACTAAGGCAGGCATTACAAAGCTGCACGATACACTCAAACAAAATAAGCAGGCAGGAAAAACATGCAAATCGAATCATTGATCGGAATCCATCTAATTAACTGATCTAGCACACTTTGTCAGAGATGGGTGATTTAACTGTGAGTGACGTGAGAGCAAATACAGTAATGGAGTCTAGGAAAGTGATTGATCCGAGGAGTGTCCAGTGAGTGTAGGCATGAGACCAACCACCTTGGACCCTTGAGCTTCTGAATGAACTAATCCTTTCCCTCAAACTCATTTTTAGGTTTCCTGACAGAACATTTTTCCAGAATTTTACAGAATGAGATTAAAATTTCATTGAATTTTTTTACATTTTGCAAGAGTTTTGAAGTCAGCACTTCTTGCACAACGTTATCCTGCACCACTTCATAGACAGTGAGTGGAATTTTAGATTGCTGCAACAGTCATTTACTATATTCAATGGCAACAACATCGTTTTCCATCCAATCAATTATATACCAAATGTCCTACTGAATGGATTAAAAAAGGTTTATCACACCCCTCTTAACCCAGTTGAAATTTCAATCAGTTTCGGGTATATTTTTATTCAGATTGAGATGCTTCCATAAAGCATTTTCATTCAGATTGGACTTGTAAACCATTTGGAATACAATGCTCCACGTAAGCGCAACGAGTGATATATTGTAACAATGAAACAAAAATTAAAGTTTAACTTAATCTAAAAACAAAAATCGAAAATAAAGTTCAGTTCAGGTAAAGTAATTAACTGGTAACTCTGTGTAATGTTCAGGTTGTCATGTTTTCAAAGAATTAACAAAAGTTATAGTAAAGTTCTATCAATAAGCCATCTTTCATTATTTCAGACAAACTAATTTTAACATATCTTGGTACTGTAACATCATTTTTGATCATGGTAAAGTACGTCCACACTGCTGACAGGTTTATGTATCATAAAAGAAGCACTGATGTATCTCCGGAACTGAATTATTGCTGTTATTTGTGGTTGCTATTTTTGGTGCATCACTAACTGGTAGTTTAAATCTAAATTATTTGACTTTATGCAACATCCAAGAGTTATGTGCATCAGTCCATGTGGAACAGAATATGTGTTTAAAAAGTATCGGTTTGATATACTGTAATGATGTAAAAACTGTGATTACTCATGTTAGATGTCAGTCACATGTTCTCCTGCAGTCTAAGTGGGCATTTCAAGAGCAGAAGAAGTTGAAAATGAACTGGTAACATACAGCAGTGTGGTTCCATTCCACTGAAAGAGAAGAACATAGATACAGTCACTGTGAACACGTAGGTACTTATTTAGTGTTAGTTTTTGGCTTCTACAGAAAGAATTATTGATGTGCTGGTAGACATGTGAGCAAGAAAGAATTTTTCTTTCAAGGGCTGCCATTTGCTGGAATTATGGATTACACATGGACCGTTCATGGAAATCTCATCTAAATATGGCCACCTGCGCCTGAGAAGTTTCATTAAATGAGATCCATCCCACCTCCTCAGTCTTTAATCATGTTTCATATTCAGAAACAATTACGCAAGGCAATTTAGCCAACCCAGGAAATGAACAACTCCCATCCAGGCCTTTTCTCTCAGGCAAACTTGTAATTTACCAATTAGTATGCAAAGAGATTTTAATTCTGCCAGCTCCACACACAAACCACAAAGGCGATTTTTCCTCTTTAACTCCATGTCTGAACCATTAATCACTAATCAAAGCTTTTAATGACGCAGAGACAGACACTTGAATATGTACACAAGGTTCTACTGCCTGGAATTACACTGTTTTAATGGTAAATCCTTATGAATGGAATAACAACAGAACTGCTCTTGCATTATCAAAAGCAGTCCACATTCAAGAACTGTTAAATACTTTCCAGTCAGGGCAGAAAATGCAATCTTAAAGTAACGTAACTGCTAAAAATCAACAAACCTATCCAGGAACTATGATTTAAAATAAAATAATAGCTACAATTTTATTGGAATATTAATTAATTTTCCAATTTTAGCTATAAAATACGACCTGCCAAAGAGAACAAAATCTATCTCTTGAAAAGCCCTATTACACTGCAAATACAATATGTTTCATCTACTCTTTTGGTCCAGTTCTCTCGTACTTTCTCATCACATTGTTCCAATGAAGCTTCTCTATCACAAAGTCACAATGAAACAAGGCGATAAGTATGATGTATTGAATTCAATGCATGGGCACAGATCCAGAATAGTGAATGGAGACAACAGAGGCTCCTCCTCTGCAAAGTATGAGATGAATTCTGGCATTGAGTAAACAGTGGTGACCACAATGAAATGAGCTGATTAAACTGAGCTTGGGAGAACTGACAGTGTTTTTATTTGTGGGCATGCTGGCATGAAGAGGAAGGGAAAAGACAGGGATGGATTAGAAGAGCTGAAAGGAAAAGTTGAAGTTCAGAGCTGGGATGGGAGAGTTCATTCATTTGGGGATTCTGGAAATAAACCCAGTCTCGCACTCATTATCGAACGCTCAAATTATCGCATGTAGATACTAAAAACATAGGCCCTCATACCCTTCATGATTAACAGTCTAGTTTAGACCAAATTTTTGTGTGAAACCACACGATGCCCACACAAGCACTCCTACATATTCACTGGTCACAAATATACTAAAATGGTAAAGAAAAGCTTCATGTTTGAAAACAGATCTTTAAATTATGAGCTGTGTTTTCTAAAAACAGGAGGCCTGGAGTTTGATGTTTTCCTCATGTTCTAAGTTCATTATGATGCTTGACTAATGGGCAGCCCAGCAGCAGAGCGTCTCTACAGCAGAAGCACACAATCAGCCAGATGAGAAGCTGACATCAGACATTTGTGAATCTGGGATTAATTAATAAAAATGTGAACTTCTGTACAGAGCCCTACATGGTGGTATTAGGGATGAACAGATACTGAGCAAGATATTGGGGTTGACGCTGTTTCATATTCTGGCTAATAAACATAGACAATAGTATAATAGTTTGAGTCACGTCAGTGTAAAGATGACATGCACTCTTCAAGACAGTGTTCTTAAAAATGTTCAATCTTTTAATGAAATAATCTCTTGAGATGCATTGGTGTTGGACAATCTAAATCATGGAAAAGGTGGAAATGATTAAAGTCACAAAGAAGCTAAAATAGCGACGATTCTGTCTTCTGTATTATGACTTGCATCTGAGTATAATGCTTGGTTATATAGTTTTTTTGATAGTCCAATTTAGACATTACAAGTAACTTTGTAACTACATGTCAACTAATTCTCATTTATTTGCAACTACTAACTCTCAGAGACTGTTATTGTAGGTTTAGGGTCAGTAGAATAAGTTGACATATACTTTCTGATAATCAGTATGTTGTATGTTGTGGATCCATCAAAATAAAGTGTTAGAAGTTATTAAGCAGACAGTTTACTAATACTCTAATAGACTGCTAGTTGACATGTAGTTGCAAAGTTACTTATACTATTAGCAGAATGTCTAAAGTGGATTATCGAAATAAAGTGTTACCTAAAGCTGGGTACAGACTTGGCTCTATAGATAAGTTGTTGATCTGATTTTGAAGAGATTAAATAAACTTGTAGGGAGAGCGTCTGTGTGGACTAAATGAATGGAGAAATCCTGTATGTGTCACAAAAGAAAAGTTTTAACTGGAAGATCTAGTTATGACATTTTAAAGATTATGGGGAAAAAAAAAAAACGAAAATGAAAAAGGGGAAAGAAGAAACGTACATGGACGAATGGCATCTATACAGGGTGAAAACAAAAATGCTGACTATAAATATTCGAATAACAGCCAATACCAATATCTTTTAAAATATTATGTTCACAATTATTCACATTTCTCTGATGTTGGTTTGTGGTCACATCACATGGAGGTAAACAAATCTTTATTTTAGTGTATTTTTTTTATATCTGAATTATTTATTAGCTGCAGTTCCTTTGTAAAGCCCAGGGGTCCTTATATCCCAGTTTGGTAAACCATGTTTATCACTTTTATGTGAACGTATTACACAAATTAATAAATAAATGAACAACCAAATAAACAAACAAACATTTTATGGATCAACAGCTGATGTGATATGTGAGCACTTGCTCTTCCATCTTACTCAAGCTCTGTGGGAGTTTGTGAGGAGGCAGTTGAATAAAACAAAATTCTGAATCAAAACAAACACCATCCTTTTTCTGAGCCTTCTCCTGTAATGTCTACAAAAGGATTTAGATCTGAAAATTCTCAGTGACGCCAGGCACATGAAAGCGACAGAGGTGCATTCAGAGGACACATTAACGCTACTGCAACACACCTTTGCCAAACAATAGTACATCTGTTTACACCACAGCGTGCCCCTTGAGAGTGTTCATCCTTAACCGTATGCTGTGTGTAACTGTCAGTCAGGTTTGCCCTTGTTGCCAACTCCCTCTACAAATGGAGCACTGCAACGAATTTCATCCCAGAGTGGCCATCCAGAGCAGCAGGGATACTTCAGATTGCCTCCTCTCTGTGGGGGATAATGGGAAAAAGGGCACCTCTGGACAGCCCTGCGACAGGATTTCCTCTAAGCTGTTAACTGACTCAGGGTTTATACAGAAAGTGAGGGAAGGTTTCAAGATGCTTTGCTGGAAATTCACTAAATGCTGTTGCAAACATTACAAACTTTGCACTTTGCACATTTAAATACAGTATACAGTGTACACTAACAGACTTTTTGAGTCCCTGTTCAAGACACTGAGGTTAATGTGAATACATTACAGTTCAAATAAAAAAAATAATATTAAAAAAAGGATTTATTTGAAATGTAGATATTTAGCAACACTATAAAGTCTTTAGTGTCATTTCTTATCAGTTTCTTGGATCCGGTAAAAAAACTCTTTAAAAAAACAACAACTTGTAAATATTAATGTACATGCTCGACAAAGCTGAGCTAGAAGGTTTAAAAGGTACATTTACGAAGGTCCAAATTGGCAAAAAAAAAAAAAAAGCTGACTGCTAACATTTTGTTGAGCTAAAGAGTGTAAAGTCATCATGAAACCAAAGTTGTGACAGATTTCACAACCATACTGTGATGCGCTTTCAATAATTTAATGACTGGACGGCAGCAGAGTCATTGTACAGCAAGAGCATGTTTTTATGAATTTTGATTAAATATTACAATGTCAAAAAACTATTTTTTAATAAACTGAATTTTTCACAATAAGAGAAGTATTAAAGAAAGCAAGGTTGGTTTTAATTTTGGACTGACTGAAATCCAACATACTTATGGAAACACTTGTTAAACTGCTCCTATTATGCCATTTTTAAAGGGTTAGTTCACCCAAAATTTATCTGTCTTTCTTTTTTAAATTGTCTTTTACTTGCTTCTGAAGCATTCTAGGTGTATGTGACTTTCTTCTTTCAAACGAATCCAATTGAATCCAAGCCTTTGAATGGTTTTAAATGGGTGATAGCCGTTACACTTTGGAAGATGTGAAATACCATCTTTAATAATGTCACGTCTGCTGTCTGTGGAAACCGGAAGCAGTCCCGGCGGATGTATGCATCGCGTGCGCCTCTGGAAAATGTAGTTTCAAAGGAAACAATGTTTCCTTACTTAAGCAAAGGAAAACCAGTCTCCTCTTGGCTTATATCAAAATCCTCCTGCATTTTTCTTTCCAAATCCTCAGTTTGGCTTCAAATTCATGACTGGCGTTTTGTTTTGTTTTGTTCTCGCTCCACACTCATCACTAATCACATAACACATTGTGTCTTACGTCATCCGCCGGGACTGCTTCCGGTTTCAACAGACAGCAGACGTGAGAGAAAAGTGCTTATTAAGTTTGAAATATGGATAATTATCATACAAAAATGCATTGATTCACTACAGGAGAACTTTATTCACCCCCTGGAGCCGCTATGACGTGTAGCTGTAATGGAAGTGGGACTCAAATTACGAAGGACTCGCTTAGGCTGTGTAGAGTCTGTTATTAATTTTTGGAGACAATAACTTTATTTATCGTGCAATTTTGGATTTACAACTTTGCAGATTGTTTACATTCACATACACCTACTTTAGAAAGGCAATATTGGAAATGAAATAATAGGGGCACTTTAAATCACTCACTCACAAAGAGTTCTGGTTATTTTTCAGTTCCAGTGTTGCTAGATTCAGAAGGAAACAGTTCAGGTCTGCGTGGAATGTGATATGACAGAGGGTCATTTCATATAAGCCTGTCAGGACTCATTTTGTTACCCTAGTGACATGTCTGTTTATGCCTGTCAGAGTTCCAACACCCTTCTGCCATATTTCTACCAACACTGAAGATTCTCTCCTGCAGACCATGATGAGCTTTGAACGAAATGATCTGTACTTGAACAAAATAACAAATGACTTGTTGCACAGCGAAAGGAGGAGAAGCATGAGTTAAATTCTTACATGAAGGTGGATTAACAAAATACTTCTGTGCACACACACACACACACGCGCACACACAAATTCAGACATCTCCTGCTGATCAGGCCTCCCTGCTGTGGTCAGAGACTTGATGCAGGCTCTCTGTGTCTTTCTGATGTTACAGCAAAGAAAGAGGGATGAGAGATGAGGGGGAGGTGTGGGACATGAGGAGCAGAAGCTGAGAGAAAAGATGTAGGGGTTCTTAACATGGCCTCAACTGTTAACCTGAAGTCTTACCAGAAAAATATATATATTTTTAGCTTTTTCTGCCCCTTGTTCCTCAGTCTCTGCTCTATTCTCTCCTTTAAAAAAGTACAAAAAATATAGCTTTGCTAGTCAATGGAGCAGTAGCACCTTTGTACCTTATATGCTCACAAAGGTTTATGTACACATGAGATACAATTTGGGGTACAAAAATGTACTTTGAGGGTACTGCCCCAGTGCCAACTATGTACAGCTGTCGTACATTCTTTTCTGACTTTGAATTTTCATGCAATTTCGAGCAGTGACAGCAATATCGTTAAGGTTTAACATGCTAAATCATATGTTATAAAAAAATGCACATGCATTTTAGGACCTTATGTTATTATAGAGACATACAAGAGTTTTGCACAATTATTTTAAAATACCTCAAGTTATTTAAGAGAACCAAAAAAACCCCAAAAAGGTTATAAAAAATTATGGGGAAAATGGCAACCCCAGGTAGTCTGCGGGTTAAAGCGATTTCTGAAAATGGGTAAAACCATGGAAAAAAACATGACTTGGCTAGTTTTGCCTAGCAATTGGTCTAATTTTGTTTTACAAATGATCAATATTCAAAAATATACCAAATATACTGGGCATGCTAAAAAGAAAAAAGGATTATTGCAATGCAATACATCCAAATAAACAGAAAATAATAACTAATAGTAAAATTGGATTTGGTTCTTTAAAGAACATTTAACATCCATGGAGCCAATCCAATGCACAAATGTTTCTTTATAGCGGAAAAATGTTTCTTAAATTCAAGTTTAAATTCAAACGTTCTTGATACTAAGAAGAAAAAAAAGAGCTGTTAATTGAAAGATTCTCTGTAGAACCTAAAATGGCTCTTGCTTAGCATACAGTGTAGGAACGTAATGTAAAGAAATGGTGACATAGTTACATTTTGAACATCTTAAGTCATTACATTTCCCCCCTGCACAAGGACAAGCACACATGCTGTTCATCCCCCTGCCCACATTTGATGGACCACACCATTAATCCAGACTCTGATTGGTAAGTAATTCTGCAGAGCTCCATTATACCCCAGCTGCTCAGCCCACTCCTGTGAGGAGCACAGCATGTTCACCAGCTCTCTGGCGCTTTGACCTCAGGCCTGGACACGACAATCTGCCCCCACCACAACCCAGAGGCGTAAAATCTATCCCAACACCCCATTAGATATTTAAAACCAGCTAATCCTCCCTTACCTTCAGTATACATCTACATGAAAATCCATGAAACCATAGTGTTACAAGAAGCAGCTGAGCTTTCTCACAGTCACGTTTCCTTATCTGCTGCATGCAATACATTCAGCGTCTGGAGAATGATCAGTGAGCCATGATGTTCGACCTCTGACCCCAAGGCTGGTTATCTTTGCCACCACACATGTCCCGTCCCATCTTTATTACATTTTCACATAGGGTTGCAAAGGGGGCGGAACATTTCCAGTAAATTTCAGAGAATTTACAGGAATTTTGGGGAATTTATGGGAATTAATTTGAGATTTGGGGAAATTTATAAAAGTGTATCATACACAAACATAAAAATAAACATTTAGTTTCATCATTGTTAATAAAAAGGCATATTAGAATGATTTCTGAAGAATCATGTGACGCTGAATGATGTTCAGAAATACGTATTTTAAAATATGCACCTTTTTGTTCAATGTGGAAGTAAGTCTATGGGCGAGGCTTCTGTTTCATTATACGCTATATGTAAATAACGAGGAGAACAACAACAATAAATTTGTTTGCATTACAAACCAGTGTGTTCATAATTAAGATAATACATTAAAGCAGGTACATTAAAATAATATGATAACAATTTTCAATATGAAGCAGCAAAACGAATTGTTTTGTACAGCTAAAAATAGCTGGACGCAGATGAGACCGGAAGCTATACCCATAGAATTTACAAATCCCCACACCCCTTTTTACATCAAGAAAAAAGGATATTACAACATAAAACCATTATTTTTAATTGTAATACAGCGCAATGTAACTGTTCTGCATTTGCAATGTTTTAAAACATTAAAATTAGTAATGTGTCCAAACTTTTGACCAGTACAGTGGCTAGCAGAGCTTGCTATAACACCTTGGTTTTTACTTGAATTCCATTGATCAAATACATTTAGAAGATCAAAACTTAGATGTAGCCTTTGGGCTCAGATGCAGCAAGTGTGGCTCTGAGAAAATGGAGGGGAATCCCTCTTTTAGGTGATCAGAGGGGATTGTGTGTGGTGGAGACTTATTTTAGTATTAGCTCACCTAAATGTTCAGTCAGTGTATTTGTACAATTTTACAATGGTTTAGCCTAATTTAGTTGCCCAGCATATTACACACAGCACAATAATGTTTTAATTCTAGAATATTTTTTATGTAATTTACATGAATATTTACCAAGCTGGACATTTTGATATTTTGTGTGCATGATTTTAAAAATGGTCTGTGCATGAAATGGAGTGCATGTAGGGGGCGTGGCCTTAATAACCCTGCGGTGTGCATGTGATTGAGCAATTTTTAGTCTAGAAATTAAAAATTGTTTTAACCAAGATTATGCTGAAAGAATTTTTTCTCAGCTACATTTAAATTCCTAGTTCCTGCAATTTTGATCATTTCCAGTTTATTCCCATTAATTCCCATGGAAAGTTTCCGGTCTTGAAAATTCCCAGAATTTTGCAACCCTATTTTCACGACCATAATTAACACCACTGAGCTTTTACATACGCCTTCTACGGGAAGAAATAAAGAGTCTGTGCCTTCATAAATATTTACTGTACAGCATTAAATTTTAAGGTGTTGAAAATACTGTCCTACAAAAGTTCCTTGTACAGTGGCCTGTAAAGATGAATCAGAGGCTTGTGCTTATGCTGCAATTGTAATTGTTACTGAACAGAACACACACACACAATTTAAGGTTATTTCTATGCTGAACAACAAATGCACTGTAAAAATGTTTTTAAAATATTTACAATAATTATCTCCCAAATTTGGAAGTTACTTCTGAGTCTTTACTACTAAGATATTACCTCAATCTAAGAATATATATATATATTTTAAATGCAATGCAAGAAGCAGCAGGGTATAACACATGGGCAACAAAATGGGCAACATGTAACTTGTAGGCTACAAAATTCAACATTTATACTAACATATAAAAAGAGAACCAGATTAATTAAAGATGGAAAGCCATTTCTAAAGTGTATACTGTGGTCAGACACTATGGAAAATATGTGCTCTTATTGTGATTAATGAACAGAATTATTCCTGTCTGAAAATCTAACAAGGATGCATTAATCAATACTAGTCAGAAACTAACAGCCTGTTGAAACACTTTCACACAGAACTTCAACAGGCATAAGTGAGGTGCAAATGAATGTGCCTGATCTTCTGGCTTCATTCTGCTGCATTATAAGAGGCAATTCACCAAGCCCACAGCCTTTCATAGGTGAGCTCACCTGAGCCCAAGCAATAAAGCAGCTTCAAAGAGTCCCTATGCCCCCCGAATTATTTATAGGCTACTTAATTTCGCATTTGGTGAATATTGTACCGCTGGCTCTGGATGATGAGCTGGAGAATTGAATTATAAACTAAGAATGAGCCGCGCGTGATGTGATTGCTGACTCCGCAGTTGCTGGGGGTCACAAATGGCGCGTAATATCAGCCTTCCGTTTAGGGGAAACTCACAAAAATACATTAACGTTTAATAATAGAGGCAACTTACCGAGAATCCAGCCCAAAAGGGACACGAGTGTCTCACCCTCGGAGATGTAGTGAGGGCCAAAGCGGCGAAACTGACAGCCAAAATGAGACTCCCGAGCACCATCTGTGAAACTCCCAGAGAAAGCATGATGCGAGTCCGGGTTCGAAACTCCCTCAGCCGCGAGAGGCTGCGGGACAGAGATACCGGGCTCAGAGACCGACCCCTCGGCATTGCATTGACGGGCATGGTCACGACTAAACAGTTTAAATGAAACCAAAACTTGGGTTAAATCAGCGGGCTTCGGGTTTACAGGGCACCTCTGGGTTCAGTCGCTTCGACATACACCACGTAAAGCCGAATTCACAGCGTGTTGGCAAGACGCACAGACCGTCATCCCGCTACACGAGGAACCTCGCGATGTCCTGCTCTCAGTGCAAGTGCGGTGTTTTCAAGCAGGTGTTTCAACTAGCGTGATCCAAAATCATTTCAGTAAGACAATGAGGTAAGCTCTGCGTAAACGCGCGCTGTATGGTCGCCAGCTTCGAGGAAACGCACGGGATAGGTGATCCATCAAATCCGTTCACAGCCGTGACAGTCCGTTAATGAAATCTCTCAAGGCTCTGAACAGAGAACGTCTAAATAATAAAGCTCGTATTCAGAGGAACGAACTTCACATCGATCGCGCGAATGTGACGCGGGTTTAGGTTCCACGACGCGTTCCCAACGTTCGACTCCAGAGTAATAACGTTCGGTCGAATCTTGAAGAGCCACAGCAGCAGCCGCAGCCTCGCGCCAGTAGTCTGTCAGTTAGATGTGTGAGCAGGTGCTTGGGTAGAGGAGGAGATGGACTGACGCGCAGCCATATGTAGATTCAGATAGATGGACGCGGGCAATGAACTCATTCGTGCAGCCATAAAAGCCAGAGTCCGTGAATGGATATAATGAGCCTACTCGATCTTACTTATTATTCATATTGTTACTTTTCATTAAACTGCCTTTAAGTCTGAGCCTTTGCGTTCGGTTAATATGCCGTTTAAGCACAAGATTGCTGCTGTACTGAATATTAGCAAGGCTCTCATTAGAAATTCAGTGCTACTGGATAATTGTTTTATAAAATTAGTCATTAGTATCCGACAACTTATGTTTCAGACTAAAATTGGTTAGTTTAGTTGGGGTATTATTTTCTAAAAAAAAAAGAAAGAAAGCTAACTAAAAGCTTCAAGCTTCATGTGTCACCAAGCAACGCACAGAATGAAAGCAGGTCTGGAACCAAGTGTGTGAATGGAACGGAGCGACTGAGATGGTCCCTTCCTATGCGTTCTGTATTGATTCCGCTGAAATTCCATTCCGCGATTTCATTTTCACTTCTCTAAGTTAGAGAGAAACCCGCTCAGAGCTGTCATGAAGCCATGCCAAGAGAAGAGAAATGCCAATCTTAACGCGCTCTTCGTAGTAGTAACATCACTCCGCTTCGATTTGTTAGAGAAAGAAAAAATTCGATAGAAAAAAGGCTATTCACCGAACTACTCCTGTCAAAACTTTCATAAACACGGAGAATCGAAGCGATACAAACATGAAACGACCTTCTCTGTTGGTGCCCACTGATCCGCCAATCAAATGTTTGTTTTCGGCCAATGGTATTCGCAGACGAACTGAATTTATATAAATCCATCAGCAACATTTATAACAAAAAAAAAAGTATCTCTTTGTCAACAAATAATGTACATTAAACGAACGCTATACATAAAAATGCAGACTGGTTTAATGTGAACATTTTTTACATGGTTGAAGAAAACAGTCGCATGACCAGACCTGTTTTCATTCCAGTTTGTCCTTCTGAAAGATAGTGGATATGCCAAAGACGTTAAACATGTCATAATATACGCAGATACAGCTAACATTACCATATTTGGTTCATGTAAGGTCTTATACCTCTGTTTTATTTAAATCATTATATAAACAGCAGTCACAGAGCCAATTAATTAACCTATAAGCTAAAAAAATGTATAAAGTATGACACATCATAAAACAAAAGTTCGAAGAGATCTACATTTATCATTCTCTTTCCCCCACAGTTGCCTCATAGTAAAATAGCACTTTGAAACTTTTTGTAGAGCTAAACAATTCTGGCTGTAATGAAACAATACTTTCTTTGCTTTTTATAATTTCTTAAAACAAGGCACGCAGTTTCATTGGTTATGCAAGGCGTAGATGTGACCGCTCAGCTGGGCCTGATTTAATAAATCGATTAAAGCTACAGTAACGTTACAATCAGTTTTATAATTGCCAAACGCAAAGAACATTCTGAAGGAGCGCGCACGATAAAGCATTTGCGCCATCTGCAGGCCACGGAGTGTCACTACACATACCGCAGCGTGCTGTAGCAATGACACAATTTCAAAGTCACCTTGCTCCTGACACTGTCATCTTTATGCAAATGTTTCTGTACTGCAGCTTCAACTACAAAAATTCACAATAAAATAACGACACAGTGTATTTTAAAAATGATTTTATTTTTAATACAGTGGCATATTGGAAACTGTGTTGAAAAGGGAACAAACTCTGCCACTTGAATATCTAATGACCAGTCAAAGCTGTGTTATATTGTCTAAAGAAAAAAAAAAGTCTTCCGGTGTGCCATAATAAATCGTCTATTAGTACAAAAATACATTTCAGGACACACAATATAGCATCCAGTATCACAAATAAATGCGTGGGACACATTTCGAGCACACCGTTGAAAAGAAACAGGTTTTGAGAATAGTTTACATCAAGCACTTTCTTTTGAAAATAAAGAATAAAAAGAAGGTTATCATTAAAAACGCTTATATTTAGTGTGTATCTGTAGAAAATGTGATATTATTACTGCTAAGTACACGTTCCAAGGCTCAAGGGTAGAACCAGAATACAAAGACGATCGTTTTCATTTCATTCATCCTCTTTTATAAATGTTTCCCCCCTTAAGTTTTATACAAAATAAAGACATACAAAAAAAGTCATTTACAAACCAATAATGAAGGCAATATGCTAGCTTTATGTACAGCCAATTGATCTCCTTCCATCTTTTATTTGTGTTTCTCTTCAAAGGTCATGTGCATAGCAGATAAAAAAAAAAAGAGAGAAAACCTGTTCTTATCCTTTACGCTGTTACGCTTGTGTGCAACACCCAGGTTTATTTGTACAGCGGGTTGAAAAAAAATGGCAGAAAGACAACTTTAGTTTCTTCTTAATTTATCATTACAACAACTTAGCAAAAAGAAACCACAAAGGTTTTTGTTATTGAAAAAAGTGTCGTTTCAGATAAGGCATCACTGCTTTAGATGGAGTGAGTGAGAGAGATAAAGAGAGAGAGGGAGTGAGGAAGAATCTGTGAGAGAAAGAGGGGAAAGGAGAGAGCAGCGTTCTTCACACCTGAGTCAAAGCACGTGCATAGATCTCGACACAGCAGGAATGTTGCAGTGCTCAAGTTCACAGGTCTGTGAGGAGGCTAGTGGTGTCTACAAAGGAGCTATTTAAAAAAGGTGAGCCTTAGGTGACATTTCCTTGGCTAGAAAACTTCATCCAGAATCTCTCAGACACTTACGCACACGACTAGCACTGATCCTGCACCTTGACATGATAAAAGTCAGGAAATGTGTCAGATGTACACTTCAACTGCTCGATTGAAAAGCCTAGAACTGGAATTCAATATTCTAGAAAAGTTGCACTATACATGAGAGAATCATAACATTATAGTGTGCATACTATGTGGAGTTAAAATACACTTGCAGATTAATATAGTCTATACGTTTAAGTAGCCTAGACTGAATGGAAGAACCTAATAAATCCTTTAAAAAATAGACGACAACTTAATGTGCCGCAAAATATTACAGTTGGCTTACAGTGTGAGTATTAGTTGGTCAGTGGCACAGAGCATGCAGTCCATCGATGGTTAATGTCTGTTTTTGTTATCCTCGAAAGCCTTTAAAAGCACTTAAAACAAGAAGAGGAGGAAGAAGTAAAAAATAAAGAGGACGATGAGGAGATTAAAACAGCACTTCATTGAATGTAACCCTCCCTCCAAGTCTCAGAGGTTACCGTAAACAAAGCCAGAGCACAGTCAGGAGATCCTTCATTTAGTGTTGCGTAGCGCCATCATCTTGTGGAAGTGTAAGTATGTGTTTTTATAAGGAGAAGGTCCACTATCCTTTAATCTGGTTCCACATTCACTAACGGGACCTGCTGTTTCCCTCCTCAGAAATGGTCAATAAGCACAGACACACAGTTGGCTCCAACCAGGTAGTTGGGATCCCCAGGGAGAGACTTGTTTTGCCAACTCTTAGGATCACCTGGATCAACAGAGAAAAAGCAGATGAATATGATGGATGAACGGAGAGAAAGATGAGCCATAAAAAAATTATTCTAAATGTTTCTAAGTAAGAAATGAATATGTTTATTTATAAAAAGACTGCACAAAAGTAACAGTGAAGAAAAAGAGACGCTATTCTTTGAACTTTATATTCATTAAAATTCTGGAAAAACTTTAAAAAAAAAAAGTTTTAATTTCTTATCTTATGATGATAATAAATGTTTCTTAAGCACCAAATCAGCATATTAGAATTAGAAGTTACACTTTAAATGTATACTAAAATCAAAAACAATTATTTTAAATTGTAGTAATATTTCACAATACAGTTTTTAGTGAATTGTGATTAAATAAATAAGTCTCTCAAACAATTAAAACACCCAAGTGACCCTAAACTTTTGTAACACTTTATTTTAAGGTGTCCTTGTTACACACATAATAACAATAAATTATTCATAATTACATAGAAGTAGAAAACCAAAACCAAACCCTAATTCTAACACTAACCATATAGTAAGTACATGTAGTTAATTAATATTACTCAGTCCCGAAATGTATAATTACAGTGTAACAAGGAAACCTTAAAATAAAGTGTAAGTAACTTTTGAACAGTAGTATATTATATGTTGGGTTCATGCATAAATGTAAGTAAAATGTAGTTGTAAAGGGCTGCATGCATGCTTGCTTTCTAATCAGATCCACTGAACTAAAGCCAACAAAACGCTATCATAAATCTAACAAACAAAACACACATTTGGAGAAACATGATTTTCATAAAGAATTATTAAGTTTACATTATTTCATAGCATATTTCAACAGCTGTAACAGCCTAGTATTGTGCTATTATTTTAGCCCTTGGTTTACATGAGGAAAAGAGAGGAGCGTAGTGGGACGCTTAGAGATAAGACAGGCTCTCAGCATGCGTTATTTGTTCTGACAGAGATAATCAACAGAGCCAGAGCAAGAAGCAATAAGCTCATAGCCTAAGGTGCTGTAATGCATAAGAACAAAGTTGTTTTTCTATTCATCAAGGTGAAGTGTGTAATTTCGGCACTACCAGCGGCACTAAACACAAGCGACAAACATTAACAAACACATAGTTCGGTTTGGTTTTGTGGTACAGAAATTACACACTTTATTTGTAAGAATTAAAATAATGGTTACACTACAGTTGCGCATGTACTTAGATGTTTTGTAGTTCATTTATAAATCTATAAGGACCTGATGATTTTAGTGCCCTTTTGTACTCCACTGTGAGCTCCATCAGAACAACATCTTTGTTAAATCAGTTAGGTAAATGCTCTCTTTCCAGGGAAGTGCAGGGAACTTTGCCTTGAGCTACGGATAAACAATAGCTTTGTTTTAAAATATGCAGATCAGAGGCAAAGGCCTGTAATGGTTTTGGATGAGGTAGGATTCTCCCATCTCTCCACTGCATCAGAACGAGAGGTTCATTAGGAGACTAATTCAGGGCAGTGCCAGGTTTACCAATAAGAGTTATATAGAGACGAATGAGTGGAAAGAGAGAGAGAGAAAGAGAGAGATTAAGACTTAGGGAAAAACATTTGCTGCTCTCCAATAGCGGGACAAGGCAATTCCAGCATCTCTGCATATTTAGACATTTGGGTGGCTGTGTGAGAATCAGTTTAAAGTAGAAACAATGTGAGTGAATTATGATTAATAGATGTGAATTCCCATTCATGAAATTATGAGACCCAAGTGAAGATGGAAAACCTATTTTTTAGTAATGTTTATCTGCAGATCTGTGATTATTCAACTAATCTCAAAGGAGAAATTGAGTGATTCAGTGACTGATGGAGAAAACACAAATGCCTAAAACATAAATCAATCCAATGAAAACAGCTTTAAATTTACTTAAACAAAGCACAATGTGAAAACTGTTGGGCGCCACAAAATACAAACATCTGCCAAAACAAATTTACTTTTTTATGCAAAATGTTAATGCAAAATGTCCATTCATTACACTGGAGATTACGATGGAATTTATTTTTAATTTGTAGTTGTTGTTTTTTTTTTTAAAGTGTATTTATTCTCTTATATACAATACCATTAAAAAGTTTAGGACCAATTTAAAATAATTGTCTTCTATTTTTATATATTTTAAAATATTATTATTATTATTATTATTAAGCTATTTATTCCTGTGACAGCAATGCTGTATTTCTGACAGCCATTACTCAGTAATTACATTACAGTCTTAGGTGTCACATGATCCTTCAGAAATAGAAAGTTGATCAATAGAAAGTTTAAAAGAACAGCATTCATATAAAATAGGAATCTTTTGTAAAATAAATGTCTTCACTGTCACTTTTGCTCATTCTAATGCAACCTTGCTGAGCAAAAAAAAAAAATCATCTTACTGACCCCACATTTTTAAATGGTAGGCGAATAGTTTTATTGTGCTTTAGAGTGAATTGTCACAGAAGAAAACTGATTTGATTGTTGAGCTAAAATGGACATTTGGTTTAAACAGACTTTAAATAAACCACAAATACATAAGCAGACTGGAGCTGAGTCAGTGAGATATGTTATATGATTGTAAAAATAAATAAATAAATAAATAAAAAATGTGTGATATGGAGTTATGAAAATAAGAATATGAAAATGCATAGTGAAAAAAGGCCCACAACCAAACAAGATGTCACAAAGCCATCCCAAACGACCCCAAAAAGGACAGAGAGAGGACAGCATACCCGACGAGGAGTCGGAGGATTTTAGAGCAAAAGACCAACCATCAGGGGTCATAGACGCACAGTGAGGTAGGCGGAGCTCCACTGGTTTCAGGAACTTCAGGCCGTGGGGACCACACATCACCAGAGGACTCAGCAGAGTTTCACCTGGAAACAAAAACAATTCCCTTTAGCATTTACTCTACACACAACCACAAAACTACATATGTAGCTTATACGTACATACATATGTAGAAGTAGAAGCCATACACAAAACATCCCATCAAGCTATTATTTAGTACTGATAATCTCACTTGTATTATGAGCATGGGTTAACTGAAAAAAAAGGTTGGAGGGAGGGGGGTTGTCTGTAACAAACTAAAATCAGTATCAAACTCTGTATTACCAAGCGTTTTTCACAGACCAGAGGAGAAAGAAAAAAATGTCAGAATCTTCTGACCCTCGAGTTAAAAGATGCGTGACTGACCTTTCTCTTTGTCCAAAGGTGGCAGGATGCTGTTATCCCGACACACTTTAAAGTAGATCTCTTGCTCCACGCCATCAGGAATGGCTCCCTGAGGGATAATGATGCTCACTCCCGTCTCAATGGAGCTCAGGACCCCGCCGTTACTGTTGAAGATGCCCCGTGCCGTCGCCACCACCGTGTGGCTGTCATCATCATCATCATCTTCCAAAGCACTCGGGCTGGAAAAAAGAAGAAAAAAAACATTTTTAGCCTGATATTTAATTTCAAGAAAAATCTACCTACAGCAGAAATGTAACATCAGTAGACAAATATCTAGCTCTACCGATTGTGATGATTGGTCTTTCTGCTTTATTTCACTGGCCACTATCCTAAATGTATTTAATATCCACTATTTAAAAAAAAAAAGTTAAACATGTTTTGAAAGAAAAAAATTGATAAAATGGATTAAATGTCAACTTACCAAAAACATGTAAGCATAATAAGTACGGAGCTAGTTTATACTATACCTGACAGGTATTGCCTTGGGTACAGCATTGATGTTGTTCTGCTGGTATTTGGGTTTCTGGTCCATGGTGCGGGTGAAGGTGTCCAGGCCGCTGTCATGGTCTATCGGCTGTGGCGAGCTCTGTGGTTTGGTTGTGGTACTGATGGGAGCTTTTACATTATCTGTCTTATTTTGAGAGTCATTAGGCAGGAGGTTGTGGTTGAACTTGGGGCTGTCAAACTTGCGCTCGAAGGGTCTTGCAGAGGTTGTGTACGGCTTGGGCACATAACGGTTGTAACTGGACGTGGCAGTGCTGTTGGTCTTTGGAGGTTCACCGGTGCCGTTAACAGGAGATTTCTCTGGGAAGCTTTTCTGAGGCAGGTAAGTGCTCTGGACTGTGTCTTCATGATTGGGAGGCTTCACTTTGGGAGATCCGTGTGGGTCGAGAGGTGGAGTGACTGTGTGGGAGAGTAGGCAAAAAATGTGTACACAAATTTGGAAGTTTCTTTACAGATAGAAAAAATAAATAAAAATGGAATTTATTCCACTACTCCAGTTTTCAGTCTCATTGTAACATGCTGATTTGTTGCTCAAGAAGCAATTCTTATTATCATCAATGTTGAAAATAGTTGTGCTGCTTAATATTTTTTGGGGGAGAAATAAGTATGTATTATGCTGTAGGAAGGAACATATACAATCATTTTTCCATTAATCACGTACCTGCGGGTTTGGGCAGGGTCGGGGGTGGGACAGCTGGATTAGATGGAGCAACAGGGTTGATCTTCTCCACTGACTCTGCCCTGCAGCAGACAGTCAAACAAAGAACAAAGAAGTCAAGATTCAAATTAAAAGCCATATTCTGTCATCATGTTTACTGCCATCTAAATATATATTACAAATCCAAACAAGGAAGAAAAAAAGTCTAATTTAATACAACATAACGCTTTACCTAAATGCAAATATACACATTTTACTAAAACCTGGTAAAACAACAACATAAAGCAGAGTTGTATTAAGTATGATCAATAATTTGAACACATACTTGGGGTAATACCCTGGTTGAGTCTGTGGTTGAGTTGGCTTGATGGCAGGTGCCAGCTGTGAAGAGGGTTTGCCGTCAAAGCTTCGGCGGTCAAAGTAAGACAGCTGTTTCCTGTAGTACTCCTCATCCTCATCAGGTTCATTGTTATTCGAACGAATGATATCTTCTGTTGCTTTAGGCTGGGGCTGCTGTGGCTCTGGAGATCTGACAGAGGTAAGAATGTGTACCTTAATATGCTTGATATAGAATACTGTTAAGGTAATGACAACATCAACAAAAGCGCACTAATCTGAACCTCATATTAAACATTTCTACTTCGGTATCACAAGAAAGCCTAGTGTATAAGGAGTGTGCAAATGTAACCTCATCATGGCTATTTAGAATTAGACTCAATTCATAAACTTCCTTAAAAGGCACAATATGTAAGATTTTTGTAATAATATGCAAAAACCACTTGCATTATAACCTGTGTTATACATTTCATGCAGTTGTGTACTTGCATTATCTCAAAAGTTCTGTAGGACTTGTAAATTCAAAGAAATTGCAGATTTAAACAATGAACCATCCCTGTTCCTTGTCGCCTATCAATGACGCAATATCCGCGCTATCCTTGGTTTCCACCTATGAATACTACGGCAACAAGCATGGACAAATGCAGAAGTGGTAGTTATTTACTGTGCATTTCCATATCATGGATCATGATTACACTCTCCACAATCCCAAAAAACATAGATGTATACAAACTGAGGCAAGAAGATATTGGAAATTTCGGCGTGGTGTTTCCAAAATGGAGAGAGCATCACGAAAACCTCGGACTGGACAGAGACTTCGCTCTCATGTGTGTTTTAATAGATGGGTAAGCATATATATATATATATATATTATTCATTGTGCAAGTAATAGTCATGTGCAGGTGGTTAGGTGATTAAACAGATATAAATGAGGTTTTCATCCGTGAACATGATTTGTGAAAACGCCATTTCCCAATGTTCAACTCTCCGTCGTTGCATCATCGAACTTCGCCTCAGTTACTGTTCTGAAAATGCGACCTCTAGTGACGTAAACTTACATATTGTGCCTTTAAACTTGTGAGCAGTAAAATTAGGTTTTCTGTTTATAGATACAAATACACTGTGTGCTAATGGCTGCAGATTTCATTTACACTTTATTTACTAATTCATTACCTAAAGGCTTTCTCTTGGTCCAGGTTACTTAAAGAATTGGCTTTGGGCACGGAGGCAGCCCCAGGTTTAGGCACCATGTCCACAGGCTAAAAGAAGCGGAAAGATTAACATTAATTAACATGAATAATTCAGCCTGTAGAGTGTAAATTTAGTTTAGTAGAAATACAGATTATGTCAGCTCACCCGAATACCAGAGTCTGCAGACTCTCTTGCTCTGTCCACAGACACAGATCGCTTGTTCTCAAACATTTTAACTCTCGTGAGCACAGACTGAGGCTTCATGGCTGGGTCATCCTCTGCCTCGGCTGGAGGAGGAGGAAGCACAGGCTCCACTGGAGGTGAGATGGACTCAGGTTTAGAAGGGATCACGGAGGTCTCAGAGTTCATGTAGCCCCTCTGTGGAGGTTGAGTATAGGAAGGCCTCTGGGATGGGTCATAGTACTGTTGTTTGGGGGGTTCAGGGGAGCGGGAAGAGGCTTGAGTGCGAGGGAGTGCTTCCTGGTCATACTGAGGGCGTGCAGGGGGCGGTTCATCGTGTCGGATCGGTCCGGGGCTGGGTTTGCCATAGCGAGGTCGACTGGAGTCATAGCCTGTGTCATGTCGCACCTGAGGGTGACCGTACATGCGGTTCAGACCATCCTCATAGGGCATATGAGGGTCGTATCCAGAGGTTTGGTCATACGGGGCCCACTGCTCATCGTACGGAGGCACGCTGCTGTCAAAATTTAGGTGGGGGTCAAAGTTACGAGCCTTTGGTTCCATGTAGCCCCCATCGTAGCGGTAGGGCTGGTGGTCGTAATCTCTGTATGGCTTATCTTCCTGGTAGAGGGGCTGCATAGGGTTCTGATTCACCTGCACTGGCTCGTTGTTACGATAGATATCCTTCTTGTACATCTGTTGATAAAGCCAAAGAAGGATACTTATGAACGACTTGTACAAAGAATCATATATAAACTCTAAAGCACAGCAATCGATTGAATTGTATGAAACAGCAGAAACCAGAAGTGATTAATATTCGGAATAAAAGTTGAAGAATGAAGCACAGAGTCAGCAGAGAGACCTGCAATAGAGGAAGACTCAGAGTGGGCAGTTATTGAACAGGTCAAAATGGAGGCAGCCATCACACAAACAGTTTCAGAATTTAAGAGAGATTAAATGATTCATGACACGCCAAGCTGCAAAAACACTGGGGTAAAATCAGACTGAAAAAAATCCCACTGATAAAGAAATATACAAAAACGATTTGGTTTAAACAATAAAAAGCATTTTGAGATGTAGCCTTTTAGGAACAACAATAGTCCAGTCGGTTACACACAGAATCACAAGTATAAGCCAATGTTGAAGCCAGCATTAATCCATTATTGAAGTTAGCATAAATTATTACTTTTAACAAAATGTTTATTTTTTTTGTCAACGATAATGAGGAAACTAACATGGCCACAATTTAAGTAAATTGAAGAATTATTTACAATAAAATGTTGCAAAAAATTATGGAAACTTATGTCCACAATATGTATTTTTTTTGCATGTCCATAGTTTTTTTTCCCCTTGTAAATGAAATGTTTTTTTCAACTAAAATTAGATTAGCCATTTTAATCAGAGCAAAACTGACAGACTAATAAAATATATACACTGCTCAAAAAAATAAAGGGAACACTAAAATAACACATCCTAGATATGAATGAATGGAATATTCAAATTAAATATTTTGTTCTTTACATAGTGGAATGTGCTGACAACAAAATCACACAAAAATTATCAATGGAAATCTAATTTATTAACCCATGGAGGTCTGGGTTAGGAGTCACACTCAAAATTGTGGAAAAACACACTACAGGCTGATCCAACTTTGATGTAATGTCCTTAAAACAAGTTAAAATGAGGCTCAGCGGTGTGTGGCCTCCACGTGCCTGTATGACCTCCCTACAACGCCTGGGCATGGTCCTGACGAGGTGGCAGATGGTCCCCTGAGGGATCTCCTCCCAGACCTGAACTAAAGCATCCGCCAACTCCTGGACAGTCTGTGGTGCAACGTGGTGTTGGTGGATGGAGCGAGACATGATGTCTCAGATGTGCTCAATTGGATTCAGGTCTGGGGAATGGGCAGACCAGTCCATACAGTAGCATCAATGCCTTCGTCTTGCAGGAACTGCTGACACACTCCAGCCACATGAGGTCTAGCATTGTCTTGCATTAGG
>JAUMHE010000053.1:10077240-10094952 GCA_032359235.1 Enteromius mattozi | reverse complement strand
GGTCATCGGCTAAAGCTGCCGAAAAAAATCGGCATCGGCATCGGCTCTAAAAAAATCCATATCGGTCGTTCTCTACTTAAAGCTGCAGTCCGTAACTTTTGTGTTTTCAAAATTTACACAATTTATATAATAAATACACCATGAATTCATTTTCCAAAGCATGTTTTTGGCTTGTCATAATTCTCTACGGTACACCTAGGACTAGTCTTTATATTCAGACTGTGGAGTAGCCTGAAGGATTCGCCATAGACATAAACAGAGAGAAGATCCATATTTCAAGACCTCACTATAAAGCCTGTAAAGATGTTACTTGTATCTAGTGGTGAACGTACAGTAAAAGCCGGTCCTCACCCTGAGTATCTGGTCTCCTTCCTCTAGGCCTTCCTTAGCAGCAGGACTGTCTTCCAGCACACCAGCAACAAAGATCCCCACATCATTTCCTCCTGCCAGCCTCAATCCAACACTTTCTCCTTTCTTAAACTTCACCAGCTTCATACTAGGCCTAGTAACAGAATAAAACTGGCTTAGTTTTTAATTATCTGTACACATGCATCTGCACAATAATACAGAACATTTACTTTACTAGTAAATTCAGATCACTAGAAAAGGCACTTGGGACCACAATACAAGTACAGAAAATACAACACTGACCGGAGGATGCTGTCATCATGGGTGACACTGGGCACAGGGGCGTCAGAGGGGCTGACTGGCAGATCAACATCAGGTTGCCCAGGTTGTGCATACACTGGTTTCGGCTCTAAACGCACATTTCGGTTAGATGGGTCATCATGGTGTAATAAACATATTTCTTTTAAGAACAGGCTCTTAACAGGTAATAAATCAGCCCAAAAAAAACATGCAGAACCAACCCGAAGCTAGGTTAGATTAAAGCATTCCAGAACAGAATGGAGTGAACAGCAGCAAGGTACAGGGAAAATAATTAGAGGAGAGGTGTGATTTTGATCAGCGGAAAGGTGGGAGTACGAGTAGGAGCAAGATGGGCGTTTTCTCTAAGGAGGTGAGGGAGATCTGATATGCACACAAATATTATGCAAATCACAATTTATTTTGCCTCACTGTAAAATATAGTTGAAAAGTCACATTAAAGAGAGATGTGAATTGGCTTACTACTCTGTCAAAACAATAATATCAGACTTTTGTGTTTGTAACAAAATCCACAAAGTCAGTGGAAATGGATTTTGTAATGGAGTTACAAAATGGAGTTTTTTGAAATGGAGTTTGTAGTACTATATAAAAAAGACAAAATTTGTGGCTACTACTGCTGCTATTATTTTATTAGAAGTGATCTGAAACCGTTCAGAAACATGACAATTTGACTTAAATAAAATGTTAACTTAAACATGCAAAAACATTGAAGCATTGGTTGCTTGATCAATGTGCTAGATTAATTATGTTTCATGTGTCAATCTAGTAAACATCACATGGAAATGAAATGAAAAAAAAAAAAAAAAAAAAAAAGGTAACTTTGCCTCTTCATTTAAAAATTTGCCACATGCCACTGGACTGGGAAGATAAGACAGTAGGAGAACAGAAAGAAAGACAGAAGACAGCTGAAAGTCTGGAGGTAAAAGTCCCAACCTGGCAGTGGAGGGATCTGTTTGTCCCCGGGCTGTTCTGTGGGTTGAACCAGAAGGGCATCTTCCGTCATCTTAACTGGAGTGGATACCGCCGCTGGTTTGGAGATGCGCTCCTCCTCGCGACTCCTGTGACTGAAAGAACACAAAGCTCAGAGTTACAAACTGAGCCTGCCTTTGTCTCTGCTAGTAGTTAAAAATATCTAGCTTAATACGTTGGGTTTTAGATTATATAAGGCAGAGTATATTTTTATGTGTGTATTAAACGACCACTTATTTCAAATAACATTGCTACATGCATAAACAACTAAATGATAGATACTTCACTAAAAAGCAAAACCAAGCACATTAATAATATAAGATACTGATAGGTCAGGCAGACACCAAGATGAAAGCAAACATTCCTGTTGGGCAAGTTGGGCAAGACCTCAAAAACATTTCACGAACTAGATAAGATTTTGATCAGCACGTATAGTTTCTGAGTTTCTGAGAACAAGTCAGACATATTTGTTCCAGTTGAATATGAGAGCATCCTGAAAAGCGTGTAAAGAAATGCTGACTGGAAACAAAACAGAAGGATCATGAACACAACAATACTTGTAAAGAGCAGAGATAAATATTGTTCATTAGACAGCACCAGATGCCAGTGTTTGGGTCAGACAGTTTACATTCTCTCATGCTAAAAATTAGGACAAATACTAGAGCTTCTTTTAAGACTGTAAACATGAACACAACTCACAGACGTAAAATGTTTTGAGGCATCACAACTTCTCTCTGTTGCACATTCTAATTTCTACATGTGTACAGACACAGAGAGCTGGAGATGCGTATGATGAGTTTGGGATCAGGGCTGCACTCTAGAACTATGGGCAGATTTTACACACGGCTGGCGTATTACACGTATAACTCAGACAGGAAACAGACCACACCTGAAATATCCATTTTTCTCTTCGATAAACACAATTAGCATTGTTGTGCCAGTAAAAGATTTTTATTTAGATATTTATTAATTAAATGCTTATCTGCCAGAATAAAAACAGTCCTTTTTGCCTAGCAGTGTACTTTATCTTAAATCTCTTATGCGCTGGACACGCACAAAAATACACTGCCACACACACACCAAGGCCTACAATAAATCCCAGGCTCTCCTTTGCTCTGTTGGTTTTCTCTACACCAACACATCCACATTCTTCTACGTTTGTTTCTCATGTGACCCGTTACAATACAACTGAAATGCATTTGCGCACTGAACCACTTTTTATGGTGTGTTTATGAATTATATATTACTCTTTTTCCCTAAACGAACATGATTCTTGTGACTATTGTTATGCGATTACATTAAACTGGTATTTTTATTACAAGCAGGAAAATACGGCATTTGGAAACTGCTTATTCTTTGTTTACTTATGAATTACAACAGGTAATGTTATTTTGCAAATATGCAATATAAAACAGACTATAAACCCAGAAGATCTGTTACATCACTAAGTTTGAGTCAGCTAGAAATACAGACTGCTCACTGCAAACAGTGGTTATTATGCCACACACACAGCTGATCCAGCTTCAAGAACATCTTAATGTAAAGAAAAATGGTTAATCTTTGTTTTGAAATGATCCTTTAATATTTTGAAATGTAAAATATAAACAAAATATTAATATTTAAATACACACAAATGAATCCTATGTTTCATTTCTATTTGTTTTATTTATACCTTTTCTTTACTTCCTAATTCATTTAAAATTGATTTAATCCATTAAACATTTTCTTTCCCCAAGCAGTTAGTTAAATCATTAAATTTACATGACTACTTATTTTCTTTATTATGCTTATGTAGAGCATTCTGAATTACCATTTTGTATGAAATGCAAATCTATATAAATAAACTTGCCTACCCTACCCTAACACAGAGACAACACACTTACTCTTATGTAGAGAAGATAGATTAAAAAGCTGGCAGCTCAGACAGAGCAGAGAGAGTGCATCTCTGTGGCTTGTACAGTGAGGAAAAACCCATCTGGTGATGCAAATTTCAGAGGGAATTGTGTTGTCTCTTGTGTGCCAAGGTTAATGAACACACATGCAGGAAAATGAATTCAGGCCTATTTCTGCATAACAGCCTTGACACCCACTGGCAGTTTCCACAAACACACAAATACAGAGCTAGTTGCCTCTGCGCTACCAGCTCAACGTGACAGAATGCATGCTCATTTCACTACAAGCACATTGTAATGCACCATATCAATGCATTAAAAGTGCATTTTACAAACTAAACCGTCCATGTAGAGCAAAGGACCCATACATTAATAGGACTACGACAAAACTGCACAAAACACACATTCACAAACAACAAATCAACCTAATATCCATGCACTCAGACTCAATCTACAAATACTATCCACTGTGTACAGAGCACAGGACTTACAGCGGGAGCATTCTGGTGAGAAAAGAGCCCCTCAGCCTGTGTAGAGACAGAGCAGTTATTCAAAGGCGAGTGAGTGATGCATGGCTCTGAGATATTAACCTGGCTCACTGACAAACAGGTTCATCATCCCCCAAAATGCCTCCAAAACTAGCAGTCCAAGTCCAGTATATTACTTTTTAGAACATCCATTTTTGAAGTGGTGCTGAAGGAGGACCCAAGAGCATTCCCATGCTGCGCAGTCCAGTTAATAATCCAGATAGTGAACAGAGACAAGAGCCAGTTTATATTTATTCAGTGCGCCTGGATTAAATCAGTTTACATTAATAATTGTTTAATCATATTTGTATGCACACTATGCTCCCTAAGGATGCATTCATTTGGTCAGTTGCAATATTGTAAAATATTTCAACAATTCATAATTTCTATTTTAATATATATTATAAATTGGCATTTCTTTGTGTGATGGGAAATCTGAATTTTCAGCAACCATTACTCCAGTCTTGAGTATCACATGATTCTTTAGAAATCATTCTAATATTAAGATTTCAAATATTATCAATGTTGAAAACAAGTTTGAAAACCTCCAATACATATTTCAGGATTTTTTTGCTAAATATAAAACTCAGAGGTACAGCATTTTTTAATACATTTGTAAGATTATGAATCTTTAATGTCACTTTTACTCAATTGAATGCATCCATGCGAAAAAAAATAAAATAAAACCACAAAATACAATACATTAACTTAAATATGTTACAGTCTTAGTTCTATCCAAGGATTCATACTCATCTTAGTAAGTTTCTCTTGCCATTATCAACTTAAACTTTACTGGGGGTTCTGCCGAGCACTATAATTTTTTTTTTTTTTGTAAATCTGCTTTGGAACGATATGAAATGCACCATCAAATTTAACTGAAACGAAAACTGAATTGATTTTAGATCTAGCACATTTAATATCATTCAGTGGAGATCGATGATGCAACTAATATTACAGTCACTGTCCACATGTGCAAAGCTGATTATGCACACACACACAACAGCTACAGCTGTGTTAGTTCTCTGAGACTTGAAAGGCATCAGTGTCTTGTTGAGGTGAGAGAGCCGATAATGAGGTGTAATCTGAGTTCAGATATTAAGAGAGACGCTGCTGTAGACAGACAGGTGGAGGATGTGCAGGGACGCGGGGTGTGAAATTTCATTAAAATACAGCCCGAGGCAGTGTGGGGATGTGGGATGTAGAGAGCAGCTGCTTTAATGCCAAGAAAAATGGCATGTCCCCTGGGAAAGGATCGGAACCTTGTGGCATTGTCATCTTTTTCATCCTTGTCTCTTTACATACTCACAGTCTTCTGGAAACATCAACTCGTGCTCTTTCTGTCTTACTTCATCTGTTTTACATACACTATTTATCTCTCATCATTTCCTTTGGCCCCAATCCACCACTTATAAAATGTACCATGGTGACCACAGTCTGCACCATAATACAGTAACATAATATCATTCCTACTGTTATTGACAGTGGAGTTTGAAATTATAATTAATCTTTTTTTTTTAATGAGAATCGTTCATTCAGTTTTATTTAGGGCTATCTATCAATTTTAATCACATGAATTATGTGAAACTCTAATTAATTAATCAAATTTGAATAGAACAATTAATCATCAAAATGAAGATAAAGACATTACTGAGACTCAAATCATAAAACAGACAAAAAAGGTTACAAAAATTCTTCTACACAAAAACAATAGATTGAGTTTGTTTTTGTGTTTTGTTTGTTTTTTTAAAGTAACTAGTACATATTTTGGTAAAAACTGTGGTAAGCACCTGTGGTAATTTTTGGTAAAGGACTAGTGTTTATATATGCATATACATCATATTTGTGTTGCACCAAGCGAGTTTAACTTTCATTCGGGAAATAAACCTGTCAAGTTGTCATGCTCTCAGGTGATAAATTAAACTGGTCATAGTAAAGTTCCTTGGCCCTTTGATTTTTTTCAACTTAATTAATATTATCACAAAATAACTTTGGTCAAAAACAAAACTTTTCATGCATCATTGCACATACATACATCTCAATATATACATATTATGCAACCTTTACGCAACCATCATGTCCAAACCTTCAAGGTTTTTACTTGTCTGTAGCATTATACAAGATATCCAAACACAATGATTCTTGTACTGAATTGTCTACTATACAAACATACACATAAAAACCACTGAAATAAATCATCAGACCACTTGCTGTCAACACTTCTCACGTCTACAGTGCTAAAGCACATCTACTACATAGTTAAGACAGCTACATGAGCTCAGCTCTACTGTACTGTCAAACTGAGTTACGGTCAGCCAGCTCACTGCACTATGACCAACACTTACACTCTCCTGTGACTGCAAGCAAAACAAAAACAAAAAAAACAAATATTTCACACAAATACAAATCAGTCACAGCAAGCGTAATATTTCTTATAGCTGTAACTGTGTAAATCAGTCCTATCTGCTTCACTGATTATTCGGATTCTTGCGATTAATAACAACATTTAAAGCAGGCTCAGGGTTAAGGGGGGTGGAAACCTTAAAATATCTCTTGGGACCAGTAATCAATCAGAGCACTCTTCTGTCATTAGGCAGATCGATGCAGCCTTACTGCTCTAGCTGACATCTGAACCTGCTAGTAGCTGAGATGTGACTTGCATACATATCATATAGTATATATATTCATCCATCTAAATTAAATTAGTGAGACAATCCAAAGCGTGACATTAACCATGGCAGTGAATTAAGGGGCATATTTGAAACTTGAGGTTTGGTTTGGTTAACGTAAGCATTTCTGGTGTCTTTTACCTGCCGTTGCTCATCTGCTGTGGAGAGTGGCCGGAGATGTCGGAGGGCTCTGAGCGTTTGTCAGGGGAACGGGATCGACTGCGACGGGTGCGCTCATGGGAATGATCTGATGCAAGTGAATGAATTTCTGAAATGTCTGTTGAAACAAATCATGATTTTCAAGTGTCAATTTAGTCCAAGTTGAAAAAGTCCAACAAGAAAAAGGAAAATGAAAAGGACAAGCCTATAGAAATGCAAAATATAAATTCTGAAGTTAATGTTTCAGATGTACATTTTTAACTAGGATCATCTCACCATCTCTGTCTGAATTAGCTGAGGGAATGCTATCGTCCATATCTGGAATGTTTAGGAGTGTCGCCCTCTCATCTCTCTGCACCACCATTTTCAGCTTGCCTTTCGATCGCTCTATAAGCTTCTTTGCATCTATCAAAGACAGGTTCTCAGTCACTGTGCCATTGATCTATATGGAGAGGAGAGGAAGAACAGAAAGAACACCATTTTGTGGATGCACTATGGATGCATAATTCTGACATTTTGCATAATACAGCTTAAAAGTGACAAAGATCTGATCAAATAATATAATCCATATATGAGGTGTGTTGATAAATTAAGCTTTTTTAAATGATAAACTCTCTTAGCTCTAAAGAAACAATATACACTACTGTTCAAAAGCTTTTAATTTCAGCATGACTTCTGTAATTTTTTTGAAAGAAGTCTCGTGACTCTTCACCAAGGCTGCATTTATTAAAAAAACAGAAAACATTAATATTAGGAAATGCTATTAAAAATTAAAACAAATGTTTTTTTTATATATACTGTAATATATAACATACGCTTTTTAAGTGTTTTTATGTGATTCAAAGCTAAATATTCAGCAGTCATTCAGTGTCACAGGATCCATCACAAATCAATCTACTGTGCTGATTTGGTGCTTACCATGTGATCTTTTGTAACATTCTAAATGTTTTTAATGTCTCTTTTGAACATTTCATGTTTCCTTGCCAAATAAAACAATTTCTTAACAAATCTGAATAGTGTATATGCAGAAATATCCCTGAAATACATCACAATCATCTGCTCTAGTCTTTATGAACAGACAGTGACCACAAGCAACTGTCAGATTCTTCATTCAACCAATGAGAAGGCTTTTGAAGAGCTTTCTGCATGTCAGTCATATTGAATGTTACCAGTGGGCAGCCCATATATGAGAAACCAAATGCGTGAGCATGATAGATTAATAACATACACAGCCAAACCTCTTAATAGAAATAGAAAATAAAAGCCAGAGGAAAATAAAAGGTCCACAAAACACTGGTGAAGCTAACGGTACCAGTAACTACAGCTAGTAGCGCTCAATCCATGCTTATACAGTTCTCTTCTAAAACTCTGACTCATCCCAGACACCACTTCTCATACCTTCAGGACGACGTCTCCCTCTTGTATATTGCCGTCACGGGCTGCGAGGCTCTCAGGAGAAATGTCTTTAACAAATATGTGGCTGGCCAGACGGAGGCCGTATTCTGCGCACAACAGAAAACACATACAAGAATGAACAATAACAGACATAATCCACTTGAATTAATGAGTGACTGATAAATCTGGCTACAGAGTGACTTACTACAGCTTTGTTCTTGCTGAAAGCACCCTGTGGGTATTTCTGCCAGTAGACTAATCACAGCTATTAGCTAATGTACGACAGCCTGCATTACACCTGTTTACACATTCTAATATGTTTGCCAAGCCCTCTGTTAAAGCCATTAATAGTAATTAACAGGTTTGTCCTACATTTTGAACAGCTCCACCCACCTTCACTTTTGCGGGACTTGACGAGTGTGACTTTGGAAGGTCGTGGCGGGACGTTGGACGCAACTGATCGTCTGTCTGAGCGTGGGGAAACGCTCCTCTCACGGGAATTACTATGGTCTCTCCTTCCAGTGCTGCCGCTGCGCTCGTTTCTTCTGCTAGTGCCTCCACTTGCTCCCCCTGCACGTGCTGGTCCCTCATAATCATCCTCCTCAGTGTCATCCTCTTCCTCTCGCTCTGACATAGTCTCTCTGTCTCCCCCTCGACTTACAGGAATCTGCACCTTCCGCTTTCTGCGGATAGTCTATACAGGCAATATATTAACATTTTAACCAGATGAATAAGGTTTACATTCTTTTAAAGGTAATAACAGAGTATACTAATATATCAACTTTAGCAAGGGCAATAGCCAATCATCCTAGAATACTTCATTCTGATTGGTCAAAGCCTTTTTGTAATCAAATGTGGCCAAGAATGAGTCTAAAACTTAAAACTTTATTATACTGCATATTAAAATGTTTAGGGGAATATATCTGAGTGTGCATTATGTTCTTACATAACGTCTTGTAAAGTGTGAATTCACTATGTCAATAATAGTTATGAATGTGTGTAACCATATGATTTCATAACACAGAAACCCTAAAGTACTGATCAAACTATGCACTTCTAGCTCTAAAAAGGTCATGCCTTTTCAGAGAGGACAAAAAAAATGTGTGTCTAGACACAGACTAACAGCTCCTGTGCACTCACAAAGACAAATGCTCTGCAGTACTACAGTTTGACTCCCAGCATTCCTCACTGCTTAATGTAAAGCTCAGTCATGACTGATCACCTCCACGTCCTGCCTCCCTCAAGTTCTTCCATCCTCTATCACAGCCCACTACTCACATCTGTAGCCCAGTTAAGACTCAAGGTTGTACAGGACTGATGCAATGTACGAGGGATGATGCTGTGTTGTTAACTTACAATTTTGGCATTCTTTCCACTTTTCCTCAGCTGCTGAACAGCGTAGGCATGCTCCACATTGTCCATGGAGACACCATTTACCATCACCACTCTATCATTCTCTCTGCAGACAAAAATGTATTTTTGTTAAAATGTACTTTTTAACATAAATGTTTTAACAAATATAGATTTAAAAGTAAAATACATTATAATTACATAAAAGTATTACATATACACACATGGAAATATAAATAAATCATACATATATTTTTTTGTATTTATATATCTACACGTATGAAAATGTTTATTATTGCATTTTTTACTCAAAATGCATGTTCATAAACACAAATACTAAATACAAAACTAGTATTTTCACCAGCTACAAAATGGATTTAAGTCAGTTATATCTATCTTTTGTTGTAGTATGTCAGTAGGAAATATCAGTTTACATTTCCAAACATTTATTTTCCCATTAATTGTAATAATCCAGTGATGTTTTTTAGTTTGCACAACGAGTCGGACAACAGCCAGACTCCAAACAGAGACCTGAGCTCATCATCATCCAGTCTGTCTAGAATGACATCAGAAGAAACTGAGACAAACTGAGACAGATTAAAATCCAGAAGAACTGCGGCAACTTCTCTAAAATCCGTCAAGAAACCTTCCTGCACCTCTAAACTGATATTTCCTACTGACACACTACAGCTAAAGACAGAAATAACTAGTGTTCTAATAATTTTGGGCACCACTGTAAATAACTGCCTGTTAGTTAAAAATCTGTTTTCAATGTTAAATATCCTAATTATTTAATATCTTACTGTAAAAGTCCCTCCGCTGGTCCCCCTTTGAGCACATCTGAGATCACTATAGAGGTCTCTCCGCTCTGGAAATGAGGGTTGTCACGGCCCCCTGAGATGGCGATTCCAAACCCGAAACCTGGCGCCTGCAAAGGACATGAACATATACAGTGTAGAGTGAGCTCTTGGAATTCACAGCACATCTCTGAATAATTACTATACATGGGAAAGAATGATGAAGACCAATATGTAGGTTACTGTGTGTGTGTGTGTTTGTGTGTGTTATATGTGTTTGCAATGCCTGGCAGCTTTTCAATCTCCCAGGTGTCTAAAGCTCTGAGCTCTCACTTTTGCACTCAAGCAATCACAAAGAAAGGAAGATGAGAGTGAAGAGGTAGAGAGTGACAGACAGAGTCCAGACAAACGGCCAGAGGGCAGAGCTCTGTTTATAGCCTTTCCTGATGTCACTGGGCATCTTCACATCGACACACTGGTCTGTTCTACCTCTCTCTGCCATCTAAACCATCTGGGCTTCCTCTAAACACAAACAGCTATAAATCATATCAAGAGCCTGAGCAGGTGAGGAGCAGATATAATCACAGGGGGAAGGAATACAGCCTTGTTTATTTTGCGGATAGTAACAGAGGCAGCTATGTAATACTGTTAGCCAGGAGCGGTCTGACACAGCTAAAGAGATTCCACCTATAAAAAAAGTCCCTAGTAAAAGGCTTATCGCTTGTACACCTGTTATTTTGTCTAGGCTGTCAGTACATCAAAAAACAGGTCACAAGTGGGACTGACTGAACTGAAGTGTTGTGACTTCGGGTTATGAAACTGATCCAATATGTGTGAGAGTGACCACAGCACTCCAGCTCTTACAGAAGGAGGGGCTTATTAAGTCTGCGCCCAACTGACTGTTGCGTAATCTCTGACTCTTTCTCTGACTCTGGTTTAGATAGGTTGGAGCCTAGGAGCATGCAGGAAGAGGAAAAGGAACAGGAAGTGGAGCAGAGCAGGCATTTTGTCCTCTCACACACGGCTTCCTGCCATCTGGGAGATCAGCTATTGTGTACTCAATGACCACACATCCTGTAACTAGCCATCCCAAAAGAGAAGAGAGAGGAGAGGGAGGAAAGAAACACAAAAAGAAAGAAAAATAATGCACTAATATTAAAATTCTGGTTATTACCTATATAATACACATAAAGCAACTAATTTCCACAGGCAATATAAACATTAGATACAACTTAATACACACGCACTGTTTAGTACAGATATTATTTATGATAGTATATTTTGTATTATTTTTAGATAAGATTTTGCATTAGCATTTGGTGTTATTAAAGTAAACCTATTTGATGATGGTACAGTTAATCTACATGTAAAAAAATAAATAAAATAAAATAAGCATGCACAACTAAATGCTAATATTAAAAATAAAATACAAAATACAATATATAACATACATAAATAATACAAAATACCATATAATAAAATACATACTATAAGGAAGAAAGAAAGAAAGAACACTGAGGACAATGAATGAGTAATGGTGAAGTAGGACAATGTAGAGGGGAAGAAAATTTAATCACCAAGTGAGAAGAGGAAAAAAAGAATGTTGAACACTCACCCTGTGAAGAGTCACCGTGTGCTGTTCCCATATTACAGTTTCTTCCATTGTTGTACTCTGAGAGAGAGACAGAGAGAAAGCAATTAGTTACGACAAAGTCTAAGCACAGATAATGAGTTTGTATCAGCAGGTATTTCTCCTCTTTGACACGAGGTGATTTTACTCTGACCTCTATGAGCTGCAGGACTTAAGCATATTTACCAAACCAGCTCTCCATGCTTGAAGTAAATCTGTATGTGTGTGTTGGTCTGTGCAAAGGCTGCCAGAGGGCTAAACAGTACTGCACATCTGACTATGACCATGAACGCCAGACACACACACAACTGAAATAACAACACTACAAAGACTTGAACAGCCCTTAACAAGAGATATCCTCATTTTAGCACAGAAACATAAATGAATCCTGGAAAAACTAAGTGCAAAGTGGACCCAGTTACAGTTATAGTAAAATCATGTGATTAATAAAGCTTATTGACACTACTAGGAAAAATTAAAGTTGTAATGAAATGGAAGCAGTGACAGATCTTTTCATCTGTAGTCTATGAGGGTCAGTTACAAGGTCAAAACTAAAAATAAACATACATAAATCAGCTATTCACAATAGCATATCTATAGCATGTTGCATGGACAACACATAATCCATTCATGCAACTTTTATTTATGTCTGAGTTATAACACCGCATCACCATCAAACAGAACAGAGCAATGTGATCACTATAAAAAAAAAAAAAACACCTGCCCAAAATGCCCTGGGTTCCAGAGACATTCAACTTCTCTTGTCTGACCAATCAGATGACAGCTGTCCCACTCATGTCTCTGCTTTCAATGCACACATCATATAAACAAACTGCTACAACATGAACAAGCTGCGCTGGTACAAGTCAGAAGGGACAGATGCAGAGAAAGCGAGAGAAGGAATGATACAGACAAGGAGATGAAGAGCAGATGGTATTTATAGCTCTAACCCTGAGCTGAGGTGAGCGGTTTGTGCTTCTGCTCCTTCACCCCTGTACTGTAGATGCCAGCCTGGATAAATTATTACAGTAGGTCTGAGAGTTTCAAACAGACTTAAGCACTAATGGTGTACACATTACATTATTAAAAAAAAAAAAAAGTAAAACAATGAAAACTATTTCTATGAGTCAATATAGGACTGCAAAAAAAATGTTTACTGTGAGAAAACATTTTATAAGACCAGAAAAAAAATTACATAAGGAATATTTCCCATACCATTCACTGTACATCACATTTAAACATCCAGAACATCTGTGTTGAAAACATAGTTTAACCCTCTGACCTGTTTACCACGCTGCTTAGCAAGCATCTCATTCATGGTCCTAATTGGCACAGGGGCGATATTCAGTTCATGCCCCCATTTCTACCCCTCTGTCTCATGGTCAGGCTTTATTGTGAGAGGATCTGACCTATTTTAAAGGCATCCACCTCCCACAATCTCACCATGCCTCGATCCCCTCCTCTGACCCTCATCCACACATTCCTTTAATGTGTCTGTAGGGTCAGAGGTGCTCGATTCATCGGACTGTAAGAGCTGACAGCAGGGGCCCCGACCATGAGAAAAATGCCCATGCAATGAGCCATGTGACAGACTGAGAGAGGCCTAGGGGTTCTTGTCCTTGGTGGCGGAAGAACAGCAGACTGTTCAGGCTTCAGAAGAATGGCCCCATTACGCCTGCGTGAAAGCTACGGCAAGGTCAGGAGTGGAACGATAAAGACTGGAATACACTAAATGACTTTTGCACAGTTCTTTTTTTTTTTAGATTTAGACGCAGAAAAATCAGTGCCAGTCTAAAGATCTGAGCTGCCAAAACATAAAAATAAAAAAAGATCTGAACTGCCAAAAAACAAAATATGATGTAGTGTAAGATGAGCACAGAGTCCAATTTTTAGCTTCAGACTACCAGTCCACCCGGTTAGAGGATATTGAACATTTTTGATATTTTGAGCTAATCTTAGAACACATTGTTTTTTGCCATGCATCCCCTAGCAATGAGGCGCATGTTTCTGAGCAATGAGGAGTTTGTTTTGAACACCTTGAAAGTCTTGAAGCGTGTGATTCTTAGTTTACTGTACGAGACTCAGTTTTTGCATAACCATACTCTGAAAAGTGTTTTAAGAGTTGAATATGTAGTGTATTCCAGTTTTAAGTTTTTTTTAGTGATTCTGATTCCATTCCATTGACAAATCGTTTAGTAATTTAAAAGCTTTAAAAACATTTGAATAATAAAAAAAAAAAAATCATGCATTTACTGTTCTTCACAGCTAGTCGTCAAATGATTTTCAACAACATACCATTCAGCGATATGGTATGAGAGGCCATTCATGTTTATATACAAATAGTTACTAAAAATGACCAAAGCTGCATCAGCCACCTCTAGCTCAGTTTAGCTACACATAACATAATAATGACATTTACACTTCCTCAAGGTTCCTAGTCTTCACTGGTCTATTAATAAAGGGGATCGTTCACTCAAAAACTCTGTCATCATTTATTCTCCCTCATGTTACAAACCCAAACACAAATGAAAATAATCTTTAAAATAAAAACAGAGAGAATAAACCTCAATTCATCTAAAGTACAATTGTAATGCCTTTATGAACATTTTGAGGCGCCAACATTTTAGTGAAATGGACCTTCAATGGAGGGACAGAATTCCATAAAGTTTCATTAAAACTATTTTTATTTTCGTTTAAAAGATAACCTTTTAACTCTAAGGATCTGCTGAGAAATCATATGGACATAACAAAGCTGATTGTCAGCAGGGTGTGTGGTCAGGTAACAGTCAGACAGGAGAGTCACTCCACAGTGCTTGAAGCTGTTTATATGAGTCAGGCTAAGCAGGCTGATTCTCTAATCTGATGAGATTATCTTTTAACTAATCACAACATCACACAGCTCAAAGTAAACACACTGTTCTGAAATCTGAGCACTGTAAAGCTCAGAGATAAAACCTGACTCCTAAAACACATTTTAGTAAGAACCTCTGCAGATTTGACCAATCTAAACTTAATATTCCACTCTATTCCTGCTAAATTATAGATTTTGAATCTATTTTCACCCAAAAAGCTGACTAGCCCAAACAAAATTAAATTATTTTTGCAGCCAAAAGAACTCTTCAAAATTCAATTCAACTCTTCAATTCAAAACAAGGTCTCATATTGCAAAACAAGACTTTGAAACACAGCGGCGATCTAATAATTCCCTACAAGCAGCAGCAAACAATAAGTCTTTTTGTGCACAAGAACTCCTGGGTATATTTATGAATTCACGTTTATTCAGGCCTGAGGCCTAGCTGAAGTAGTGCTGCGCCAAGAAACAAAGGGCAGACATTGGGCAGCCCAGCTCGGAGCCAAAGAATCATTCTTCCTCTAAACAGAGTCTTTGTTTCATGCAGACCTCGGACCTGCCAGAAAGAGAGCAGGGGTTCAAAGAGCCCAGATAGGCAGCTAATAGTGAGCTCTGACAGCCAGGTGAAACTGAGAGGCTTTCTAGTAGATCAGTGACCATCTTTTCTGGGCCAACAGCTTCACTAAAACGGGCAGGCAGCTTAAAAGGTGGTGCACTTCAACTCCGAGATTTCTCTCTGGATCGATAAAATTGATGCAGAAACCAACTGCTGGTTAGCAGCACCTTGGATTTTGACAGTGATAAGCAGCTCCAGGGTGTTTGCTAGCAAGCTGCGCCACTCGTAGCTGTTAAATAATGAGTGTCCTGGTCATTAGACCCCTCAGCACACACTAAAACAGCACAGCTATAATTTACGGTCTAAATACAGGTTTCTGCGCAGTGTTTCAAATAATACTGACTGCTTTGCAATGCAGTAGAGAGGTCTAGATGTACCCGAGTGTGTAAACTGAACTCTTTCTCAAAGAACATTCCAGCAAACTCGCTCTCACGCCTACATTAAACAGATACACACGCATGTTAACACAACACAGCTTGGCTAGCTTTCCTGTGAAACTTCTCAACGGCTACAACCACTGAAATTAGAGCCATCCCAAGAAAAAAAAAGGAGACTGAGAAGTCTGTTAGTGTGGAGGACATAATAAACAGCAGATGTAAGAGCCGTAACATAGAACTGCGAAAGAGACATCAACCTGAACCACTAATCTATTATTGATGATGCCAATGTCAGCTTGATATAAGACACACACACATACAAATGCATGCATTTGTCTATTTTCCACATTAAAGCACAAATTACAGACTTCACATAAGAAGAGCAAGACATGTTATACATGAAATTTTGCCATCTTCTGCAGCAATTAAAGAGCAAATTTTTTGTCTTTGTTTTCCTGCTAAACATTAAAGCTCATTTCTGCAGAAAATCTCCTGTTGGTTAAGATGCTGATCATGCCTTTCTGCTTTGAACAGGAAATGATCCATTAGACTTATTCTGAGACAAACCTACACTGGATAAAATGGGGCAGAAACAGCTGAACTGATAGCAGCATGTTCACATTCATTAATACATCTTCATTTAGATTTCAATTGCAATTTGTAATTGCATTTCTCATGTTGTTGAAACTTGAGCCTAAAACAAACTGCTGCACTGATGATTCAGAAAGGTCACACACATCACCTACAATACTAAATGTGTGTGTGTGTGTTGTAAAAAAGTTGAACGTTTAGGAAGGAGCGGTCGACCGTTGACACCAGCGTGTGAGCAAAGCTCTGATTGGACTGGACAGGACACAACCAAGAGCTGGAATTTACTGCAGGAAGCTCTTTCCTGTTTGTTTCGACTTTAAAAGAAAACACCCAAGCCTTTACGGGATCGCCTTGAATTGCCTAACATCACTAAAAACAAAACACAATGCTGTGCACATCACAAAAAAATTTAAATAAAAAAATATAAAAATAAATAAATACATATATGACTTATTGGAATAATAAAAAAATGTATCTGACCAAATACCAAATCACACTTAAACCAATATGCTCAGAGAGAAAGCACTGAAATAAATTAATCATATGAACTGCAAAGCAGCAAAAGCAAAAACATTTTCACTATGGCCTCTTTCTGTGACATCTTCATTTTCAAAGCATGGGCCTGAAAGAGGGCTGCAAGGGCTTAGGGGGTATTTGGGACAGGGCCTATGTCAGCAATCACTGAGTGCACTAAAGACCAGAGAGGTTTTGGTCCTGATTTTTTTATACTTTTACTTCTGAAGACATTCAATGCTTGTATAAATCTGGGCACTGTAACATTTTTACATTTTTGTGAATGCCTTATTTATATGATCAAAAATATAGGTCTAGTAAAGATTTAACTAGGCCTACAATTGAAAATAACTGTTACTATTTTGAAGTGTAAATTATTTCTGTGATGTCATTATTTAAGCCTTCATTCTGATATGCTGTTTTGGTTCCAAAGAAACATTTCTTATTATCTGTTAAGAACTGTTGTGCAGCTCATATTGTTGTGGAAACTGGAAATTTTTCAGGATTCTTAGATGAATTCTGAAAAACAATTGAATTAACTTAAAAATATTTAATTAAAAATATATTTATATTGGTCGGCGCCTGTAGCCTCGTGGGTAGTGCGCCGACACATAGCGCCGTTGCGCTTCGGGCATGGCGAGTTCGCGTCCCGGCTCGCAGACCTTTCCCAATCCCATTCCTCCTCTCTCTCTCCCAATTCACTTCCTGTCAAC
>JAUMHE010000053.1:10067018-10077140 GCA_032359235.1 Enteromius mattozi | reverse complement strand
ATTGAAATACAGAGTTCAACTCAACCTGACCTAATGACATAATTGTCTCACGTCACAGCTGATTGGTTCTCTCCTGTATCAGTAGCAAATGAGCTCGCTGCTCAACATTCAAATACATGATTAGTGCTTGCTGTAGCAGTTTGCTTCATACAGTGTGCTTCAGAAACCCTCCACCTCCCCCAGCTCCACCTGTATAGATCTGCTACGAGGTGATTCATGTATGCTATAGGGCACATGTGTCAATTACAAGGCCCGTGGGCAAAACGCGGCCCGCCACAACTTTTAATCAGAACCGCCAACAAATTCTGGCAAACGCTTGCTTCAATGCTGTCACGCTTCACCCCACTCGCTAATTTAGACTGAAAGAAGCGATATTAATAACGGAAATTTTTGAGGTGACTAGCATAATGTCTAAAAAACGAAAAGTGGACAGTGAATATCAACAACTCCAACCAAGGTGGGAAACAGAATATTTATTTTGTGAATATAAAGAAAAGACAATGTGCCTCATATGTCAAGAGTCACTCTAGAAGCATGGGCACGGAACAACGACTACTAAGAGTCAAAGAACTAAAACACAAACTTCAGCTACAGCAAAACATGTTTACTCGCATTAACAGTCAGAGTGAGGGAGCTGTGAAAGCAAGCTTCATAATTGCAGAGGAAATAGCAAAAGCATGCAGGCCATTCACTGAGGGGGAGTTTATAAAAAAATGTTTTGAAAAGGTATGTGATGTTGTGTGCCCGGACAAAAAGCAAGACTTTACTAACATCAGCCTTACTCGAAACACCATGGCCAGTCGGGTGGATGAGCTGGCTTCTGATTTACAGATCCAGCTTAAAGAAAAATCTAAGGAGTTTGTTTTCCGTCACTGAGGAACTTTTGGATTTAAGAGCGATTCATGGGACAACAACTGGACAGGACATTTTCTCACAAGTGGAGCTGGTCGGTTTGGTTCGAGAGAGGCACACAGGAGAAAACCTCACCGCATACCACTGTCTCATTCACCAGGAATCCCTCTGTGGAAAAGTGCTGGGCATGGGGCACGTAATGACAGTTGTGAGCAAAACAGTAAACTTTATTCGTTCACAACGTCTGAATCATAGGCAATTCAGAGCACTTTTGGAGGAGGAAAACTCTCTGCACGAGGATGTTCCAAACCACACAGAGGTCCGCTGGCTTAGTCGGGGTAAAGTGTTGCAAAGATTTTGTTTCATGGAAAGCAAACAAAAGGTTATCCCAGAGCTCGACGATGAAAAAGTGCTAAGTGACTTTTTGTGTGACATAACAGAGCACCCCATTGCTCTTAATTTAATACTCCACGGTCAAAACCAGCTGATTACTGAAATGCGGGACTCGGTGAAGGTATTTCAAATGAAACTGCGTCTGTGGGAGGGCCAACTGCGCCAAGGCAACCTGTCGCACTTTCCTGTTTGTCAGTCAGTCAGTGATGCAGGCAGCATCCCTTTTCCGACTGAAGTGTATGCAGATAAGCTGAACGCACTGAAAGTGGAATTCAGCAGGAGATTTGTGGATTATGAAAGACAGAAATTCAACCTTGACTGTACAGTCTGTACAGTATAAACACCATTACGCCTATGGACAGTCCCCATAAATCACAAAAACCAACATGTGTATGTGTGTTCGTGCGTGCATGTCTGTATGTAAATATATATATATATATATATACACACACACACACACACACACACACATATCAGTTGTTGCTTTTTTACTTTGTCATCTTTTACTTTGTCATTTTCTGAAAGTTAAATTGTTTTTAAAGTAGACTACTCTTATGTTTGTTTACTGTTCTGTTTTATGCAGTTATGCTGGTTCTTGTTTTGATAAAGATAAAGCCTGCTGTTATACAAATGTGGTCCAAATGTGTTCCAAATCTAAATTAACTGTAAAACCTTGCTATTTTGAGAATTGTAAGCATTTTTATACAATTGTTAATACACTTTTTTTCTTTAATAAACCACAAAAATAAAAACTCCGGCCCCTGATTTTATTCACAACCATCAGCATGGCCCTTACCAAGTTTGGATTTGACACCCCTGCTATAGGGGGTTAGGTCATGTAAGTTATATGTGCAGCAGCAGTATTTCTTACATGCTCATAGCAGCATATTGTGGATGTATTGGCAGTAGCAAGAATCTGTACTTGCTCTGCCACAGCAGCAGCATAGCAGATCTATTCCGCCAAGAGCAAATACCTTAACAAGTCATGTACATTACCATGCCAATCCCTCAAAGAGCTGTCATGACAAAAATATATTTAATATATTTATATTAAATAGAAAAAAATGCCAAACAAATATTTATTTCCAAGAGTGTTTACTTTTTTCTAGCATCATTAGATTTTTAGCAGTTTTCTTTAGAAACGCCATGGAATATGACCATTTTGGATATCCTTAAACTATTTTAAAAAAGTAAATAAATAAATGAATAAATAAATAAATAAATAATGATGTTTAAATAGATGTATAAGCCAACAGATCAAATCAAGAGTGAGGAGACCAGAAAGGGGCGGACACACACACCCCCTCCTGAATCAGGGTTACTAGGGACAGCCCAGTATCCTAATGCTGCCATCCCGGGATTGCCCTGAATGATTTAAAACATGGAAATTCCAACACATTCTCTTACATAAGCACCAAGAGCTTAATCGCTCAAATTATGTCGGCTAACAATGATGGAAAAATGACGAGAGATTAAATGCTGGACGAATGGTCAGATATCAGATGCATTAAACCCGCATCCAAAAGTGACCATGTACGTGTTTTTGCTGCAACATGATATGACCTAAAAAATAAAAAAAAAACAGAAAGGGTTGAGTGTGTACTTTACTGCAGCCCATCCTGCAAAGCCCAAACAGTGATCAGTCAATCTGACGACTTCACATGCCCTAAGACACCACACAATGCAGATGTTTCCTAAGGACAAGGCTCTAGCATTTGTTTCATTTTCAAATATCACAAACAGATTCACTGTTTTCTAGATTTCTGATTAAAGTAATTCTATGTAACACATTTAGTGAAACAAGTGCATTGTTGCATGAGGGAAATGGCATAATCCTCTCTGCTGCAGAGTGTAACACTCACAGTTCAGCGGTGGATGGTTGAATCAGGTTATAAAAACAAAAATCTGTGTGCCTCTCCATGCATTTCTTCGTCTCGGCCAAGATCCATACACACTGCAGGAGTATACCACGCACTTGCCCGCTTAATGTAAATCCACACAGAAAGAGTCAGGTGGCCGGCAGCGGTGCACGAGCACAGAGCCTGTTCCTTTGGCGTGCTAAAGATCCCTCATTAAAATGACAGGCAGGAACTCCACATATTCTTAGGATGGATGTACACTTGCGTCAGGCAGAGAGAAATAATATCCTGCTTTGGCGTAAAGAAAAAAATTCCCACTGCAGTAGTAGTTCCTCACGCTTCTTCCTCTGTACATGTGGTTTGTGTGTGTGTGTGTGTGTGTGTGTGAGAGAGAGAGTGATCCGAGGAGGGAGGGAGAGAGAAACACACCCACAATACGTGGTGGGGGTGTTAGTGATGGGGGAAATGAGACACCTCTGCTCATGCTCAGCCCTGGACTGTGTGCAGTCTGCTACCTACAGCTGCAAAACACACACACACACATACCTGCAGCTTCTTTACATTCACGCTGTCTACTGCAGTGAACTGCAGAACGTGTGTTTATTACAAGGACACACACACACATAAAAGATGATTTAATTTAAGGTTCTATGGGCAGCATTTTATAGGCATAAATCTTACTAACTCACTGATTTCAAAAGTAATTTTGCAAAAGTGATGCAACTAAAAGTTAAAACAAATTGCAATACACTGTAATGTAAACCAAAGGGACTTTGAGAAATCCAATTTGTTTTGTTTCTGCTTGATTTCAAACTGACCTGGCTTCTCCTATACCCTCAAGATCTTATGCAATCCGATCCATCAAATGCTCCATCAGAGCTTTCTCTAGCGTGCAAGTGGTCTAATAGTGTTGCCCAACTCACATGCATGTCTGACATACTAATAGTACTGCAAATGGAAACAAGATTCGTTTTGATTAGCTTGTAATGGATACAGAGAGAATAAAGACAGAGATGGTGCAATGAGGAGGTCATGGAGTCCTCTATAAATGAATTGAAAAAAAAAAATGTAATACTCAATACTGCAGCTGTAGGAATGGAAGTCTTGACTGTCAATTAAAAGAGAAAATTGCCTTTTTGATAAAAAGGCATCAGCTTATTTTCTTACTTCTTTAATTATTTCTGAAAGATCATGTGACACACAAAAAAAAACCTACTTTGACACAGGAATAAATTTAATTTAATTTGTATTACAATAAAAAAAAAATTTAATTGTATTAACATTTTACTGTTTTTACTGTAATTTTTTACTGAGATCACCACTATTAAATTCCCAGGATTAATAACACAGGATTGAGCAGAGAGCCACCTATGATCATCAGTTCACTCAATTGCTGTTATTAATCCTTTGTTACTGGGACATGACACCATTCTCTTCCACTGCAGTTGAGATCACATGATCAAGGACAACATGAAGCATTACAGCTGTATATCTCATAAAAAAAAGAAAAAGTCAAGGTGTGCTGGTTAACGTTGCTTATTAGCCTCTGGAGGTAGCTGTCATTACACCACCATCTGGTTCTAAAAAGCATCTTCTCCACCGAAGGTCATTCAAAAGTAGCTTCGATAATATTTTATGAAATTACTATAGAAAAAATAAGAAAAAAATAGGAATGTGAAGCCATTAGCAATTGTCAGGTCACTGCCACAACAGCATTTTGATTCCATGAAATCCTCTAAATACAGATGTTTAGATATTTGTACATCTTTTTGCAATTTGCTGATGTAATCCTAAATAAAGCATAGCTTCTCTAACCTATATTCACAATGATGGGTCAGCAGGATTATTTTCCGTTCTCCTGTGTTATTTTTAAAACATGCTAAGGTCACATGATCTTTCCATATTTTTTCCCTCTTTTCCTCACAATCTGCTTTGGTCCCTGGGCTGTGCCCTAAAAAAAGCTGTACAAACGCTCTCTCTCTTCAAACAGCCACTAGCTTAGACAGGCACACACTCATAACACACTGGCATGCGTACACACAGCCCAAATCCATCTTAAATGCAGTAATCCTTTAACAGTTGGATTCAGAGGAGCTCTGTGCATCTGTTCTGCAGACCTATGATTCTCTGTGCTGTCGGCTTCCTGTTCATTGTGCTAATGATATAGAACAACATCCCAACAACATAGTGTTAAAATATATGAAACGTGTAAAAATGTCATTACATAAATATATAGAAATTACTAACACACGATATATGCAAGGACCTCAACACAGATCCCATTTCAAGCCATTTGCTCAAAAGCTGTTTTCCAGAGAAACAGGAAAGTTAGCTTATGCAAATCTCAGAGTAGCTGCGACCCACAATTGTTAATAGCTAAACAGCAAAGAGTGCTCAGACCTTTAATAAATACTATGAAATCATATAAAGATGGTGAATGTGTTCAAAGAACATTTTTTTAGAGCTATGAGATCATATAAAGATGACAAAGGTGTTAGATTTTTAAAAGACTATGAGAGAGTGAACAAGGACAACCATTATTCTCCTATTCCACCATTTTCAACTGATTTTCTTCACCTTCAACAAGTAAAGCACAAGAGAGCAGCCACTGCAGTCCATAATTCTGAAGATATGCATTAAATCCTAACAATCTGCCAATTCATACTCTATCTCTCCCACTGACTTGGCTCTAATAGCCAATGTAGGTGTTTCGGCTCTGGCCTTAGAGACCTTGAGAAACTGGCAGATGGTTTCAATGGCAGTAGGTAGGTTTAAAGAGATGTTTCATGAAAATTCATTCATCATGATGATTCATTTTCTTCTGTAGAACATAAAAGATATTTTGAGAAATCTCTCACTGTTTTGTCCAAACAAATGGAAGTCATTGGCACCAAAACAGTTGGTAACCAGCATGTTTTTTAATCCACTGAAGAAGGTCATACAGGTTTGCAACGACATGAGAATGAGCAAATGACAAAAAATTAATTTAATTTTTAAATGAATGATCCCATAAATGTCCTGCTTCAGATGATTTTCAGGGTCAAAACAAAGCATTATTGCACCCAAACAATAAAAATGATATCATAATCAATAGTGATTAGCGAAGTTGAAAAAAACTAGCCGAGATGTATCATAATAACCACATGATGCCAAGGGGGAGAAAATGAGAGACAGACAGAGAAAAACAGAGAGACGTCTAATCTGGTTAAGCAGTTCTTGACAATCAAAGTCTAAAAATAGCCCATGGCAGCCATGAATGAGCGGGAGAGAGAAAGAAAGAAAGAGAGTAAACAGAAAGACTGGCCTAAAGGGAGGGGGTTGCTGCCACTGCCTCTGTCGTGCTTCAGAAGCTTTCGAATTTAAGCATGCAGGATCATCACTGTCAGCCAATCAGAATCCAGCACCTCCTGCGGAACTCCACACCAGCAGCTTCCTCTTGATGTCATAATAGTAAACATAACCATGGTGACTTTATCTGCTTCTTTTGCTGACTCCCAGGGGATGAAGCACCCTTCAGACAGCAACACATGCGGACCTCACCAAAAAAACACTCTCATATTGCAGTACTATAGACTTTCTCAACCGGTCGATCTAGTACATAAAAGCTGATGAAGTTAAGACTATCTTACCCTTCTTCATTCTTACCCTTGGACCATCCATGACCCTTACCTTACCCTTACAACTCACATTCATTCGTATGCTTGTTTTAGAACAGTTAAACAGATAAACATAACATGGCAGACAGGCTGAATGTTTGATTTGCAAAGAGAAAGTAGAAATAAAAATATAAAAACCTCTAATCCCGTGCACCAGGATTAAAAACTTAATCTCCACCATGCTTCTCTTAAAAAAGGTCCTCACAGCCTGAGAAAGGCCGTCATCAGCAGGAAAAGGCCAGTAACCCCTTACATACAAGTACAAGACAGTGAACTCCATCTTACATCTCATGACACCTTAAGAAGGTTTCCTGACTTGCATAATAACCGAACACTTTGGGTTGATCCACCAGCACCAGCTGAGTGAGATCATATCATGAGTTCTAAATACAAATAACTCAAAACTGCTTACAATAGTTTGAATTCCAGTCTAAAACGTCCATGAGTAACTCCGTCCTCACCACTAACTGCTGTGTGTTTAAACAACAAGACCCTCTGATAAGACCTTCTTTTTACCAGCATTCAACTATTCCATTTTGAACATGTGAAACAGCACAGATGAAGAAAAGTCATAATAGCACATAAACTCTTCAAGTACGTGTTCTTGTATACTCACTAAAGACTTCTTCAAGAGCATATCACCCACCTCTAGAGTCAACAACCTCCTAGTTCAAAGCATAATGATAAGAATGTATGCATTGACTGGATTCTCTCTATCTCACTGTGACTCAGACACACACACATTTTATTTTAAGTTTGCAGTGGCAAAGCGCTGGCAGGTCAGAGACGATAACCAGGCCGCAGTTTCTGGCCTTGCCACAGGAGTTTTTAAATCAGCGCCGCACTGACCCAATGAACACTCACAGAGTTATCACACACACACTCAATTCCACAGGGCAGGAATGTGCTGATAAGAAGCCAAGGTCCTTCACACTCTCTTTCTCTTTCATTCTCTCTCTCTCTGACAGAATTGTAATGAAGTTTGCTTAAAAACTTTTAACTAAGATTTAGTTAAAAACTGAAATCTTCAGACTCACTGAGATTAAAACAGTTAAAACAGAAATGTTGCAAAACACATACACGCACACATTTAAATTAACTGTTATTTATCTTTATTTATTTGAAAATAAATATTTTTTTAATCTGAAAGCAAAGCTGAATTTTTAGCAGCCATTACTCCATGTATGAAATCATTCTAATATGCTGATTTGCTGCTCAAGAAACATTTCTTTTATATTATCAATGCTGAAAACAGTTGTGACACTCAATATTTTTGTGGAAACCATGATGCATTTTTTTCAAGATTGTTTGATTAATAGAACATTGAAAAATAGAGCATTTCATTGAAACATTATAAACATGTTAAAAGAAAACAACAATCTTACTGACCCTAAACTTTTGAACAGGAGTAAATGATATTACGATGAACAGGAAAAACTGAAAACATAGTCAAAGTTAAATCTACAGGGGGAGGTGGTCTTATTTATTAGATAATGCGTTGTTGTGCAGTGTCCATGTTCTTAGCTCTGAGCTAACAACCGAGATAAGGCTGTTCCCACTTCTGAATTCCACAGCCAGAATCTGTGATGCAAAACACGCACACATACACAAGTACAGTGATGTGTAACTGTACAACAACAGCCTCATTCAGCAGGGGGTCCCTTTGTCAGGGTATGTGTAAGAGAGAGAGAGTGAAAGATAGAGAAACAAAAGACGGACAAGAGTAAAATGATGAGTGACAGTGGAAAGTGGGGGATAAATGGGACACCTTAGTTTTGCTTATATCCCAGACCCGCAGAAACACCAGTCACCCCGAACAGGCCTCCCAGCAGAGGGTCACGTGACCAGTCCGAGCTCACTCAAAGGAATTCCCAAGCCCTTACAGGCGACAATGCCTGTTCTGTGGCCCAAGATAGACAGCCAGAGAGTTAATGAGGTGCAGCTAAAGCTAGATTAATTCCCTTCACCACTACAGTATATAATTAATATCCAGGAATAATTAGGGCCTCCCCCGCATATAATAAGAGAGCAATAAAATGCTAACAGTTTCCTTTTTTATAGGTTTTATATTTTCAAATATGATACAGAGAGAACATACTAACTATCTCAACTGTCCTTTTCCTTTCATGAAATCAGAATCAACAGAGAAAACACACAAACACACAACTCACACAACTCAAATGGATGAACTGCTTTAAACATTGATAATAAGAAATGAGCACCAAATCAGCATTTCTGAAAGATCATGTGACACTGAAGACTTGAGTAGCCTAATGTTTGCTAAAAATTGAGCTTTACCATCACAGAATATTTAAAACATGAAATATATATGATGTATATTTAAATTTTTTAATATTTCACAATATTAATGTTTGTACTGTACTTTGGTCAAGTAAATAAAGCCTTGGTGAGGATTAGAAACTTATTTCAAAAGAAAATACATTTTGTAAGAAAAAGGTAACTTTTTTTTAAATGCCACTGTGAGAAAAATGGCTCTCAAGAAAATAGAGGGCTTCTCCTAGAACGTGATTATCTTAAACCAAGAACTGCAAACATCTGAGGCCAGGGGTGGGATAATTCCTTTAACACAAAAAGTTAGTGAAGTTTGTCTCAACATAAACTGAGTGTCTAGACTGAAGCAAAACAAAACTAGATGACTCTTATTATAATCAACCAAGCTGTCCAAATTGAAAGGCCTGATGTGGCGCATGCAATTACTTTCCTGTTTGTCTGAGAAAAAAAAAGAATTTATTTAGAATTATTTATATATATATTTATATTATTGTTATTATTTATATATGGATATCACATGTGAATAGAATTCTATAAATGTTAAATATCCTGAGCTGTTGCCTTAATATGCTAAAATATTAATTTCCATTTTAAAATATGCCTTCAAAACCAGAAGCAAAGTCCTAGACAAGTAGCCTAGATTTTATTTCTAGCACGTTCTTTTAATTACCTGATCATTCAGCTCTCAAATCAATGAAAACGTGGGCTTGTTCAGTAGAGCTATACCAGCTTTCAGTGTTTGAAACAAGCAGAAAATAAAGTTGCAGAACTTCAGATTCAAGCAAAAATCTATTAATTTATGCTGAAATACACAAGACCCTCTTACAACACAAATCTAAAATAGTGATAAAGCTTTAGTCAAAACAGCTCAAGAGAAGTCGAAAGCCTAAGAACTCTAGAACTGCTGCTTAAAAGGCACAATATGTAAGTTTACACCACTAGAGATCGCATTTTCAAAACAATAACTGAGGTGAAGTTCGATGACGCAATGACGGAGCGTTGAACATTGGGAGATGTCGTTTTCACAAATCATGTTCACGGATGAAAAGCTCATTTATATCTGTTTAATC